>NNCF01129415.1:150720-168182 GCA_002313205.1 Laupala kohalensis
AACAACATCGTCCACTAAAGTATGGGAGTCAATCCGAAAGATATCTGGAAGGTATTCTCGAGTCCCAATATCTGGACTCAATTATCAGGTCGGGTTCTCACGAACAACAAAGAAATGGCAACAGCAATGGCTGAATATTTTGCTGACCTAACATCTACAGCAAACTGCGATCCTGATTTCAAGAGAAAGAGGGAAACAGCAGAGAGCACTCATTTTGGCTTTCGTTTCACCAACTGGGAACCCTACAACTCTTCCTTCTCTATGTGGGAACTTGAGTCAGCTCTAGCGACAGTCCACAACACTGCTCCTGGCCCTGATTCAATTCATTATGAAATGCTGAGACAACTCAGTCTCGAGTCGAAAGAATACCTTCTGGATATCTTTAATATTTCATGGTCTGAGGGAGAATTCCCTGATTCCTGGAAGGAAGCAACGCTTATCCCGTTACTAAAACCAGGTAAGGACAAAACGAACATTACTAGTTATCAAAGCATTGCCTTGACGAATTGTGTTGGTAAAACTCTGGAGAGAATTATCAACCGACGTGTAGTCTGGTATCTTGAACGGCATGACTTGCTGTGTCGATCTCAGTGTGGTTTCAGGAAGTTCCATTCCACCCTGGACAATTTACTTCTCCTGGAAACAGCTCTTCAAGATGCTTTCATCCGAAGACAACATCTCATCGGAACATTCTTTGACATCCAGAAGGCTTACGATACTACTTGGCGTCATGGCATTTTACAACAACTCTATGCCTGGGGATTTAGAGGACGTCTTCCTCTGATGCTCATNAATCAGAGTTCCTTCCGCTACAGAATTGGAAGACACACCTCGGATCTGCTTCTTGAAGAGAACGGTGTCCCTCGCGGTTCAGTCTTGAGTTTGACCTTGTTTGCAGTGGCCATAAACAGCATAACGTCTGCTGTAAAGATGCCTGTTTTACACTCTCTTTTTGTCGATGACTTTGCTATCTTTTGTTCATCACAGAGTGTCACAGGTGCGGAGCGACAAGTCCAAATCGTCCTCCATAGATTATACCACTGGTCGAAAACGACAGGTTTTCGATTCTCTGCTGAGAAAACACGCTGTGCTCTATTCAGTAGGAGACCGAGCCTTCTGGCAGAACCTCACCTCGCCTTGGGGAACAACCTTCTCAAATTCTATCCTTTTGTGAAATTCTTAGGTCTAATCTTTGATCAGAGACTGAATTGGATTGAACATCTACCAAACCCAAGAGAAAGAACATTAAAGCCTCTGAATTTATTGAAGTGCCTCAGTAGCAGGGAATGGGGCGCTGATCGCTACTCCCTACACTTGAGTTTTATCGAGTGTTCATAAGATCTCGGATCGATTATGGCTGCGTATATAGCTCTACTCGTGCAAGATATTTAAAGAAGTTGGATTGTGTCCACCATGCAGGAATCCGACTAGTTACGGGAGCGTACTGCACTAGTCCCATTCCGAGTTTGTATGCCGAGAGTGGCGACCCATCTCTTTACCTCCGGCGGCAAATCCTCATGCTACGACACTTTTGCCACTTGATAACTTTACCCGACAATCTGGTGCACAACGCGGTGTTTCATTCTTTCTCGTCTTCCATCCGTTTCTACAACAACAGACTGAAAGCAACCAAACCTTTTGGATATCGCTGTAAACAAATTAAGGAAACCTTTAATATACGCACACCAAATGTCTTAAATCAAGATATCAGTACGACTCCTTCTTGGGCATTGCACAAAGCGAAGATTAATATCGATCTTTTGAATCATGACAAGAAGAACACTCCAGCTCCGATGTTGAGGGTATACTTTCACCTAATCTTCGACAAACACCGGGTCCATATCCCTGTATTTACCGACAGGTCGAAGCAGGCTGATGGTGTCGGCTGCTCCGTGGTTTTTCCCCGTGAGACCTGTGGCTACCATCTGGGTGACTTGTGCATGGTGTACACTGCTGAGTACTACGCCATATTCCGAGCATTGCGATCAACAAAGTGCTCCGGCGGATCACATTTCCTGATTTGTTCTGATTTGCTGAGTTCCCTTCAAGCAGTACAGAACATGTATCCAGCTGATAAGGTGATCCAGAACATCTAGGATATACTTTTCTAACTGCAAAGTGATGGAAAGAACATAATGTTTTGCTGGGTTCCCGGACACGTGGGTATCAGAGGAAATGAGGAAGCAGACGATTCCGGAAAGACGGCATTCCTTAAGAATCGCGTGGATTTTTCCACGATTCCAAAACGAGATCTCCTCAATTCCGTCAAGATAAGGATTCTGAGTGAATGGAGCAATGAGTTGTTTAGCTGTTGAAAGGAATAAGCTCCGACTTATCAAATCTTCTGTTAAGTCATGGAGCAGTTCCTGTAGGCCAGCCCGGCGCGACGAGGTCTTGCTGACCCGCCTGCGCATAGGACATTGTCCTCTCACTCATAGGTATCTCTTACTACTTGATGATGAACCCGTTTGTGAGGAGTGTAGCTGTTCTCTGACAGTGCGTCACCTACTAACTGATTGCAGAAGATACTCAAGTATACGGAGACAAATTGGTCTGGCTGCAGATTTACCAACAATTCTCGAAAATGAAACGGTAAATGTTAACAAACTATTGCATTTTATGAGTAGATCGGGGCTCCTCTCACAAGTTCTCGGGAGGGTTTAAAATTTGCAGTCCCTTTTCATCTTTCCTGTCTTATTTCCTTTCATCCTTTGTTTCTGTAATAAAAAATGTAATATTTTGAAATTGTTTTCCTTTTTGTGATGTAATGTATTGGGCAACTGTTTTCTTTTATTTTCTTTCATCTTTGTATTTAGATATTTTTTGATTTCAGGAGGGTTATTTAGTGGGTATGGTCGAGATATTCGGCATGTCCCACATACGGGGAAGAGTCACTGCGGCTCTTCTCTATGGTGCGAAACTGCATTTTTCCCTACATGCATGGGCTCTAATGACCTCGATGTTGAAGTGCCCTAAAGCCCTACAAAAAAATCTACATCGTAATTTATTTATAGTATCCCAAATATTTGCAACATTTTTACTGTAAATGATTGCAATTCTTTCCGCTTCCGAATTCTGCCATTGTTGCTTAGCTGTGTTAATTATTCTTTTATAGTTTTTTTCTCTGAAGTGTGAGAATTTTTGTCGTGCGCTTTCTCCTCCCCACCAAATGTAGAATTTTAATGCATTTTCAGCATCTACAATCTATGTTGAACCATACCGCTTCTCGAGTGTTGTGTTTTTTCTGTGTGTGTACTCGCGTGTGTGAACCCACTTTCTGTAGAGTGTTTCGTAATTATTCTGTCGCGGCATTATGCTGTCCAAACTGCAACTTATTTAGAATATATGCGTGCAAGTTTCCGCTATTCCTTTCAAAGTTCGCTGCAAATTCTAGCCTTTCTTCATGGTTTCATTTAAATCGTTTAATTTTTGACATTCTATTTGACTTGTAGTACTTGTAAACTATCTATCTATCCACTGTATAGTTTTAAGACACGCCAAACCATAATAAATTACGCTCTCTCCATTTCTATTAATGTACGTGAAATTGCCGCATGCGTCATTCCCATAAGAACCATTCAGAATATCTAAATTATGTAAATAGCATATCTCTAGTAATTCGCTTCTCTCCCCATTTCTTACTTTATCTTTACTTTTTCTAATTATTTATTATTAGCATGAAGATTTTCGTTCACAGGCTCGTCTGGTATTCCTTCACCTATTCTGGAATTAAAATCTCCCATTAATAAAAGTCCTGCATGGGATTCCTATTTTTCAGAGTATTTGCATATTTAATATATGGTCTAACTCTTCATAAAAGGAACTATTATGGTACACAGATCTTTGTGGGTGTCTATAAATAATTAAAATTAATATCTCCATACCCGTGTATTCTAGTTTAACGCATATTTTAAAAGTATGATGTTGTGTTCAGAGATAAGTTCTTAAATTCTGTCAATCTACTGTATCTTTTCTTAAATATAGAGTGGGGACCTCCGAAGGGTTCACGATAAATCGTTGGTGTCACAATGAATTTGACAAGTAAACTGGTCTACAAAAGAAAATTTTGGCAAAGTTGTTTTCGTTATTCAACGATAATGTATGTTTTTTTGGTGTGCATGGGCATATATTGTATGTCCACTTTGCTTGCTTGCTGTGACACGATTTATAGGTTATGTTCAGTGGCATGAGGGAAGCTCGCTGCTGCGACAGGTGCCCGTTGATGGCGCTGGTGAGCAACTATATGCGTTTTTCGCCTGTCATTTGTCTTCACGTTACCCACAATGCACTGCAAAACTACTACCATCCTAGAGAATTCTACAGAAACATCGATTAACATAATTGACGATTAGTTTTGCTTGGTGAAATGCATGTAATGTAGTCGCGATTCCATTTATCTAATCACCTTTAAGGAAATCGCAAATATTCTACATTTAGTGAAATTGGGTCTGCTGTAGTTTCGTGTTGCTGTAGATAATCTGGTTTCCAAGAGAGTATCTACAGCAACACGAAACTCTCTTAGATATGTTATTGTACCTATTTAATAAGCTATTTATAAAAGAAATCTGCACGATGATGACAGGACATCAATTGGGACACAACCCGACGTGTAGGATTTTTTCATTATTATTTTTTCTTTTTCTACACACCAAAATACAGAAATCAGTTTGAAATAACAGCTGAAACTCGCATTGAACGAAAAACGTTGATGCAGAAATCACCCATGTCCGGAAATGTGCCGTTTGGAAGATAAACGACTTTGAAATAACGTCTAAGGATACGCTGCAGGTGCATCATCCACCTCGTACCTGCGTGAACTACAACATATGCTCGAATTGGCGACCACGAGTTTCTTTGCACAAAATTTACCTGCGAACAATGTTCTCATACACACGGTCTTAAAGTGTCCTGAATGACCTCCGCTGCAGCCATTACACGAAAAGGAGATCGTCCTGTAACCCCACAACAATACTCTTCATGTAGCCCCACAGGAAAAAGTCCAGAGGTGTTAAATGGGGCAATCATGGTGGCCAACGAATCGGTTCACCGCGACCTATCCACCTGATTCCGAATATTTGGTGAAGGTGCTGACGGACGTCGCGTGAGAAGTGGGCTGGCGCGCCATCATGCTGGAACCACATCCTCCGACGGATATGCAATGGCATAACCTCCAAATGCTGCACCAGTATGTCTTGCACGAAGGTCAAGTAGCTGTGACCCGTTAGAATACACGGGCCAATCAGATGACAATGGATAATACCAAACACACATTAATACCAAAACGATGTTGAAATCGATGGATATGTGTGACTGTTTCGATTGCTGAGCAGACCTTCGTTTGTGTAATGCGCTTCATCTGTGAAAAGAGTGATCGAGGAAAGTCTGGGCCGTCGACACAACGGTGTAGGAACCCCGCGCAGTACGTGGCGCAAAATCTGCTGGATCCAATGCCGGCACCCTCTGGAGGTGGTATGGGTAAAGTTTCTGTTCATGGAGAACTTGCCAGACGCTGCTCTGTTATACATCCACGGCACTTGCGATGTTGCGGGTACTCGTAGACGGGTTCTGGTCGACCAGTTGGGGGACTTCCTCTTCCACTGCAACAGTGCGGCGCGTCGGGTCACGATCACAATCGACTCTATTAGCTTCAAAGGTGCCGGTTTCCCGAAGCCGTTGTTCCAATCTTGCAAACATGACATGTGGTGGACGGGCACAACCTGGAAATCGTTTCTTGATACAGGCATTGTGCTAAATGAACATTTCGTCCAATTTCACCGTAGACGAGCAACATGTCGGTGTACTCGGAAAACGAGTACTCCGCCATTTTGTAATGCACCGTTTTTCTCGAATGCTCAATGGTAACTGATGTACATGCGCAAAAATTCTTTGGATTGTTCTCTGATGACACGTGACATGATGTCACACAGGACATGACGTGACATGAGACACCATCCTCTGTCAATGTGTAATACCTTCCATCGTTCAAAGTCGTTTATCTTCCAAACGGCGCATTTCCGGACATGGGTTTATTTCCAAATATTGCTATTCTGAGTCCCCTCTACAACACCTATAACTGAGAAATAGGAATACTGAATCATCCTGTAGATAGCACCAGCACTATCCCTATATCACTGTCCATCCCCATCCTCTTTTCTAGACAAGTTTCTCGTAATTCCCTTTAATAAATGTATCTAGTTACTTCTTGACACTTTAGACCCATTTTGTTGTTTTACTTGGAGGAATGTGTTGAGTGGGCTTGCTAACGTGTTTGCAAGCCTTGCATAACTAATATTCCGTTGACTTAGTTGAGAGATTTTCTAGGTCTGTTTTCAGCTCAGTATTTTTTAAACGTTGCAGATCTATTTTGACCTGACGGGGAACACTTATTTTTAAATTTCTTGGCTTCTCTTACTTTACCATACCATTTAATCATACCTTTTTGTGTAATTTCTGATGAATAGCCTTTTCTCGTATGAGACCGTCTTTCACCAGCATTCTTACCGGTCGGATAGTACAACACGGCTAACTTATCCGTCCGGTAATGGTAGATTGTCTTTCACCACGTTCTATCCGCTGGATAGCTCCGCTATCGGAGTGCTAACAAACCGAGTCAGTAAACAATGAAGGAATGAACGAAGAACGATTCGCTCCTTGGGATGAACGAAATGTCGAATTACTGTGGTTAGAAATGGAAGCTAGCATCAACATGAACGCTCGAAGTAAAGTAAATACAATCTAGTAATATCAATGATTTCCTCTGTCGGCAAAGCGCTCATCAAAAGTTGTCAGAACCTTATCTATCTATGGCCTTGCTGACGACCTTATCTATCTATGACCTTGCTGACAACCTTTGAGGAACGCTTTGCCGATGAGGATGAAAAACAAGACCAGATTGCAATCACATGCCTCAGAGCGTCCACATTAAGGCGCTATAATAATGAGTATTCTCATACCACCAATTTGGTTTCGTTCTAGACGTTGAAAGAAGTTGACAATATGACCGATCTATACGTAAACACCATATGTAAGCCTTAGTCAACACGTTTATGAACATCATTTATTTTGAGAACGTTATGAAGTGTTTACAGGATTCAATTATAATTATCCTTAAATATAGGGAAAATCTTTTCATTGACCACTATAAGGACAAGTTAATAACAGTTATTTGCGGTTATAATTTGGTGTTTTTTCCTATGAGCATGTATTCACAAATACGAAATTAATTCTCTTTCAAACATACGTGAATTATAGAAAATATTCGTTATTCGTATCAAAAAGAGCTACTTTCTTCAGAAAACAAACTCTGAAGTAATGCTGTAGTCGATGAGTTTTCATGATACTCATAACATGCGTAAGCAGTTTCGAACCAAAATGGCATCATGAGAATACCTATACTATGGCATCCTACAATTAGCAGGCTGGATCGTACGTTATGTGGCAACAGTGTACCGTTGGCCGGCTTGGTTAAATGTACGTTGAATTTATTTCAGCTAGTGGATTGCTTACGAATTGTAATGAAGTGCGTTATTTAGATCACATTCATTTCCCTGTATCAAATAAATATGAACTTAACGCAACTATTTATTCACTATGGTGTCACGCGATATTTTGCTTAGCTTGTACAATATTGATAACTAAATATATGAATTGTATTTTTTTAACATAATCTATAATGAATGCATGTTTGGGACCAATGTAACATTATGGTAGTTTGGCCATTTTTATATATATTTGGTAATGATTTAAAATGTAACTTTTGATTGTTGAAAATAAAACAATGATTGTTATGATATTCTATTTAATTTTAAGACAATATAATATTTCCTTCAAAACTGATAAAATACTGCATTTGGTAATATTAATAAACGTAGTTTATTTGCATTTCCACTTGTCTTTTATTGTATTCTCGTCCTCCTCCTCGCCCCCCCCCGGGTAAGTATTAACTATATTTCATTTAAAGTAATCGCACTGCTTATTTTAATGAATTAAGGTGTTCCCTAAGATATTCGTCCTTTGGTCGGATGGCCTACGAGACTGGGGTTTGCTCGTGTTCTTTATAGGGTAGAGAGGCGACAACCCGAACAAAATTCCAAGGAGGACTTCGGCGGATCTTCTGAGCGCGCATCACACACCGTGAACAAAGTCACATACCGTGTAAAAATTGCCTCCCTTTGTTATTGTTTACGTTGGTTTCTCTCCACAAAATTTAAAAAAAATAGCTGTCACCTAACAGGGCCCAATCAGATGACGCGGCGTTCATGTCGCCTCTCTACCCTACAAAGAACTCTAGGAGTTGCCAAGAGTAACAGTCCAGCCTGGTAATTGTAGGAGGCTATGCTCATACTTATAGTGCTCTAGTCCACATTTACGCTAACAGTAATAAGTAGTCTTTTCATTCATCCCAGAAACGAATCGTTCTTCGTTCATCCTTCGTTATTGTCTTAGAGTATCATTTAACATATTTTTACTTAAAAGACTCTGCAAACAATATGGATGAGAAGACATTAATATTTTAGGGTTAACTCTAGACCCTAACTTAGCTTAACATTCTCATGTGTGTTATGTAAATGTTTATGTTGAGAATATTTAAACTTTCTGTGGATCCTTTTGTGATATTGAAAGTATACTAAGCACACATACAAATTTTGCTATGCTGTGGAATTTGGAATAGGGCTAAAGTTCCCATTTATCTAATTTTTATTTTGTTAAACGATGATCATTATTGGTTAATTGTAGTATTTGTAAATGGGAAATGTAGCGTGCTATTGAAGCTTATCTACATATAGCGATAGGAGGTATGAGTTGGGTGGAAGCCTATTGTTTGTAGGTGGACCGCTTAGCTGGGTTTACCAACAACTTGGCCCATATGGAGGGTTTAGTAGAAGTTGTTAGTAATATTTGAGAGTTATTGACACGAGCAGGAAGTGGAAGAGGGTTCGCTTTTCAGTAGTCACAGCTATATGAACTGGGGTATTCATGTGAAAGGCTACAAATTTTTCTGGCCCCACCGGGGTAGGAATTGAACCCGGGATGGCATGGTGAAGAGCAATAACGCTGCCACCTGAGCCACCAGAGGGGCCCGATGATCATTATGATGATTCGTAATGTTAGTATTGTAAACCTTTTTTTGTGTGTTATGTTTTCTGAGTTTACGTTCATTGTAAACCCTTATTTTTTCCAGTGACCACAGTATTGCAGATCAGTTTGCCTTAAATAGCTATTTCCCACTTATTATCTCCAGAAATATAAATAGAGTAATTCAGGTTCACCACTAGTTCCCAGAAAAAGGTTGTATCTGCCAACGTAACTGACCAACATTCTTCATATTTAAATAACAAATCAAAGTCAACAAGAGTATGTAAGACATAAAAAATGTTTTTTCAGAATTATTTTGTTTTTTGATATTCAGTGGAAAATATATTTGATGGGGGAAATACATGAAATTTTGTATTTCAGTTACAGTGTAATGTTTGTGAATATTCAAAATGAATCTGATTCATTCTTCTCAAATGTTAAATGACAATAAAGATCAATGACAACATTATTATCAAAACGTCAATTACGGTGAGTGTGAAATTGTCTGAACGATCACCACCGGTGGAAGTCCACCTCCTCTCGTCAACAAAGAACAACAGTGTCCCCTTCTTTCGCATGTAGTAGATGGTAAATACCATTAGTCATTAACTCGTCAATACCCGGCTTCTCATTCAGAAGAGAGAAATATTTATCTCGGATAAAGAAGAAGCGTCTTTCCTTTGCGTAGTTACTCCCTTCTTGATAAGGTTTTGGTAGCTATAATATAATTAATATTATTATAATATAATTCATTCTCTGATTCATCGAATCCTTTACGAAATTAATTTGACGGACTACAATCAACAGTTGGGAATCAACTCTATAGTATCTTTTCGATGGTAGGGTGATTGTTTTAAAGCAAATAAAATCACCTAACTGTTTACTAATATTACAACCTAATGAAATTTAGTGATGTCATGTCCCACAAGATGTGATGAATAATTTATCAAACGATGCTTGTAGAGTTGTAGTGTCATGTTTCTGTGAGTCATTACTTTCTTTCTGCTGTTTCAACGTTTAAAAACAAAATTCTTATGCCTGTTTAATCAGAATAATTTGGTTGTTGAAGTTGACTTTTGTAACACAGTAACTCAATGCCGCACCTAGCGGGGAATGTGCTATGGAGGTTCAAATCACCTTTTGAAATTAGTTGTTTAACAGAACACACAAGAATCCCAAATCGTAGAAATCATTATATATTTTTGGAATTGACACATCGTGCTCGATGTATAATTAGTATTAACTTAAAAAGCAAACAGAATGTTAGAGAATAGGAAAATCTGGTCACAAACTCTACTGACATCTCTCTTTTGTTTTCGTCCAATGAATCAGAAGACAAAATCGAACTAATATTAGAAAATGTACTACCAAGAAGACTGTGACCCTAGCAGTCAGTTCCGGTAGAAGTGTGTACAGAGTGGATCAGAAATAGGACATTTGATCGCATCGTGTGTACTATATTACTATTATGGCATGTGGCGGTTCCTATTACCATTGGAAAGACAAATTTCTACAATATAACAAAACACAACAATACTTCCATATCACTTTATTGCCTCAAATTGTTCCATTTACATCCAAACATAATTGGTAACGCTTGGGGAAGTCATTAATTGTTTCATGATACATTTCTACTGGAATATCATCAATTTCTTCCTGAATTATTAATTTCGGCATGTCGACGTCTTGCGACTTCTCCTTCAAATAACCTACAGTCATAAGTTTTGAGGTCAGGGAAACGGGTTGGTAATTCTGTCTGACCTCTTCTCCCCATCCACCTCTTTTGCTACTCACGATCCAAAATTTCCCTCACCGCAAAATAGATTAGTGGGGAGGCGCACCATCATCCTGGAATAAGCGTTTACAGCGCTTTGCATCGCCGGGAGAACAATGCCATTAAGGGACGGTACCAATCTCAATAAACTGTATCATCCAAGATCGCATTCCCGAAAATCCTTCCCATCAAGACATTTCCTTATCTTAAACGTGTCTCTTCAGTAAATTAAGGATCCCGTCTAGCATATAGCTCAGGAAAAATAGACAAATGGCGAAGTTCGACAAAAATTCGAATTCATATGAAATTTGGTATACATTTTGACGTCAGCATTGCAAGTGAATTTTGAAAAGTCCCCATCGACCCCATTTGCGCTAAAAAAATTATTAAAGGTTAAATGTCACGAAAAACGGTTTTTCGACAATACTTCAGCAATACGTTTTATCGTAAAAATAGTTACTATTAATTTTATAGATTAAACAATTTTCTAAAAAGAGATTTGAATATTTTTTCCTCCGAAACATCATTTGCTAGCCAGCGCGGTTTAAAAAAGATTAATACTGCGGTGCGTCCACAATGCGCACTAGTGCGAATTTACACGAATTCGGACTTACACTCCGCAAACTTAATAGGCACTTTTCTTTTCAATTTAGGTGCATACATATAGTACCTGTATTGTAAATATCAAGAAGACTTTCTTTTGCAATTAATTATTCACTTTTAGAATTGGTATATAACAAAGTTGATGATTGTGATAATACATTTCCAAACAAAATAAGTTTAAAATGGAACAACTAAGTGTAAAGAATAATAAACAATTTATGTATAATATCTGCAAATAATAACTTACGCAAGATTATGAGTTTTACAATGAAACGGAATATGTCAATGTTTCTTTCTGTCACGTAATTTGTATACCATGAGTCTGTCTGGTGTCGGTTCTGGTATAAAATTTACATTAAAATTATTCAAAATCCAACTCTTTTCCATTCCACCTACGACGTAGATTACTCGGTGCATTTCTTTGTCGTGATATTCCCTGAAGCCATATTCCTCGGTCTGTTCGGATCAAATTAATGCTCGTTTTTGTTCATTCACATTAAAATACTTGAAGATTAATCATTTACAAATTCTATAGAAAATACCACATGATCATATATTTTCCTGTCTCTCGCAGCAGTGTGTTGTCTTATGTACATATCTGTAGCATAGCTCCGCATTGATGAGTTACTGTCAGTTTTTCTATAGCTTTCCACATTCAAGAATAGAGAGTCCTTTCACAAGCGAAACCTTACGGTATTCCGTAGGCCCTACTCATCGTCACCACACGGCTCATGATAGGTGTTTCCTTCCTTTGCCTTCCTTAAAAACTGTTTTTCCCTTATATATCCCAGAGCGTCAAATAGATATCACTCCCGTCTAATGCAATACAATTCGTGGATTCCTTGCCCAGTCTCTGAATTATCACGCCTTCTTCATGTCTTAAAATATTTTCTGAATTGTCGTTTTCCGTTTCACCAATTACTATGAACTTTGTATTGCTGTATACGTGCATTACACTTTAATGTTCCTCTTTTCTACTATTTTCTGAATAGCATTCTCGTGCTATTTATCCCTTTACACCTATTTCCGCAGATGTAGCAAGATTTCGAATATTCTTTCCCTCTTTTTATTTTTTTATTTCAAAATTTCCAAGTACGTGTGTTTCCCATTTTGTCTACTAGTAAACATTTGTAGAATATCTTGTACCGTTCATTTAACAACTCTCATATTACACATTTTGTATCAAGTATATCAGTATCAAGTTATCTGTAAATGGTAACATAAATTTCATGTGTCTCTGAGGCCTCATCGAATCTCACCTCTGATGTATTTCTTAATGCATACTATGGCGTTCCTCTCGTTTTCTTTTTTTTGGATGGGGGGGGGGCTTTACGGCACATGTCGACATCAAAGTTCATTGGAGCCCGAAAAACTTGTACAGGTAGGGAAAATGCAGTTACGCACTAGGGAGAGCCAACATGACTCCCCGCGTGTGGGACTCGTCGAATGATTCAACCCTACCCACTAAAAACCCTCCTGATCTACAACATACCAAAACATATCTCACAACATACATCAAATGGAGGGGGGCACATAACATGAGGGGGGACAAAAAATGAGAAGAATGAGGAAAATGAAAGATACCCTAGCCTAATAGCGTCGGGATCGTAAAGAACTAGAGGTGACCAAGGAAGATCAGAAAAGAGAAAGGAAGGAGCATGGCACAAGTAAGTGGAAGTAATGCCAGACTCAGCTCGGGGCCCCGTGTTCGCCAAACACGTACTTACTAGATGAATGTCCCCTGGGGGGCTCTCGTTTTCATTTGTGCTTATCCATGATAAAATTATTATGCCTTTAATTTGGCATCGAACTCCTGCCCTGAATACTAATTGGCACATTGTGTACTACCTTATCTGCCACTTTTAGTCGGATACTTCCACTTTATCCTTATTAACAGCAATTTTCGTCCGTCCTATATAGCCTCCATTCCATGATAGATATGCGTATTCATGAGTTTGTAGCTATTATTGTAGCGTAGCTATTATTTTCCATATTCTAAGTTCACCCATGAATCCCAATATCTCGTCAGACTTTCTTTAAACGACACAAGGGTTGTTGATGTTTTTAATTTCTGTAACGAATTCAGAAAGGCAGCGTATTGATTTATACCTTTTCTAGCACAAATCGCAGGAGCTCATATGTGGAAAGTCAGTACCCGAGTAATAAAATATATGCTTTACAGAACATATATCATATTGCTAACAAAATCATGAATACGCGTATCTATCACGAACTTGTTATCATGAATACACATATAAAATGAATTATATGTACAGGAGGCTAGTTTAGTGATGAAACTTTCATGCTAATTGTTGACGGTGGATGGGGTTATTCCTTCCCCCTCACCACTTTCTTGCTGTATGAAATGAGACGTTTGCTTGATGGCTGTTCGCGCATGCGCACAATCGAACAAGGCTACCGCGCACCTAGTCCTGGTTTCTTTTTATAACTCGTCTCTTGTACATTTTGTTATTTTTCAACCACATGATTTACAGTTCTACACAATGTTATTACACAGTGTGGTGTTACATTCTATATGAATGAATGGATATTCTTTATTAACCTATTCTTTCAATTACATTGAAAATTGATTTTTTCAATTACTTTGAACAAACCAGTGTTCATTCATTCATTAATACAGGATGAAACACACTATTTTCAGTGGAGCACGCCATGTAACATATAAGTTCATTATTACAAATCATGTGAAAGGAAAATAACATTTCTTCATTTATTATGTAATTCTGTCCTGAAAGTACCACAATAAATTAACTACACGTGTGAATGTTAAACAAGTACAATTTTTTATAGTCGATTTTTGAAAATGAACCAAGAGTGGTTATTTCCTCAATAGGCCAAAAAGGAACAAGAAATTTAAATTAATTGTTGTTACTTAGTTATATCTGATCATTAATTGTATTAGTGTGTATTTAAAAATTAATATTAATCAAATGAATATACAGTACTATGGAAGTCAATTTGCGAAGGTAATTTATGAGAACTTTTCCCATGAAAAATCCGTAGGATCTATAAATATTTTGAAATTTTATATGATTATAAAACTTTTTGTACCGTACACTATTATTATGGTATTTTATTATCCATTAAGTGGAATTAAAGTGCTAATGCCCATATCGTACAAAGCCATATAGTACAGGATGTTAAATTATTGTTTAGAACTATAATTATCTTTTACGTGGCAACACTGGTGAAAACTTTCACACTCCATCTCCATGCGCATGAAACAAATGAATATCATATAATTAGAACAACTGAATAGTTTGTATGTCACGCTTCAAAAACAAGAAACATCTTTCCACTCGAAGATAAAATCGGAACCACACTTTGCACACTTAGTACGAACTGCTAGTTACTTGTTTCGCTGTTTATTTATATTATGCTGTTCAGTTAGTACTCGTCGAAATTGAAGAGTGTATTAGTGTTCACTTTAGGTCTCTTTTAATTTATAAGTTCTCATCTTAGAAGCTTTTCCAATGGGGAAAAGAAGCAAGAAAGAACGTAAAGTAAACTTAAGAATACGTGCCTTGCGAAACAGGTAATTACACAGTTCATTCAAAACTTATATTTTAATCATATTTTCTGTACAACCAAATATGAAAGAACATACTCCTACCTTTTGTTTAACTCAGCAGTTTGTGCAAATCTGTGGTACATTATTTTTAATACACGCCAAACTTTTGTTGAACAATTAGATGCTGAAGTCGGTCCTTCTTCGGACGTGTAATTTAATTAATGGATTTTACTGGTACTAGCAACCTTTGGTTTTGAAGAATTTACATTACGAATTCGTTCGCTTTAGTTTCATTGTTGAAAGTGTCGTATTGGTGTCAAGGTGTGTTTGCCGGAATCTTCTCAACACAAACACTATTCAAAAACTTCTTTAAAAGAATTAAATCTTGAGTATTGATATGAATTGTGAAAACTCTTTTCCTATTAATTTACAACAGTTTTGATAAATCGGTGCATTTTGATGGTCTTTAACGATTTTGACGTATTTATTACCGTATAAAATATTTTGCTATTTATTTATATAATAATTTTAGAATTATTATTAATTAATTATTATTAAGATGTTTATTAATTACCTGAGAACCAATTTATCAAATTAAATATTCGAACGGAATACAAAATTGCATCAATACGGTTTTGTTAATAATGAGTGAAATAATGCCAGTTTTCTTCATTCAAAAATTGTAGAATAAAGGTAAATACTGTAGGAACCTCCATGTGGATTTTTTTTCAGAAAACTTCCCGTCATCAAGCTACGATACATAGTTAAAGTTGTAAATGATTCCTTTTAATTTTTGTGCGTGAATTCACCGTGATATCGTGGCACAAGTTTTTTTCTGTCGAAATGTTCGCATTTTCTCGTTCTAATAAACGACGAAAAACGTTTATTGGCCAATATATTTCTCTTGTAATACTTATAATTGTGTCTTTTACATCCAAAAGTTCCGAGTTAATATGTGGATCATCATCTCATCGAGGGATAATTTAGCAAGTATAAAGAATAAATTGTCCGATGAAATATAAAAATTTGTATTCAAAAACTACATAATCACCTCAAGTCTCGCTCATAAGGGAGTAAAGCTTAATTTGGCTGTTTGCATTAATAGAAAGCAAACAATATTTGATTCTAACATTGTAATCTAATGAAGAAAGTGTCTAAAACAAAATTAGATATTTTAGGATCAATATAATCTTCACTTTTTGTTTCTGCGTTCAAATCAATAAAGAGTACGGAACATCGTTGAGATAATTAATTACTGTATTCAACAATAGTCTCACGTGACATCAATATGATCCAATAAAAACGTGGAGAATGGATGCATTTTTTTCATTTATTTATTTACTGTCGCGTCTACGTCTATTGACATGACACGACTTCAATCACAATACATTATATGACAGTGCAAAATACATATATCAATTATTTATCAAATACATTATCATGATTCTTCTTTAACATTATAAATAAACTTATAAATTTTATTGTCAAAAAAGCAGTACAAACTGCTTATTTTTCCAACTATTTTATTTTTCTTAAATATACTGTATTCATAGTGTAATTAGTATATGTTTAATCCGCATTATCGGTAAAGTTTGGTATAGATGCAGTGAAATAATTTCCACTCACATGGCATAATTTTTCGTTTACCAATGGTGAGAATCCAAAGAGTGTGTTTGTAGATATGTCATTTTAATGTTATTTTTAAAGGAGAATAGAAGATAGTGTGCATCTCATGTTTCTCATTGTATTTGGAATCTTCCACCCACACGAACGTCCTTAGTCGCGAATTCACATCCAATGACGGTGTATCATTTCGCGGCGTTTTTAGGTGTGCACTACTTCATTTGCTGAACTTTCTTGTTACATTTTGCTTAGCTCCGTTTTTTATTTTTCCATTATTTTGATGGTAATGAGTGATACCATTTTGTTTATTTTTAACTATTGTTTTGAGTTCAGTGCTATATCAGTTGGAAATGTAGAAATAGTATTGTAAATATTACATTTTACACTTTCAGAATTCTTTGTCAAGAAAGATAAGTAGAGTAACGAAATAGCATGAAAAATAGAAAACACTCAGACGCAAGGATATTGAAGAAGTATTATCTTTTAGAGTATCACATATTTAAACAATATTATTAATAGATGCAATTAACGTTCTTTAATTGAACTATGAAATTTAAAGGAAGAGAAAGAGAGAAGTAGGAACAAAGAAAGAAAACAAGAATCTGTGGTTGTATTTCTCAATTTCATTTGAATAAATTAATGAAAGAGATTTCAGTTATAGTTATATTTGTTGTAATCTAAAACTCGTTTTTTGTAATATTAATCTCGGATCACGATTTTATATACTGCACGATTACAACCAGTGTTATATTGTAGATCATTGTATTATTAGAACATGTAATTTATTAGTTCCTTGAGTGGTTTAATGTGATTTATAACACGAGAAATAAAATTTTGTGTTATTAATTCATATTT
>NNCF01129415.1:168425-189733 GCA_002313205.1 Laupala kohalensis
AGTTTTATATTATTTATAACTCGAGAATTAAACTTTTGTGTTATTAGTTCATATTTGAGACAAACGTTTTCTATATTTATTTAATTCCTTTTCACATATATGAAAAACTTAAGAGGATCGCAAATTATGTGAAATTACTTTCGACAATACATTTGTAGGCAATGAGATTTGATTTCTTTACTTCACTGTATAAATATAAGAAAGTATTTATAAGTAATTTGTGATTCGAATTATACCAATTCCATTCGATATCTTGCAATTATATTCCAATTCTGTTAAAAACTATATTTTATCACAGTATTACGCAAACGTTTTTTATAGAAAGTCTAATATCGTTTACATTGCCTATGAAGACCTCTCGAGACAACGAATCTCGAGATGTCGTTTAAATATAGAGAATGGTAAAGTTTATTGAAGTCAAGAATATACAGAATATTTTTGTTATAGAAGTCCAAAATGTGTATAATAAAAAANCGGTATAGAAGTCCAAAATGTGTATAATAAAAAAATACAAATATTTCTTTAATAGCGGTGTAATTAAACATTTTATCTCGTTACGATTTACCAGCGGTACTATTAGTCTTCCAAATATGGGCGCCGTTTCAAATAGACCTACGATTGGTCNCCCCTCTCGAAGTGAAAGCAAGAGGAGAGATCCGTTGCAAACCTAACAGATCCAAAACTGGTCAGAGCGTGGGACTTAGAAAAATAAATGGGCCCTTTTATGTTATCAGTAGTGTACAATAGATTATTCTGAGTATAGTGTTTTAAAATCATAAGAATTGAAATAACACTAAATTCACGAACAATTGTTACAATAAACACGCCCCTAGACAAAGCCTAGAGATCCGTGTAAGAAAACCGCCTCTACCCAAAGGAAAACTGGAGCAAAACCCAGGCCAATATGGGGCTACAGATCTAATGTACACAACCGTGCCAAAGTTGAGTACACATTAAACTAAATTAATATGAATCATACGACACAACAATCATGCAAGAAAATAGTTTTTGAAATTATTATAAGTTATTTAAAAAGTACAACAGCAATGGCTTGATAAAGTACAAGACGGATTTAACTTTTATTAAAATAAATAAATTCTTTTACAATATAGTTGCACTGGTGCAGGAGGTAGTTTTTAACCGCGGATTTGAAGAGATTAATATCCTTTATATTCTTGGACAGGGAAATTATAAAGAACGATTCCCGAATGATATGTTCCTTTTTGGGAAAGAGTGGTTGACACTCTAAGGCGATGAATATTATTCCTATTGCGAGTATTGTGTTCGTGAACGAGACACGAGTTTCGTGTGAAGCAAGGGTGGCACTTCAGTAATGCGGACTTAACAAACACGACCGTTTCATAAATATAAATGCAGGGAAGTGTTAAGATATTTAATTCCTTGACACATTAATTGTCCTTATCTTGTCTTTTAATTTCCATGTCATCCCTACTGTCCGTTTCTCTGTCATTTTTTCCACCTTTTATTGATCTTATTTCATATATAAAGCGAGAAAATTTTGTAACGTCTCGCTTGTTATAATTTCTTCCCATAGCGTTGCCGGCATTTCTTCTGTTGTCATTCTCTGGACGTATTTTGCTCGTTCTTTTCCATAGAAGGGACATTCTCAAAAAATATGTTCTTCTCTCCCTCACCACACATGCACTGTCATCTACGATATGGAATCTTCCCAGGTAGTCTCTTATATCTCAATGATTCGTAATGCACTTACTCACTGCACATCCTAGATTAAACCATTTGCGATTCATGTGTGCATATCTTACATTGCGAATTAACTCGAACGTTTTTTTGTTACATTCCAACGCACTTGCCAGGCCTCTACAAATTTCTCTGTTATTTTCCTCTTCCTTCCTTAGTTTCATATGTTAGTGTTTCTCCATCGATTTCAATCTTTCCAGATCGTCGTATTATAATATGCAATATTAATTTTCGCAAACGAAGATAGATTGGAAAAACCCCTACTATCACATTCAATGTTTCTCCCGAAACTTTTCGATATGTTCTTCCGAATTTTAGGAGACAATTTCTGTAATATTTTTTGCTTTGTCTTATATTTTAATACCCAGCAATATATGCTGCAATAAATGATGTATATCTACATTGAATTTTGTGAACCCTACCCTTACCAATCAATAATAATATTATTTTTTAAGTCTTTCATTTATTTATTTTCATGTCTCGTGTATATCATTTCTTGATCAAACCGTGCTCCTAAATATACATTTTCTTTATTTGAAATTTCTTATCCATATAATCGTATCACTGGTTCCCTTTTTTGAACTTTCAATTTACCAAAAACCTACCGTTTTATTTGTAGCACTCTTTATGTTCTTGACACTATTTACTACATATCTCTAATACTGTTTTTCCCTTTCTTCTACGTGTCCCCTGGCTCTCTGGGCCACAAAAATCTCAATATCTGCATAAGCCAGATTTTTAAATCCATTCTCCTTTATGATTGTAAGCAGTCCTTGTAGTATTAGACTGCAGAGTCTATGGGAACCTTGTGGACATCCCTTATCGTTCTCCCAATATACTCTTTGCTGTCCCAGTTCCAAATATGATGTTCTATTTGTGAAAGATCAGTCATCATACAAATGCAATAGTTCTCCGTATTACCTTGTTTTACACCCCTTGTAGATCTATGAATAGTGCCAATCCAAGTATATTTCCCTTTCATCTATCCAGCCCCTTAACATTTTGTTACATCAAGAGTTTATCTTCCTTTTCTGAATCCATATTTTGTTATTGTAGTAGTTGTAAATGGGAAATGTAGCATACTATTGAAGCTTATCTACATGGGGTGGTAGGAGGAGGTTGGTAGGGGCTATTGAACTATTTTCAAATATTTCACTGCAACTGAACTAAAAGCTCTTCTATCGTTTCACTCTTCCCTCCAACGTTACATCACAGTTTGTCTATACGTTTCCCTGTTTACCTTTCTCAAATTCTTTTCCCCGCTTCCCTTTCTGGTCTACATATTCCTCGTATTTCAAATATTATTTCCCTATTATCAGACGTGATTACATGCGCTGTATGCGAATTATGAACACAATTTCCTTTATATTCTTTGTCAGCGTTAAGTCTATTATTGACTCTCCGCGCTCCCCATCAAATGTCACTTCCCCTTCTCGCTTTTGCACTACTAAACCATACTTGAAGATAATTTACCTCAGCATTCCTCCATTTCCATTGGTAATTAAATCACCCCATAATTTTGATCTACCGTTTGCATCCAGAAAAAAAACTATTTTTGCTGTTGCATTTTCCCGTAGTCAACTGTCCACAACAATCCTCTTCACATCTTATCTTCCCCTCTAAATATTTACTTACCAAATTATTTCTTCATCGTTTGCTGTTATATTACGTGCTATTATATATTTTTAGCAATATTTTCTCTGTTCTAACACTTCTAAGACCCTGTTCATTATCAAATCGCTGCCCAACAAACTTTTTCCTCTATAACTTTTGTAGTAGTTTTATTGTGACTTGATTTGAGTTTCAACAAATAATTTTCCTGCACACACGGCCACGTCTATCCTATCCATTCTCTCCAATAACCCATTCTCCCCCACCTCTCTTTATGTTTAATAACCCTCGGTTTTCGCAATTATGGTCACTGTGTTCGTACTTCATTATTTTCTAAAACTCTTTCCAATTTTCCTGTTTCTTGTTCTATTTTACCTATCACTATTAATTTCTTATTTCTTGCTTCTCGCATTCCATGTATATTGACTGGTACTCCTTTCGACGAATCATTCCCGTCACAGCTTCCTTCATCGAAACTCTTGTTCTATCATCCTTTCTATTATTAGTACATTTTATCTGGCAATCGTCGGTGTAAAACTTCTGATTACGCATTTTTCTCAGTTACGGAACTTACCGCATCTTTCCGTATTCTTCACTTCCCTACAATCTCATGTTGAACTGCTTTCACCGACTGTCGCTCTTGTCTCCAACCCTTCTCTATACTCGTCCAATCTCTTATCAGTTAATTCCTCCCACATTTTCTATTTATCATTAATATTCTTTGTTGTACTATTACATTTTTCATCAATCACATTAATTAATTTTTCTTCTATTGTCTCTATAGTTACATCTATTAAACATAAATTAGCCCTATCTAGCTTCTTACTCAAAGCTACTTGAAATTGTAATCAATTAATTCCACGAGTTGTCCCTGCCATATCCTCAACAATTCATTTTTCTCATGTGTAATAATTGCCGCCACATATATCTAACATTGCCCCTCATATTCTGATGTACTTTCCCCGATGTTCAGCGGGAAGGATCCAAAAATCTCTTGTATCATCTCATATGCTTGCTTCTACGTTTGATGTTCCCCTTTTCCATCTTCCTGTCTGCCTTTTATTTATTTACATTTTCTTGTTAAAAACGTAACATCATCTTTTGTCGTATAGTAATCGCTATTAGTACTGCTTCTGAAAACCCGTTGGATGGTTGATTAGTACAGTAATCGCTATTAGTACAGTAATCGCTATTAGTACAGTAATCGCTATTAGTATTGCTTCTGCAAACCCGAAGCTCTATCGTACTTTCCCCTCTGTCATCTACTCCTGAAATTCGTATTATTATCTTATCAATCTTCCTTGAGAATGCTATAATTTAATGTATCTTTTTTACTTTTATTGCTCCTCGCATACCTTCTTTTAATATCTCTTGTTTTTCCTTAAGTTGTAAAATTCATACGAGTTGTAAAATTTTCAAACCTTTTTTCAATACATTTAATATAGCTTTGTTCATCCCATTCAACGCAGTTTCTAAGTTATGCACGTTTCTCTACAATTCCAATTCTCACACATGTCTCACGGATATTATTCGGCCCCAGGTTTTTCTACCAGTTCTAAAATAAGTGGACCGGTGCCGGTAAGATCCCTGTGTCTGTCCTTCCGCCACGTGTATACGTTAGGGGCATAAATACGTAAATCTGAATAACCAGCTTCCTCTCAAGTCATGCGCCAACTATTTTAGCTCGATTAGTTTGTAACTACATCAAAAGAGTGCGCTGATTTCCCAACTCCTCTTTTATATAGTCGACTCCTCTTTTCAATGTATTGCTAGTGGACCTTGGAACATTTTATACTCTTGCCCTGTTATGGCGCCATATTAGTTTCCACTCAGTGAATCTGTTTGCAAGCCATTGCGTAGGTCAAATCCTACATAAAGCGATAAATACTTTTCTAGCAGTCTTTCTTACCTTATGGTTAAGTTTCATGTCAATGACTACTTTTTGCTCCAATTAATCTCGAAAGTTACCTTTTCACTTACATAATTGCTTCATATTACAAGTATATTGCAATACGTAAGTTCAATCTTCCAATTTTATGTATTTGGTCCTATTAAGTTCTAGTTTCTTCTGTGACACTTCAGTTAACCCACTTATCCATTTAACAGTAAAACTATGCAAGTAAACATCACATTAAATGCTCACTAATCGACCCATATTTGGTTTTTTGGTATTTAGATCATTATTTAGTCATTAATTCCATATTTTGCACAAACAGTTCTTTTTGTCCTTGCTTTAAGCCTACATCTTTCACAAGTTATGAAAAATTCATGAAATACATGTTACGATGCGTGTAAATACAGGTATTCGGTAAATATACGCAAGTACTGATTTTCAATCATTCACAAAGTTGCCCCAAATGGAGTATTTCGCCTGAAGTTTCGTACATGAGCATAAAAATTAGACCTCTTTTACCCTTTTATAGTTCTAGACTGCTCACATTCTCTCTTCTACATTTTCTAGATCCTTATATTAACGTTCTCTCACAGTACGTCTTAACCACTTGACGACGGATGCATTAATTAGTGGACAGTTCATTTTTTAATGTGTTGTACTGGTTGGTTCCCCGACTAATTTTCAAAAGTTGCCAACAATATTCTGAACCGTCATCCTAAAAAAAAGAGTTAATTTTAAGATATATTTACTGTTGTCTAACTAAGTATCTGTAAAAATAAGGGCTTGATAAAAACGTTATCCAAAACTTTTTGAAAGAATATTAAATTTGCTTCTAAGGTGACTGAATATTATCTCCATATCAATTTTGTTATGGAGTTACTGCTCATCAAATTATGGAATTTTTCCAAATAAGAGATAAGTGTTAACTTCCTGTTAAAAATTAGTAGTTTCTAAATGTCGTCCTACAGGTCTGGTGACAAACTAGAATAACACGCGCACTAGGGTAAATACAGTGCAAGTTCATAACAAAATTGTTATCTTATTTCTCGCATATCTTGAGATACTGTTTTAAATAATATCGTTATTTTCTTAAAAATTGTTCAATCGAATATTGATTTTACGTATGTTGCTTAGAGTGATTGTTATTAATAATATTAAAAATTAATTACATGCAACTTCAAAGATGTTTATGTGGTAAAATACAACATTTAAGCAAATCTGAACAAAGAAATCGAAGACCCTTATTTATAATGTTTGGCGCTCAGAACGACTGCGATTTTCAGTGCTTGTTCACTGTTGTGCAAGTGCTGCATTACGGGAACATTATTGAAAGTTATTCATCGATGCTGAAAACACGTCATCTGATGACCTTTTATTTTATGCGCCTTCTGTGATACCTCAATCATTGTTTCACTTTAAACATTCGGTAATCACCCCGAGTTAGCAGTTCAGAAACCTTGGGATTGCGAAGAACAGCCCCACGTTTTCTATGCGTAGGAGATACCTTCGATGGAGTCTGCTTGAGGAAAAATCCTCAGAACCGTCTGAAGGTTTACCCACCGGCGAGCTTGCTAGGGAGAAAACCAAAATGAGAGTAAAACCCGCAAGGAGAAAAGAGATTTGATGCAATAAAATGAATGACTAAAACTTTCAAAATATAATAAAAAGTTTTTGTCGCAATTGATTTTTCAAATTTATGTTTTATTTTTTGATCAGTTGATTGAAGAAAATTTCTACAATAAAGAAATTTCATTCATATATCGAGTGCTATCCCCTGCTATTAATAATAATATTAAGTAGTGTGTTGCATGCAATTGTCTCCTTTAACAAAACGTGTTTTGTCATCACTACTTAACTCATTTTTCTCCAACTGTAGTTGAATCTCGGAAGTGAGAGACAAAACATGAAGGAATATTTAAAATAATTTTCAAATGTCAGTGACGTTCTTGAGAATCCTTAGCGGCATACAACATTTCTATTTTTATTATTTGTAATTTCTTTCTGTATGAGTTTGAAAATAACAATGACAGGAATGTATAATCATGTAAGCGATGAAATTCTTAAACTTTACTACGGTTTATTCACAAATCGTTAAACTGATAGGTTGACTGTTGTTTACAGTCGACGAGACGTCAAAATCGGTTTTGGACAATATTTTTAAGAAAAAATACAATGACTTTAAAGAAAATGTCTTTATGATTATTAAAACCCATTTTCACTGTTTTTGGGGACTTTCTCACACTTCGACCAAGAATAAAATTGTTCCTCGCTCGGAAATAACTCGTATATTGTAAATTTGTGGAGTCAGAGTGGATTTCATGCATGAGTCTGACTAATTATTGGAGCCTATCGCACCAATCCGATTCCCATTCTTAATGCTGAGAATGGTGAACCATATTTTAGGCTTCGACGTCAGCTACTCATTTTGTTGGGGGGGGGGGCTTTACGGCTCATCGACATCGAGGTCATTGTAGCCATAATAACTTGTACAGGTAGGGAAAATGCAANACACAACGCAGTTTTTCATCCTTCTTCTTGTCTTTTTTACCACAACAGGTTCAGAGCAATCAAGCCGTTCGAAAGAAATTCTGGAAACCTTGAATATTGGGGCACTAAATGTCTTAAATCAAGATTTCAGTAAGTCTCCTGTTTGGGCATTGTGTAAGACGATGATTAATTTCGATCTTCTGCATTTGCGATGTTCAGGGCGTATTTTCACCTAATCCTCGACAAACATCGAGACTACTAACAAACATATGTACTAAAAGTTAGCGAGCCACCTATAGCGCTCGGCGAAAATAACTACATGAGTGTTTGTTACTTTTTCGTTGTTAATTTGTTACGTCAAGCGGATTTTTGTACTAGGCATTGTCAGACTGAAGATACTAGGCATTGTCAGACTGAAGATACTAGGCATTGTCAGACTGAAGATACTAGGCATTGTCAGACTGAAGATGCCAGCTAAACTGGCGAAAGTACTATCTGAATAAATATTTTACTAGTAGACAACATTTATTTATCTTTCATTTATTCTTAAAAATGAATACTAGTATCGCCTCACCGATATCCAACAAAAATACCTTGACCATATTTGTTTATAACATATTTATAGTTACTTATTAATCCCTTGAGTTAGAAAATCCATATTCCTTTGAGTCCAACTAGTATTCGCGGTGTTGGTCTGTGAGGGTCGTGCATAGCGGAACCATGAATTTGTTATACACAAATGTGCTCAAAAAATATATTTGTGGGTTTGTTATGTTCAAAATGCATTATATACTTATATTTGTTACAGAAAATCCATCCCGTAATATATTTTTTCTTTTTTGTAGGATGAAGGAAGAAAAATGTTTGATTTTTGACTCAATGCATCTCGTTATTCGAAAACATGTTGAATTTGTGAATTCTGCTGGATATAAATTCGGCACGCTGTAACGAGCAAATTATCTCTCACAGAAAAAGCTTAGGAAGAAATTTGTCGGATATTTTTCCTGCTTCCTTTTTGTAACGAAACATTATTTCGAAAAGTACATTTTTGTCACGTTGTAAGGAAGAAAAAAAAACAATTACAAATTCAACACTTTCTAACTGGTAGTCCTGACAAAACGTACGCAAATGAATAGATCCCAGAAAATTTTATGTTTCTTGCTGTAACAAGTATTTTCCTTTGAAGCATGCGTGATTCCTGAAATAATCAAACGTATAGAACATTTTTGTAGTTCTTCGATGATTTTTCATACTTCCTGAAATTTAAGTGAAAAAGTCAAAAATCGTAATCTACATCTTAAAATGCAGAAAAGAAGCGAAGTTTCAGATTTATTCCACAACTTTCAGATAAAAATTTCCAAAATGTTGGAGTAAAAATTCAATGTCCTCTACCGGGCTTGTATTTAATCTGAAAAAAAAACAGGTACAAATTGTAGTAAATTTTGTCTCGCATATTTTTTCAAATAAATATTTTCTTCGTTTAGTGCAAAGTTTTCATATAAGAAATTAAAATTTCAAAAAAGGACGAGTTTTTTTTTAAATTTTTGAGTCTTTTATATTTCCTGAGCTCTCTCGTGGGGACAAAGAAGTTCGTTATCAGCAACCTCAAAACCATACAGGAGCAAAATATAACTATTTCTCCAAAACTTTCCGGGTAGAAACATCCAGTGACTGGAGTACTTGCCCCGCTGTTCCTCGCAGCTATTTGCTCCCGATTGACCTATGTGAGCAGCCCTGGCCTGGACTATTTAATGCAGTTCGTGCAGCTTTCGATCTTCCATTTTTCAACTTAAAAAATAACAATCACTTTTCAATAGTTCCCTCTCAACAAGATTTGGGTGGCCCAATAGGTATTAGCCCGCATGCCCACATGACAAGTCGACCCTGGCTCTCGCTTAGCCAAACTGCTGGTACTACAACATTGAATGTGCTGTCTGTTACAGTGTCTACTCTTTTCATCAATAATTCATAAAACATGCATTATTACTGTGAATTATACAGTTAAGCAATTTTCCTTCAGTGTTCTTGTAAAGGTATTTCACGTCATCAATGGAATACTTATCAAGTAAATAAAAACCCATTATATATATTTTATAATCAATTATATTTGAAATAAGAAAGTTTTTAATTAAAGAAAATCACTTGGTAAGTAATTGTCACATCAATTTTAAAAGCGAAATTTAATTTAATTAAACTCAATTAAATTCAATGACACTTTCAATTAGAGTATGATACAATAAAATATTTTGTCGTCACAAGGCAACAAAAATATCTAAAAACAGCTGGTCATTTGCCCTCTTGAAATTATTTTTTAGAATATCGATCTGTAATTTTTAAACAATCGTCTTCACAGATATTATTCTTGCGTTAATCTGCTCTTTTTAACTATCCTATTTTAGTTGTCAGAGGAATTGCTAATGGGTTATGCAAGTAGTGTGCAAAATTGCTTGTAAACATCTTTGTAATGTACTTCACTTCCTCTTTAAACTGTGTAAGCAATGCTCATTTCCTCGAATGATCCTCCATGACGAGTTATGTAAATTATGTAAGCATCATGAGGATACTCCGTCGCGTAATTATGACATGTTTGTCTTGCCAAAGACACAAGGAAAAGTTGAGATTAAAGAGACAATACGGTTAAGTTGGCGAACAAAAGCAGAAGAACGTTGAAAGCAACTCTCCGTTGCTATTGAAAATTCCATTTCACTGGCACTTATGACCGACGTCACTCACAGGCTCAGGTTTAAGCTTGGGCCATTCCCCCTACCGCCAGTTCCGTGCTAGTTTGAAGTCGTATTATTCTTGTTTTCGAAAGAGCGAGCGTCGTTTAGTCGCTTTATGCACCAAACTCTCGGGGTCCCTCGTTACTCGTTGCCTAGCAACCGATATCCCGTCTATTATAAGGCTGGAGTTGGTTGTCAAGCGCGGGGGGCTTTGGTCTGTTCCGCGGAGGTGGAGGAGAGAGCGTTGGTCGCAGTGGTGGGGGGAGAGCGCTCGGTAGTGCCGCGCCCGGGGCATTACGAATGAGTGGAGAGGAGAGACGAGAGAGAAAGCGAGTTGGACGGTAGTGGGAAAATGGGGCTTAGGGAAGCGCGACTGGAGAGAGAAAATGGAAACTAATTTCAGCCTGACCCGCTCTGAAGTTGTAAAGCCTCGAGTGGGAGGTGGAACAAGGACGCAGCTAGTCCAATTTATTATCTGCATTTAACGTGCCTCTGATTATAAACCAACTTTTGTAGGGCGTGGTTTACGGCGAAGAGAATGAGTTATACGCTTTTGCGCTAGTCTACATTTGTTGAACTGTAAAGCTTTAGAGAGCGCATTGAATATTTAACTGGTTTGAAAGCCTACTCTTAACTTAAACACTACATTTCAATTTCATAAACAATGGACACTATGAAAAACAATGTTCTATAGCACGTAGCATTTTAAAGGTTTAAATTCCGTGTTATCAGGACACAACATAAATTTACTCTCTCCTTGTAATAAAAGACGTGAAAAATTAAAAATTCGTAGTTGTCTGATGTATGAATTACGTCTTTAAATATCAATTAATTTGATGATTGTTCCAAACTATTCTTTAGTCATCTGTAACCTAAAAATGTAACTCTGATATTCATGTGTTTAGCTGTGAAGTAAAGTTTACTGACCCCTCTTCACAAACGTTTCATTTGTATTCAACCATTGATTGTAGATTCTCTACCTTCCGTTCGTGGCCTTGTCAACCGATTCCCCCACCATACTCCCAGACTGTGTATTAATGTAGTGGTGTGGCGCTGGTGCGGGGAGGGGTACCACAAATGTTTGCTAAGCGGACGGAACCTAATGGTGTTCGGCCTCGGTGCTGTAGGGTTCGCGGGTGTTCGGAGGTGCTCGTTTCCCTGTCGTTTGTCTCTCCAGGGGGGGGAGGGGAGGGTTGTGTACTGCGAACGAGCGATTCTCAACCTTACGTACATTCCCCTCCGTTCTCTCTCTCTTCCATTTCGTGTCTCTCCCCCTACTCTTCTCGCTACACGGCCTTCTGGCATACTCTGTCCCACACTGTCTAGGATCCAGGACGAGTCCATTCTTCGGTCATGGGGGTTCAGATCAAGTTCACCGAGTAGCGCCAAGTAGTAACACTGATAACCGGTAGTGTTTGTGTTGATTACACTACTTATCCGGTGCACTTTTATTTTTTCTAATTGTTTACCGTAGAGTGTACCACCGTTGCACCTGTTTCTGAATATTTGTTTTGATACAGTTCTAAGACGCGATGAATGCGGCATCAACGGGTAAGTATAGTTAGTATTTAAATGCATTTTGCTGAAAATTTTCATTGTTATCATAAAATTGTTGTCTTTTCTCTGTTCCGTTTGCACTGTTATTTCGTGTTCTTCCAAGAACTCTCGTGTCACTTAGTTGGATCGTCGTTCCTTTCCATCAACATTATGTACTCACAAATCCACATATATACAGCCATCTTGATTCAGTGTTGATTCTGATTGACAGTTGTAGTGGGGAACTTGGATTGCGCAACTTTTTGGAGGGGTGGGATATTATCTGACCAATAACAGTCATACTTACTCTCTCTGAATAGTACGTGCGGAAAATCAAATTAAATGTTTGACAAATGTATTCTCAACAAATACCCTGCATGTTGTATTTAGTTATTAGTTTATTAACTCTGTTTTTTTTCTTTTCGAGAAAAATACCTAAGACTTAATTTAATTTTTGTTTAAGGTTGGCCATGAACCAGGCACTTGAAGATATTCCTAAATTTGGTAAGTGTGCGGAAAAAAGTTGTGTTGTACGTGTAATAGGTGCTTCATATTACTCAAGAAATAAAAATATTGAATGAATTCGTGAACGGGTTCGCATTACAATTGTTGTAACTGTTGTAAAGTTACCTATTTCTGCGATAACGGACAGTTGACGTGCGGCACCAGGAACACGTGATTAGTCAATTTCATTTGGCGTCACATTACGATGATACTATGAATGTGTTGAGTGCGATGTCAATTTAGGTAGGTTCTAACCCGAAAACTAGGGGAAAAATAAACAATCAAGAAAGTACATAGCATGTTTTCATTTTCATTGCTCTGTCTAATGGACATTTTACCAATACTAATTACGACAGAAAAATACCCGAGTGTTGAAACAAGTGAGCATGTTTTTATTTGGTTCTAGATTTTCTATTCCTTTAAGCAACTTGAGGTTAACGGAACCAACTGAAGTGAAACGATGAACCGTTCGGTCTTGTTTAATGATGAAAGACAACAATGAATCAAAGTAATTGTAATATTTATGTTATCGTTTTGTTTCTGTTTTATAAAAATAGGTTTTATTCTTGAAATTATGTGTTGAAGTAGGTTATACTTGCAGTTGAGCGTTAATTATTTCGTGTAGTAATTTCTTCTCCGAAAACATTGGTGTAAATGTTAACTTTCATTCAGAAACAATTCCTTCTTTTATTGCTGAATAATAATTACTCAAATAACTGACAAAATGATACTTTGTTCCTTTCTCAGTGTGTTTGTATGTGTGGCATGTTATGAGTTGTTTAATATTAATTATGGAAGAAATGTATGTTTAATTTATAGAACAGATTTTATCTGTGAAGTATTAATATTTTCATTGGTATTTGAATCCTAGCATGTAGAGTTAATTTTGAGTTCCATCAATGTTGAATTGAAATTCAGTTGATGTTGAATTGATTTCTGTTATATTTATTTGTAGTGTTTATTTGAGTACATATTGACTTTTTATTTTCCTCTTTCTTTTAAAAAGTATGATATGAGTGTGTTATTGTTGATGGTGGTCTTAGTAATATAAATATAGTTTTTTTTTTTTTTTTTTTTNCCATCTATAGACGATCAAAATTCAAATCATTTTGATCGAACTGTTTCTTGCCTAGATTGTAAAGGATTAACTTTTGAAAATGCAACTAGTTTGCATAAACATCTCAGAGATCTTCACGTGCAATATCCAATTGTGCTTCTTCAACGACTTAGTCCTGAATATTTGCAGAAGTTAAAACAAAAGAAAGGTCGCCAGAGGAAAGGAGCCTTTGCCAGAAAACGTAGCCATTCATATATACAACCTCGTGTGAAAAGTCCAAAGAAAACTCCATTAAAATTAAAACTTAAAGTTTCAGGAGACAGTTCGTCTCGGTCATTTGAAGTTGTACCTCAAACAGTTTTAATTGGACCTGGTGGCATATATCCACTTAACGGCTGTGATATTGGAGAAGTGAAAACGGAGGATCTCTTGACCGACGTGGAGTGGAACAAGAGCCTGGAAGGTGCCACTCAGCTACCTGAAGTGGCCAATAGTGAGGGAAGGACGTTTGATGAAGTTCCGGATTCATGTGAGAAAGAAAATTCAGGGGATTCTCTTGGTAGCAATGATGACGTTCTGGGGGACAAAGTGAGTGATGTGAGTGACTTGCAACAAAAAGACACTGGTGATGCATTACCTATAGAGAAAGAAGAGCTGGATATTCCTCCTTCCCCTGAACCAGATCTTCCTGAATCCTCCCTTCCATCACCTATTGCTTCACCTGAAGAAGCCATTCCATCTCCTCTACAAATTCCTCCTGAAGCAGATGAAGATTTGAGTCCTGCTCCTAGTGAACAACTAGAACGTGAACTACTTCATTCTGACAGTGAAAGTAATTTTCCTCAATCTCCAGACATGGTGGAAATAAATAATTCAACAGTCGCTGATGTTCATTCTCCATCGTTTCCCACACCTTCTCCATCAGATCCCTCAGGGCAGCCCACTCCACCAGCAGACCAACATTCAAATGATGGGCAATCATGTGATGAAAACACTGAGGATCCGGGTGTATCAGGTTCAGATCAGCTTCCTTGTGACGATGATGCTGATGGTGCTAATACTGAAAATTTTGTATGGACTGATGTTGCTGCTAGTGATGGTGATATGAATGCTGATAATTCTGGAGACCCATCGCTGGAGGAAAGAGATCCTCTTCTTCTTAATGATAATGCAAGTTCATCAACTGAGGAGTGTAGAAGTAATCTTCAAGGAAGTCCCAATACTGGGTCAATTGATGGAAGTGATCAATCAATTTTAAGAGGATTTCTTTCTGAACATGGATCAGAGAGATCAAATGTCCCTCCACCTGGAGTTGGAGGATTGGAGGGTTTTGGTTTAGGGTCTGAATATATTTCTTTAGAACGCCTGGGTGATAATGCTGTAATTTGTGATGTATGTGGAGAGCGTGCTGCTGACCAGTCTGCGTTACAGGACCATAAATTTCGATCAGGCCATTTCAAATGTGCACAACCTGAGTGTGGAGGAGTTGTATTTCCTACTTCTGATGAGTTACTTTCTCATCAACAGAGTGTTCATGGAAGCCCCCAATTTTCACAATCTAACATTTTAAGTCAATCTCAACCTATAATCAATCAACAGACAGCTCCTGTGCAGCAATTAGTCCAGCAAGTTCAGAGGTTACCAGTTCCTCAAATCACTATGCAACCAATGAACAAAAATCAGCCACCCATTTCTGCTGCAATGTCTCAACAACTATCATCTGGAATGGTGACTTTAATTTCATCTCAGCAAAACCAGTTCCAAGGGGCTGTGTGTCGCCCACCTCCACTTTATCCTGCTCCTGCTGCGAATTTAATGCAGCAACAACATGGTGCTCCTCCTCCGTATCCAGGACCTCAACCACAGCATGTTATGTTTCCTCAACCATACCCTCATGGGCAAGCTTATCCTGGAGCACCAAGGCAACCTGTTCAGATGCAACCCAGACCATACTCTACGATGATGCAACAGATGACTCAACACAACATTAGACAACAAGTCCCTCGTGTTTCAGCTCCAAACGTATCAAGAAATATGGCTACTAATCAAGGTTCACCTGTTCAGGGAGTAAAAAGAGGAGTCCCTGTTTCTTCCTCTTCTTCTTCTCCAGGGAGCAAACAACGGCGAATGGATATGTTGATTCCTGATAGACATGATGATGCTGATTGCCATGTTATTGCAATGCAAAAACGCACAGAAAGCGGTCCTGTTATAACTGGAGTGCAAGGTTCTACTCCTAATAATTCCCAAGGAGCTAATCGACAACCTCAGTCTGATTCTACAATTAATTTAACTGACTCCATTACTTTATCCGTAAGACAGCAGAATGCAGGTGCCACCAATGGTGGTAAAGGCAGAAATGATGCTAATACTGTGGCCAGCTTATTGGCAACCAGAGGTATTACAGTTACTCCAGCAGGTGGTTCTTTAAGAGGTCAACCTCAGCCTCAGTCACAGGGCCAACAGTCCCCTGTACAACATAGGACACGTCAACCTGTAGCCCCACCACCTGCTCCACCTCCTCCCCCTGCCCAACAACCTGTGACTACTTTGAACTTAAATTCAGCCATATCCATTATTCCTACTGCATCTGTCAGACCATCAAAACAACAACAACAACAACAGCAGCAGCAGCAGCAGCAGCAGATGCAACAACCTCAAGCACCTAGCACCAATTTTGCTGTGCCTCAGGGTCGCACTGCAAATAGGCCTCAGCAGCAGGCTCAAGTGGAACGACCGCCTCGGCCACCAACAGTGGACCTTACTGGTGATGGTCCACCTCCTCCTCCAACTTTAACTCCAATGATGGGTCGTGGTAGAGGAAGAGGCAGAGGGGGACTGATGGGCCGCCATATGTGTCAACTATGTGATAAACCATTTCCTTCCCTTGATGCGTTGAATCAACATATGATTACTCATAGGCCAGGCAAACTTCCTTTCAGGTATGTACCAAGTAGCATCTTATTTTATCATTGAAAACACAAATTAAATATTGTACCTAAGAATTCCACTGAAAAATTTGAAAAAGTTTGCTAATTGTAGTAATTGTTACAGAAAGTTAATGTATTGCAATTTTGATATGTACGTTATGGTACGTTATTCTTGTGGAGATTAATGTGTTTTCAGTTTGGAGTGTATATGTCAAATCATGGAAATCATAAATGATAACTTTATCTAATTATAATTAATACTTATTTTTTCTAGGTAAATGGGAAACAAAATATGCTTGACAACAGAATAATTCATTTCTGCATTTAATAAACAATTCATATTAATGGTTTAATATCTTTAAACTATATTTGTTCAATTAATATCAATACTATACTTGTTTATTCCCCCTAATTAGTAGTCAAGTATCAAATCATGAAATGTTATGTTTATTGAAGAGGTGTCAAGTTTTTCCAAATGATTTTTGTTTTGATTTCAAATGTCGAAGAAAGTTTGAAATACCTTGTTTTTGTGCTTCAGTAATAATTCCATTTTAGTAATTGGGTAGTGCACCATATCTATTTTGAGGATGTAAACTTGTTTGTATGGTTTCCTCACTTCGTGTTTCCATTCTTTATTGTTCTTATTAATTGATTGTGAATTAGTGATTAAAATTTCATTGTTAACTTAATGGTTTCTTCTTCTTTAATCTTTACGTATCTAAATATGTAACTTTTACAGAAATCTTGAAAATAATACAACTACTATCTTCCATCAATTAAAAAGTTTTAAAGATAATGTAAAAATAGAAAATAAAATGCACTAAAGGTTAACACATAATTTGAAGAAACTCTTTCGACCTTTGTCAGTCTTGCAGATAGTCTTGATAAGCAAATATAATCATAGTTTATCAAGGTTATCTATGTGACTGACGAAGGTGAAAACCAAAACAGTTTCTTTGAATATGTCTGATTTTTTTTAAATTTTCTTTAAAACTTTAATGTCAGTGGTGTTAGTTGAGATTTTTTTGATTTGTGTGTGGTGTATATCCTAATGATTTTTTCCCTTTATTTCTATCTCTTTTTCAGGTGTAATATGTGTGCAGCTCAGTATCCAACTCAGCAAGGCCTTCTGCAACACCGTCAAACATATCACAAAGAATCTCCCTCACAAATGGGCTCAGAATTAGTATTACCCGTTGTAGATTTAAAGCAACCAGCTACATTGAACCGGCTTAATAGTTTAGGTGTACGTCATTACATTCCTTTGTCTCAATTGTCAAACCAAAGTGGTGGTGTTTTAGGATTGCCAATTGTTTCCTTAGAAGGAGGTCGAATACCTTCTACCAGTCTGTCTGCCCTAGGTGCTGCTACAATTTTAACATTGGGACCATTGAGACAGCTTCCGAGATAAAATATTTTATTTATATTACTTATATGCAGTTCAATATTTTCAAGCCAGCACCATGTTAATAATTGTGGTATGGAAATATTCCAGACCTTGTAAATATCCTATTTTTATTATAAAGGATTCTCCATTAATAATTTTACTAAAAAAATACCATGAGATATTCCTTTCTGTGCTAACTTTTCTGTGAGAATAATTTGGAGTTATTTATGAAAATTGTGTAATTTGATATTTGTTTTGAGTATGTAAATAAGAGTGGGAGTTGAAGGTTGGCGTTTTGCATCAGTATTATAAATGAATAAATTTTCTCTCATTTTTACTTTAACTTTTTGCAATATAATATTCATTTTAAAAGTTTCTCATTCCATCCCCAAATGTAAGCTCACCCTCCCCCAAATTATAAGGATTTTATTTTACTTTGGAAATTAGTCTCTGGGAAAAATATTTGATGAATTCCTTTCTTTAAAAAAATGTTATTTTAGAATTTGGTTTCTTTTTAAACTGTGATCCCATTTTATTTGCAGGATGTTTAATGTTGTTACAGAAGGTGATTCTTAAGCGTAAAAGCATTTGCGAGTGTTAAACACATTGTTTGTAGTGCTGTGAAATTATTATTGGGATTCATCCTTTGTTTTGTTCAATGTATGTGGACCAAATTTTGTGTTATTTTCTCTTATTAAGATTAAAATTTCTTAGTGATTGAATTCTTGTAGGTGTCTTTCAAGAGTGTAATTACATTTTGTTAATTATGTTCACTTAAAATAAATGGCGCTATGTTTGCTTATAACTCTTGCCATAGCACTATTTCTATATATGTTATCTCTACTTTTATTAGAGACAAATTGGTAGTTTTTTTTTAACTTTTGTGATAAGCTCATTGTGCACTACATCTTGTTCGTTTTACTCATAAAGAGTTTGGTTTCTGTAAGACTGAAGTAAGATGGATAATTATTTTTTGTGAATGTGTTGAATGTTTTATAGATATGACCTTGTAGCTCTCAATTTAAAATAAGTAATTATGTGCAATTGTTGAACTGTATAGTTCTGTAGATTTCTTAGTGAATGTTATTTTATACATTTTGTACTTGAATACATGTTTTAGCATTATAATTTGCTACTGAATTGTTGCTAAAACAAGACAAAACAAAAATAGCTATGGAAGAAACAAAGTGGAAGAGAAGTTTCAAATAAATAATCCTTTGATTTGGTCAAACTTTAATTTGTTTACTTTTTGGTATTCTGTTATTTACAAATACATGTAAAGATTTTATTTATTATTGAACATTTTTAATTAATGTGAAATTTTGTGCATATATTATATATATTATATATATATATATTTGTGCATTTTAGTCTTCATAATGTAAGCAAATGAAACCTTGATTCATAAGCTGTGAAACAAATCCTTTCTCATTGAACAATGTTTATCAAGTCAATAATCAATTCTATTTATGTGACTATGTTGAATGGTCTTTCTTTCTTATTACTAATTGGTATACCTCGGGCAATTTGATTCCCTCTTATTTGTCTTACTGAAAAACCTTTTTAGGAAGCTTGTTAATATCTTTGAGTGAGATTCCAAAAATTTGACTTGACAGATCAGTGTTGCCAGCATCATTTTTCTTCTTCTATAATGAATAGTACATGAGGTGGTTATGATGGTATATTTGGTTTAAGATATTTAATTTGAGCCTTTGTGTGTGCTACATAATATTGGGTTGGATAATAGATCTTGTCATCATTTACTGGAGTATTTTCCTCTTTGTATTGTACTTCGGCATGGAAGATGTTTTTGTAATTTTGATACTTTACAGAGTATGTGCTGAAAATCATTTGAATACTCAGCATTGTAAATAATTTGGATAATATTTTGGAATCTCTTCAGGAAGTGGAGTTGCCACAAAAGAGTTGTCATGGTTCAGTTGAATACTGATTCTGCTTAACAACATACATTCAAACTATTTCATAAATTTCTGAGGATAGGAACCACTTTTCAAAATTAGCAATAATTTATGTGAGGTAGGTTTCTTCAAGAAATTAAATTTGACCATAGGCGATTTTTTTTATGAAGTACAATTAAATCTTGCCATTTGATTTTTCATATTTACAGAAAGCATAAAATATCATCACTAAACATTCTTCCCAATTATTCTACATTGCTTATCATGGATGTCATTGTCAGGTTAGGCTTGTACAATTTTTGCCAGTGTAAATTTATGGAACCAAAGGTTGCTCAACTTTGCTCAACTTGAATAACTTTTTATATGCTCATACAAAAAGAACAAGTAAATGAGGTTATATCATTTTAATAATCTTCAAAATTTAAAATAATAATTGAGTTCTGTTATTTTGCTAATTAATAGACCACAGGTTTTGAAGAGAATCACAACTCTGCTTGTACCCCCAATTTTGAATATTTGCAAATAGTCCCATGTCTCCAAAACTTATATTTACTTCTCATGGTGCGTTTTTTCCTTCATTAGTAATTTCAATTATTTATTCAGTGTTTTTATTGTCAACTTAAATTTGTACAGGAGAGGTGAATGGTAAGAACATGGTTTTGGGATAATGTAGTTGATAAAAAGATACTAGAAACGATGTAATCACTTCTCAGCCAATGGCCAATATATTCGCTTCTCAGCCACTCCAAAATACATTAAAAAACAATACAATACTATTTCATCTAATGAAAGATATTTGGTAGTTGTTACTGAATGTAAAAAAATATTTCATTTGTAGAGGATTGATCTCAGTACACCCACAGTAAAAATCATGCTATATAATCTGTAAAGTATGTAAATAAAATATCGAAAAAAGTTTAAATACAATGTGAGAGGGAAATGAGACATTATTCTATCCCAAATAGAAGTGCTCGGAGGCTGATTAGTAATGCAGTAGGTGTAGAAATGTTAACAACAAAAACCTTAACTTTTTTATATATTTTAAACCAACTAAGATAAACAACGCTAGGTAATGTCTGAATGTATATGAGATATAGCTAAAGTTTGGTAAGCCACATTTCACACCAATTCTTAAAAACCAGAATATCAATAATCTTTTCTTTATCTCAGCCATATGAAATGTACTTCTCAAGTTTCCACCTTCAATAATTTTGAATATGTTGAATTAGTTATGACATAGTTGCTCATAAGTATAGATTAGAGTAGAGTAAAATTTTGAACAATTTAACTTCTTATTTTAATATCGCAGAGTTTCTCTTTCTCCACTGAATTTCATGAAGCAAGCTTCCAAGAATTTAGAGATCAATCCTCACAATAAGTGTTTATTAGTATATGTTATATCTTCATTTCTATTTTTTTTTAAAAAAACAACGAATTAAAAGTCGTTGGTTTGTTGCTCATGATTTTATTGCTAGAAAGCTTTTTTGGCTGCATAGCAGACACCTATAGATAGATATGTGTATATATATATGTAATATATA
>NNCF01129415.1:189902-205879 GCA_002313205.1 Laupala kohalensis
AAAAAAAATTATTTTACAAAAGCGATTTTATTAACGATATTGATTCTTGGTACAATCATAATTTCTGCTAAATCTTGAATTACTATATGAATAGGTTTAGAATATATATAACACCCCGACGATCAAAGCAGGAGTCCCAGGTTCGATTCCCGGCTCGTCGCCATTTTCACCTGACCGAAAGTTATCACATATCTTCTCCATGTGTTGGGTACACGAAAGGAATATGTACATAATATTCAGTGTGTTAGGAAAAAGGCCTTGTGATTCTGAAATTTCGTGTTTTAATTGGCAATAAATTTGTTGGTCTGGTCTTTATTTAGAGGTGCGATGTCATTGGACTTAATGAAATCATACATTTTGTTTGAGTAATCACTGTGGTCCAAATTGACGGTAGAAGGATATTTCATCGCGAGACAGTGAAGTAGTGGAAAGATTCTTTACTCTTGAGTGAAAATTTACCGTGGGCAGGATGTTTATATGGGTTGCGGGTGTTGGACGGTACGCAACTTCGTCAGCTTCCTTCCTGCCTTTGTTTCTGTTGACAACAGAGCTTGAAGATCCGGTTGATGATCATATTGTACGACGTACTATTACGAAGTGCTACATTTTCATAATGTAAGGGTTGCATTCAGTGGCGGCGATTGGGATTCAAAAGTGGGGAGGGCAAAAAAAATTGACTACAAGTAACATTAAAATAAGTTTCCTTCTTCATATTGATAAGATATTGGAATACACATATGGTCGCATTTAAAAAATCACTTAATATATTTTGTTAAAAGATAAATGTATGGCGTATCAATATACAGAAGTAATTGTTTGATTTTCTTCTATACAACCGCCCCTCCCCCCACTTTTTTAAGGAAATATTAAAATTTCATTTTAACTGTCTAAAACTGGGAATTATAAAAGGAGATATCCTTGGAATTGTATCTCCTTTAATTTATTTCATTATTTAAATCAAAATTAGTGGAAATATGCAGAAAATGTCATGTGAATGAATTTTTTTGCCCTCCCACCACACTTTTGATTCCTAATCGCCGATACTGGCTAATATACAAAAATCTGTTTGATGACGGATTTTCAAGTCAAATTCAGTAGGAGGGGGCAGTGGCGTAACGTTTTCCGGCCGCCCCCCTCTTCTTCATTCCTTCAGTTTTCAGAACATAGGCGCCGGCAAAGGACCTCCATCTCTTGTTTTCCGCCAATGGGATGATCTGCTTCCACGTTGTTCCGGCTTCCCGGATCTCTCTTTCCACTGCCCTTCTGAAGGTTTCTCTTGGTCTACCTTGGCCACGACTATCTTGTGGGTTCCAGCAGAGTGCTTCTCACTCAATTGCGTTCCTGGGTTTTCGTAGGGTGTGACCGATTCAATTCTATTTTCTGCGTTTGATTTGGAGATTTATTGGAATTTCGCCAGCTTTTTCCAGTAGTTCTTTATTTCATATCACCAGCGGCCATCGGATATTAAAAATCCTTCTTAAACAGCGATTTGTGAAAACTTGCAGACACTGTGTTATCTGGTTTGTCATCTTCCAATTTTCTGCTCCATTGAGAAGTACCGACTTTATATTTGAGTTGTATAAACGGAGTTTAGTTTTAAGAGAGATGTTTCTACTCTTCCAGGTTTTCTCAGTTGTATAAAACTGACATTTTCCTTTACAATTCTGTTTTATGTCTTTCCGTACGACCACTTTGCGACACTACTCTTCCCAAATATGTAAACTCTTGGACTTTTTCAATTTTTTCTGTTGTATTCAATTTCAGATTTAGTTTTGTTGGAATTGATGGACAGGCCAGCTGTACGCGCTTCGTTACATAGGTCTTCAAGTTTATTTTTCATTCCAGTAAACGTTCCTGATAGATGTCCGCATATTACAAATCCTCCAAGGACCCCATTAAACCCTGGGCTCTAATGACCTTGTAGTTGACGAGCCTTTAAAGCCCCCCCCCCAAAAAAAAAAAAAAACATTAAACCCCATCTTATGCCTCTCTTTGCTTGCGCTGTTACTTTCTTCATTATATCATCTATGACTATGATAAATAACAGGGAATAAGACACATCCTTGTTTCACTCCAGAATTGACAGGCACCTAACTTGATGTTTTTCCATTGCGTACGATTTAATATCCAAAATCATTGATAGTTCTTTATCAAATCTAAATGTTCTTAATATTTTATTCTTTTTAAGTACCTCCCAAATCCGTTCCCTTTTAAGAGAGTCAAAGATCCTTTTGAAGTCCACAAAAATTGCATAAATGCGACTTCTCCATTCTGTGTTTTGTTTAAAAATAATCCTTCAGCTGTTAATTTGATCTACGTATGATTTTCGTTATCGGAATCCCGCCTGTTCTCGTAGTATTTCTTTTTGAGTCTTCTTTATCCTATTAAATAGAATTTTTGACCACATCTTACTGGGTACTGATAATAGTGTGATGCCACGCCAATTGTTGCAGTTTGTTAGGTTGCTCCTTTTTCGGGTAACGTTATCAAAAGCCCTTTCTTCCATTCTTCTGGGGTCTTTTTATCTTTCCAAAAAAGTGGGAGAGGATCTTTGTGGTAGTACTGACGTCATTTAGGAGGACTTCTGCTGTAGTCTTGTCAATACCAGCGACCTTTCCCCGTTTTAATGACTTTAAGGCTTCTTTTATTTTTCGTTCTGTAGGAGCTGTCATATTCCTTCCATTTCTTGCTCTCCTTTCCTCCACTTCTCTCTCATTCTCCTTATCTTCCTCACATCTCTCGTCATGCTCAGAATTTGGTTCATCATTCTCAGTGTTAAAAACTTCGTTGAAGTATTCATGCCGTCTTTGCAATTGTTTTTCCTCATTGGTTAGGAGTATCCCTCTTCAATATTTTACGGGGGGTATTCTCATTTGATTCTTACGGGACAGATTCCTGGTAATTGCATAAAGTTCTTATATGACATTTCTTTCAGCAACGTCCTCTGATTGCTTTGCAACATTTTTAATCCATATCTTCCCCAGGTAGCACAGCAGCGCATCGGATGAGCATTTGATGTACCTTGTTGGGAGAGTTCCCTGTGAAATGCGAGCTCCATGCTGCGCTTAATCGCAGAAAGGGGTCGTAAGTTTCAGGGACATTACGGAAATGGCAACTGACGAACTTGTTGCAGAATGAGAGGCTGACCACGTGGTTGAGGTCAGTCAATTCATGAGGAAGGTTAATGGTGTTCCGCAGAAGACCAGTTCCTTCATCGTGACATTTGACTGACCTCAGCTTCCGAAAGATCTCAAAGCCGGATGGCTTAACTTGCCAGTGCGTCCCTATATTCCAAATCCCATGCCCTGTTTTATGTGTCAGAGATATGGACATACCACAACATCCTGTAAGGGCCGGGATACATGCGGGAATGAGACTCTCGAACACGGCGTTTCATGCCCGGCGCCTGCAAAGAGAATTAATTGCAAAGGCAGTCACCCGGTGTGGAGCAGGGAGTGAGTCGCCTTTCTGGAAGAAAAGAAAGTACACGAGAAAAGACAACGGAGAAGATCCCTTACGGTGAAGCACGGAAGAAATATAGGGCTTTACACCCTGTATTTTCTACCAGTTACTCCACCGCAGCGAAGACTCCTAAAATAATGAAGATTGTATCCGTACAAGCCGATTTCACTGACGTGTCTACGACGACGTCGTGCACATGCCAGTGCAAATTCAGAAAGCAAGATGTTTCAGCCGTTCTTGTTAAGCCTAAAACTCCATCTACTACAAAGAAACCGTCAAGTAGTGCGAAACCTACCACGGTAACAACGAAGACAAAGTAGGTCTCTAGGGCTAAACCCCTGAACCTTGTAGAATTTTTCAAAACATCGTCAAAAAATCGCAAAGACGTAAAAAGAACGTCTCTGTACTAGATTCCTCCGAGTCAGATTGTGCATTGTCCGACGGTGACAAGGACCTGCACATTCACGATCCTGACCAAGGAGGTTCCAAACAGTAATGGCTTCCATAATACAGTGGAACCTTAATGGCTATAGAAATCAACGTGAAGAGTTACAACTCTTAGCGCGTCGTAATCCGATTTGTATTTGCCTGCAAGAGACACCTTTTACCAGAACACTCACCCTCTCTGCGAGGATACAGCAGTTTCAGATATGAAGACACCACGGGAAATAGAGCAATCACGGCAAAAGCTGCCGTGATTGTTTGAAACAATCCTCTGCTCACCTGTTGTCCTACAAACTCAAATTCAAACTATAGCAGTCAAAATTCACAGCGTACCAGCTATGACCGTGTGTCCTATATATCTTTCTCCGACAGGAGATTTCTGGGAGACTCCCCTCAGGGATTTAATTCACCAGCTCTCTCGATCATTCCCCCTCGGAGATTTCAACGCCCAGTGTACTGTGGGGCTCGTCGAGCGATTGCCCCAGCGGCCGACTGCTGAATTATTTCTTTGTGCATAAAGATTTAGGTCTAATGAACACCGGGGAGATGACCCACTTTGCATTTGCCACGGGGTCATGGACTGCTATAGACCTGTCAATTTGCTCTCCTGAAGTTCCTGATATATTCCAATGGAAGATAGAAGATGATCTGCATGGTAGCGACCATCACCCTATCTGGTTGTGCTAGTATTCCTGAATGCAAGCCACAGAAATGGATTCTCAGAAAGGCTAACTGAACACAGTACCGTTCTCTCTCTGTCTTCAGAGAAACGGGTAGTGTCCAAGAGAGGGTTGGCTATCTGACCCAGGTGATTTTTCAGACGCTGCTGAAGTATCCATTCCGAAAATATCTATGTTTCCGCGAAGACCTCATGTCCCCTGGTGGAACGACGCATGTCGGATTTCTAGAGTAAAAGAGCGCAGAACCATCAAAGAATCCAGATCCACCACCTGAAAAGAGTTTCTAAGAACCATTAGAGAACAACATCGTCCACTAAAGTATGAGAGTCAATCCGAAAGATATCTGGAAGGTATTCTCGAGATATATAGGAAGGTATTCAATTATGATATAGGAAGTCAAATATGATATAGGAAGTAAATTATGATATAAAAAAGTACTCAATTATCAGGGTCAGGTTCTCACAAACAACAGAAATGGCAATAGTGATGACAGAATTATTTGCTGACCTAACATCTACAGCAAACTGCGATCCTAATTTCGCGAGAAAAAGGGAATGAGCAAAGAGCACATCGTTATACTTTCGTTCCACCAGCTGGGAACCCTACAACTCTTCCTTCTCTATGTGGGAACTTGACTGCTCTAGCGGCAGTCCAACACTGCGCCTGTCCCTGATTCAATTCATTACGAAATGCTAAGATAACTCAGTCTCCAATCGAAAGAATACCTTCTGGATACGTTTAATGTTTCATAGTCCGAGGGAGTATTCCCTAATTCCTGGAAAGAAGCAACGCTTACTAAAACAAGGAAAGGAAAAAGCGTCCATCAGTAGTTATCGAAGCATTGCCTTGACCAGTTGCGTCGGTAAAACTCTGGAGAGAATTATCAACCGACGTCTCGTCTGGTATCTTGAAAAGCATAACTTGCTGAGTCGATCTCAGTGTGGATTCAGGAAATTCCATTCCACCCTAGAAAACTTCTCGTCAAGACAACTACGACATCATGACATTTTAAAACAACCCAATGCCTGGGAATTTAGAGGACGTCTTTCCTCTGATGCTACAGTTCTTTTTGAATCAGAGTTCCTTCCGCTACAGAATTGGAAGACACACCTCGGATCTGCTTCTTGAAGAGAACGGTGTCCCTCGCGGTTCAGTCTTGAGTTTGACCTTGTTTGCAGTGGCCATAAACAGCATAACGTCTGCTGTAAAGATGCCTGTTTTACACTCTCTTTTTGTCGATGACTTTGCTATCTTTTGTTCATCACAGAGTGTCACAGGTGCGGAGCGACAAGTCCAAATCGTCCTCCATAGATTATACCACTGGTCGAAAACGACAGGTTTTCGATTCTCTGCTGAGAAAACACGCTGTGCTCTATTCAGTAGGAGACCGAGCCTTCTGGCAGAACCTCACCTCGCCTTGGGGAACAACCTTCTCAAATTCTATCCTTTTGTGAAATTCTTAGGTCTAATCTTTGATCAGAGACTGAATTGGATTGAACATCTACCAGACCTAAGAGCAAGAATATTAAAGTCTCTGAATTTATTGAAGCGCCTCAGTAGCAGGGAATGGGTCGCTGATCGCTACTCCCTACACTTGAGTTTTATCGAGTGTTCATAAGATCTCGGATCGATTATGGCTGCGTATATAGCTCTACTCGTGCAAGATATTTAAAGAAGTTGGATTGTGTCCACCATGCAGGAATCCGACTAGTTACGGGAGCGTACTGCACTAGTCCCATTCCGAGTTTGTATGCCGAGAGTGGCGACCCATCTCTTTACCTCCGGCGGCAAATCCTCATGCTACGACACTTTTGCCACTTGATAACTTTACCCGACAATCTGGTGCACAACGCGGTGTTTCATTCTTTCTCGTCTTCCATCTGTTTCCACAACTACAGACTGAAAGCAACCAAACCTTTTGGATTTCGCTGTAAACAAATTAAGAGAATCTTTAATATTTGCACACCAAATGTCTTAAATCAAGGTATCAGTACGACTCCTCCTTGCGCATTGCACAAATCGAAGATTAATTTCGATCTTTTGAATCGTGACAAAAAGAATACTCCAGCTCCGATGTTGAGGGTATACCTGGTCCATATCCCTGTGTTTACCGACGTGTCGAAGCAAGCTGATGGTGTCGGCTGCTCCGTGGTTTTTCCCCGTGAGACATGTGGCAACCATCTAGGCGAATTGTGCAGTGTTTACACTGCTGAGTGCTACGCCATATGTAGAGCTTTGCGATCAACTAAGTGCTCCGGCGGATCAAATTTTCTGATTTGTTCTGATTCGCTAAGTGCCCTTCAAGCAATCCAGAATACGTATCCAGCTGATAAACTGATCCAGAACATACAGGATATGTTTTTCTCACTCCAAAGTGATGGAAAGAACATAATGTTTTGCTGGATTCTTGGACACGTGGGAAGCAGAGAAAATGAGGAAGCAGACGTTTCCGCAAAGACGGCATGCGTCAAGAATCGCGTGGATTTCTCCAAGATTCCAAAATGAGATCTCCTAAATTCCATCAAGATAAGGATTCTGAGTTAATGGAACAATGAGTGGTTAGCTGTTGAAAGGAATAAGCTCCGACTTATCAAATCCTCTGTTAAGTCATGGAGCAGTTCCTGTAGGCCAGCCCGGCGTGATGAGGTCTTGCTGACCCGCCTGCGCATAGGACATTGTCCTCTCACTCAGCAATATCTCTTACTACTTGATGATGAACCCGTTTGTGAGGAGTGTAGCTCTTCTCTGAGAGCGCGTATAGGGAGACAAATTGATCTGGCTGCAGATTTACCAACAATTCTCGGAAATGAAACGGTAAATGTAAATAAACTATAGAATTTTATGAGTAGATCGGGGCTCCTCTCACAAGTTCTCGGAAGGGTTTAAATTTGCATTCCTTTTTCCTCTTTCCTGTCTTCTTTCCCTTCATCCTTCGTTTCTGTAATTAGAAAATATAATCTTTAGAAATGTTTTTACGACATAATGTATTGGGTAACTGTTTTCTTTTCTTTCATCTTTGTATTTAGATATTTGTTGAATTCAGGAGGGTTTTAGTGGGTATGGACGAGATATTCGGCGAGTTCCACGCACGGGGAAGAGTCACTACGGTTCTTCTCTATGGTGCGAAACTGAATATTTTCCCCACCTGCATGGGCTTTAATGACCTTGCTGTCTACGAGCCCGTAAAGTCCTACAAAAAAATCGCATTTCTTGATTTTCTCTGATTCTCCAAATGCCTATCAAGCAGTCCAGACTATGTATCCAGGAGATAAGCTGATCCAGAACATTCAGGAAATGCTTTTCTCTCTCCAAAGTGATCAAAGAACACAATGTTTTGCTGGATTCCCGCGTGGATTTCCTTACGATACCAAAGCGAGATCTCCTAAATTCCATCAAGACAAGGTTCTAAGTGAATGGAACAATGAGTGGTTGGCTGTTGAAGGGAATAAACACGGGGTTCCGAGCTCGGTCTGGCATTACTTCACTTACTTGTGCTAGGCTCCTTCCTTTCTCTTTTCTGACCTTTCTTGGTCACTTCTTGTTCTTTTCAATCCCGACGCTATTAGGGCTAGTGTAGCTTTCATTTCCTCATTTTTCCCTATTCCTTTTTTTTCCCTCGATGTTTTGATTTTTGGTTTTGAGATAGGGTTTGGTATGTTGTAATTTAGAAGGGTTTTTGTGGGTATGGTTGAGTCTTTTGGCGAGTCCCACACGCGGGGAGAGTCATGTTGGCTCTCCCTAGTGCGTTACTGCATTTTCCCTACATGTACAAATTTTGAGGGCTCCAATGATCTCGATGTCGACGACCCGTAAAACCCTACAAAAATCTCTAAATCAATTTTCAAAGAGATGTTATTCTCCTCGTCTTTGTCGGAAATCAAGTTATCAAATCCGAGCATCCTTCTCGTATTAATAACATCGCGAGTTTTCTCTTCATTCGTGCGCTCAGTTTTCTGCATGTATACAGAAATGGCCTGAGTTACGTTGCATCAAGAGGTATTTTTACATCAAATAGCATTCGATATAATAACCGCTTCGAGCACCGAGAGATGAGAGCGTCTCATCACTATTTCGAATTTCACAACTGTTCTTAAACGCGCGAAAGGAAAGATTCTTATCTGCTATGGTCATTATGGAAAGTACGTTCCGATGCAGGCCAGGTACAAAGAGCACTTCTTTCAATTTCCTTTCTGCGACCCTCCCTTGCTCGTTTTCTTGAATGGCGACCGTGCCAACTATAGCCGCTGGGATAGTTTTACTGTCGACAATTTTAACATTTACTTCTCCGAGAAGCGGCTCAATAGTTGTGAAGAGTTCTCTTCTGCAGGACATATGTTGCTAACCCCTGAATCTGCCAACTAAAATTCTTCGTCTTTTTCGGAAGTCTTAGAATAGAATGCAGATACGTCGCAAATGTGGCTTTTGGAATCATTTGTCTTCGCACAGGAATCAGATACATCACAAACGTAGTCCGCTGCGAGATATCTTACTTGTTTCTGCCGCGTGCACAGTGGCCTTTTAATTTACAAATTGTAAACTTCGAACTATTTATCAATTATTGAATATTCTTCTTCCGTTTTGGCTTCATGTTTTTGTTTTGTTTATCACACAAATATTGCTTCATGTTCATGACTTGAACTTGAAGAGCGAGCGAAGTACTATTTTCATCATACTCGCGAAGACGCTATTCTTCGCGAATAATTCATGCGATGAGTTTACTTTTCGTTCTCTCGGATTCAGGAGTACTCTCCCAAGACATTCTAAACGTAGAAAATTGAGTGGGAGACTGCTGAGTAGCTTCGCGAGAACAGCTGAATCGGATGACCTTTCATTAACATCATTAGCTTTTTGCAAATACTCTCTAGCTTCTGTACTCAGAGCAACTGGAACACTTTCGTTCATACGAAAAGCATAAAACTCGTTCCATATGCTTTGTTTCGCGTCCTTACCTGATTCACTTCAGTTCGTTTCAAATCTCACTTTGTTCGAAATGTCACTTGGTCGCGTCACGTTTATCATATATTGGCGCACTAATTTGTCCATAGCATTTAGTAGTGTTGCAGAAGCTTGCGATGAGCACTTTTTCCACATTTTCCACACGGCAGATTTGCTGTCTTCGGTGGGTCCTTCTTCCGTTCCATCGACGTAGCCCATGAGAACTTTTGATTCTAAAACGATCGTCATGTGGAATTTCCACCTCGTGGAGTTCGACCCGTCGAGCTTCGTCATGTCGTAGCTTTCTCTGTCAGTCATGGCAAAGAAAACTGCTTTACGTTGCACAAAACGCACTTCACAATATAGTTCAACGCACAACTCACGTAGCCTAGCTTTGGCTATGTTTATCAATAAATTAGCGATGCAGTGACGCGTATCCTAGGCCCATAACGTGTTAATTTATTTATATGGTAATAAATAAATAAGTTCAAAGTATAGTAACTTAATTGATAAACTTAACAAATACATTACTATGAAATAAAATGAGCAAGAGTGCTGTGGTCGGTTCCTAGCTTAGAACTAACTGGCAGCCTCAGCAGTGGCTCGGGTGGTAGTGTTGTCACTCATCATCAAGTCATCCCGGGTTCGATTCCCGATGGGGCCAAAGAATTTGTAGCTTCTCACTTTAATATCCCAGTTTATACAGGTGTGACAAAAAGCAAACCTTCCTTCCTCTATCGAGCTCCTTCTAGTATCTCTAACTCTTACTCACTACTTGTACTAACCCTTCCACGTAGGTCACGTTGTTGGTAACCCCAGCTAACCGGCCCATCTACTAACAATAGCCTACCACCTAACTCCTATCGCTCCATGTAGATAAGCTTCAATAGCACGCTACATTTCCCAATAAAAAAAACTAACTCGTGCGACGCAGCGCACGATGGCCCCAAGATCCAAGGATCATAAAAGAACGGGTGCAGTAGCAGATGAAAGGATTTTGAATGGCAGAGCAGTGAAAGCAATATTGGGCGTGTTCACAACAGATGTATACACAATGATTTCTGTTAAATTCCGTTAATTCAATATTTAATTCAAAAGTCAACTGTGGACATGTTTAGTGTTCTTATTATGATGATAGTTATCCCAATAAGTGTATTTTTTAGTGCAGAGCCTAGTTTTGTACTTAGCAATAAACGGACTAAGGCTAATCTCACATTAATTGTACCTTCTTCTTATTTGTTGCAATAAATGTTTAATGAAATAAAATGTTTCGTCTTTAATGAAATGATCCTCATCAACATTCTATTCAACCATGCAAATAATACTTCTGCATTAAGCAAGAAGACAAAGTTTTAAGTGCATTAAAAGCGCGTTTTATAGGCACTTATTTTTGCGCTAGGGTAGGCATGTCCAAGACGGGACACTTACGGCGCATCTAATGCGCATTTTGTCTGTATCAATTCAGCAGATTCGTATGCGCCACAAATGAGCATTCTACGAGCTGCTCTGCTACCTCTCTGGTCGTTTTGAATACATTTTTTACTTCCGTATTGTAATATAACTATTGAAACGGGGTGCCTAATGAGCGAGCCCCAAGTTGGAGCGTCAATAGTAATATAACTCGATTGATAATTACAAAAAAAATTTAAAAACCTAGCTAACTCATTCTCTCAATTCTTGACATGAATTAATCGCTAACTGTTAATTGAACTGTTAATCGCTACTGGTCCTCGGAAGAGACAAGAATTCACTTAATAAACTTTCGTATAACATAATGTTCTGTACGACTGGTTTAGCTGTGTGAATTAGCTAAGTCTAAGATCGTGTTGAACATCATCTAGATCTAAAAGCGATGTGCTCGACTCTAACTGTGAAAATCTCACTCGCAATCTCGTACTGCAACATGTTACAAATAGATCTGACTCGTAATGATCTGAGCTGCGTGATCTGTCCTATGTGGTCTGAGCTGCGAAGCAGTCTCGAAGCAAATCCGAAGTGCTCTCAAGTGCCTACATCCGAAGAGAAGAGAGTCTCCAGTGCCCCTTTGAACAAAGTGACTTCGTCCGTTTTTATTAACTACTCCCCACTCTCTCCTAATACACCCACTCACGTTGTTACCAATTTTTTAATGTCACATGATTAGCTTTTGCCAATCTTGAGAAATTTTCACTCCATGCGGAGTTCATATTATTCGGTGAATTTCAACGACGAGTGCAAGCTTTAGGCCAATCGAAACGTTTCTTGTTTAAAAAATCTCGTTGCCGCAACGACGGCGTCCCCGTCAACCGTTTCTCCCATCAACGCTTTTTCTAATAAAGGATTTCATGCCTAACGTGATCGGCGTTCTAACCGTCGCCCACGCTTCCATCACGCTTTCACACCCGCCGCGCCTACGTCTTACTCCCAACGATCGCAGCTTTTAAAGGTTTTATGTTGTTGTGGTTCTGAGGGTTGCCCCCCCATCCCTTGCCACCTAGCCGCCGTCGGTTGCGGTCCTTTAAATTTGTAAACAGCTTTCCCTACAATGGTTTCCACGCCATGCGTTCTGCGCAGTCATCTCTTTAAACTCTCTGTCCCTCCCTAACTTTGACCTCCATTCTTTCAAAATGTATTTCTGTAATTTTCCGTTGAACCTAACGACGCCACGGCGTACGTTACTACTTCTTTTCGCCACCCGCGTCTTGACCAAAATAACTCCGTCTTTGTCGACCTCTTCCCGTTCCACTTAGTTTTATGCCCTTTTTCAAACAATATAGCATCAACGCAGCGCTCTTTCGTGGTGGTGAAGCCTCCTCCTTCGCCTCCTACAATGCTCGAACGTTTTTCTGTACTCTTCCTCTCACCAACGGACATTTTTAAATTCATATAACCCTGATATATTTCATAATCATTGAGAATTGATTAATTCTTACAGTATCAACAGCGTTGTTGTAAATATAGTTTTTTGCCTAGTTTTGCTTAAATTTTTCAGTAGTTTTATCTTCCTTCTATCTTCAATATTTTCCCATGTACCTTCTGACATCCATTCTTTTCCTGCAACTTTTTAAACCCAATATTTGTTTCCTCCCTTCATTTATCCCGGACCAACTCGTATTCCAATAACTTTCTACATCTTGCTATGTGGTTTGCAAGACTTCAAATCGGTTCTTTAGATTTATATTAAATGTGTTACTTATCTCGGGTTCTTTGTTTTGCTGTGTCATATATTTTCCTTTGTATATCTGGTATATTCTTTGAGGTTAGGATTTTGACTCGAATAGTCGCTGAAAGTTGAGTAAAAGTCATCTTACTTTGCTTCGAGAAATTCAACTTAAGAAAAAACATGGACTGAAATGCACTGTTTATTAGTTTATTGTGTATTAGTCGCAGTAAATTACTTTATTGTCCTCAATGAGGTCATACGTAGTTTGTAACAGCTCTCTTAACCGTAAATTATTTATACATTTATTTACTGTCAGTCCAACTGGCTTGATGTTGGTATAGAGTCAATGTAGCCAACACTTTTACTTCGCCATCGTCTATACGGGAGTCGCGTTCTGTTAGCAAGGTATTCGAAATTGAATTTATAGCCAACCTCGGACAACAATCAATTCATTTACTCTTGTAGCGCTGTTCTGTTCTTTCTGCATCGAGCGTATGGATCGAATATTACCTTTGTGTCTTTGTGTAACTTATATTTCCTTACAGCAAAGATTTTATTGTACCTTCAATCCATATAAAATTAATTGTCCCACATTCTTTCCTAAACATTTGTGTTAGTAATTAATTTATATTTATTTAAATTTTCGATAAGTTATCAGTAAAACTTGAGAGTAAATTCAGGGTACATGATTTTGAGTGGTAAGATTTCTTATTTCTTCATTAATAGTGCCCATTCTATTGAATACGATTTTTCCGACTTCGGTATGCCTCGTAAGTGAAAGACAGCGCCCTTCTCCGTGGCTACGGTGATAACGTACTCGTTCCTCACTACGTCATTCCGGGTTCAAATCCCGATGGGGCCAGAAAAAATTGATAGCTTTTCACATTAATGTCACAGTTCATATAGCTGTGACTGAAAAGCAAACTGAACCAACAAACCCTCCTTCCTCTATCCACCTCCTCCTAGTATCAACTATGCTCTGCAATAAAAATAGTACACATATAGGGATAATTATCATCAAAATAAGTACACTAAACATGTCCGCAGTCGGCACTTGTATTAAAATATATACTTTTTTGCAAAAAGATGACTAACCTCAAATGAGTTTGCAGTTCTCCACAATTAAAGAATTGAAATGGAATGCCGAAGCATGATATAGGCATATCATTAGATATAGGCATAATATGTGTGCGGGCTTCATCCGGAACTAGAAGCTGTACCAATTTCAAATTCCTCTCCACAATCTAACGTCGATTCCATTTCACGTGAGTCACAAACTCTTTGCGAAAATAAAATAATTATATTTCATCATAATGTCCAATCCCTTTCAAACAAATTGACAGACATTGAAATTCTGGTACACGAAAGTCGATTTGATTTGCTATGCCTCACAGAGCATTGGCTTTCAACTAACAACATCAACGATACTGCTATTTCTAATTATTATTTAGCAAGTTCTTACTGTCGGCAAAATTTTAAAGGCAAAAATCCCCACGGAGGTACGTGTATCTACGTTCGTAATGATATTTTATCTTCTCCACTGACAGGCTACGAGAACTTCTGCGTAGATAGTGTGTTCGAAATTTCTGCAGTTGAACTGACCGACACCGGTATTGTTGTTTTGTGTATTTATAGACCTCCTCAATCAGATCTTGACATATTTTTTCGGAACTTCGAAAATGTTTTAGAACATATCGCACATAAATCTACTAAATCTATCGTTATATGTGGTGATTTCAATATCGATTTCTTGAGTACATCCGACTCTGCACATTCACCAGTTAATCGATTCAAGAATCTTATCGACTCCTTCAACCTTATTACTACGATAAATGACCCCACTCGCCTCTCCGGCTCATCTCAAACATTGCTAGATCAAATTATAGTCAACAATGGAATCTCGTATCTCTCTGAAGTGTTTATCGCCGGATACAGTGATCACCTTGCTCAAGTATTGACTATTAATAATACACTAAAACCGCTTAAAATCCTTTACAAATTTACAAGAGAGTTTAATGACATAAATAAATCCATATTCGTAAATTATTTGCGTGAAGAAACATGGAAAGATGTTTACAATTGCCAAAACACCGACGACAAATTCAATGTATTTATCTCAACATTCCTAAAACATTACAACTCTAGTTTTCCCATAAAACGCAAGTTAATTAACACAAAAAAATACAATAGATGGATCACCCTAGGGATAAGAATTTCTTCAAAAAACAAACGCCGTTTATATTATCTTTCAAAACGCTATAACCAGCCACCCGAATCCGAATTCCATAATTATTTTCGTAAGACAATTCTCCGAAAAGTAGTCTATGCAGCTAAAGTTATGGAAAACGACAGGCATATACTAAAATCGAACAACCGGATGAAATCCTTGTGGAATANTTGTGGAACATTGTTAACAATTACACGGCAACTTCTGAAAATCGCGAAGAAAATGTTTCTTTACTAAACGATGGCAAAATCGTATCAAATCCACAGGACATCGCAAGTTTGTTTAATTCTCACTTCTCAGAAGTTGGTAAAATAACGAACTCAATATATCCAAATCAATGTCCTCCAATTATTACCACCCACATACCCAATTCTATGTTCACTTCCGAAACTAACGCCAGTGAAGTCATGGGAATCATCAGCTCCTTAAAAAACAAATTTTCACGAGGCATAGATGATATACCTGAGTTTATTGTTAAATCTTCGTCCCACGCTATATTAAATCCACTCGTAAATATTTTTAATAGTTCTTTATCGGAAGGGGTGTTTCCCAACATATTTAAGAGAGCTAAAGTTAAACATTTACACAAGAAAGGTAACAAACTTAATATTGGAAATTACAGACCAATATCTCTACTACCCACTTTCTTAAAAATCCTAGAAAAATTATTCTATAAGCGTCTTCTAGATATTTTATCAAAAAATAATATTCTCTCTGATGATCAACACGGTTTTAGGAAATCCTTTTCCACTACAAGCGCCATATTTTCCTTCTTAAACGATGTTACCACATCTCTAGACAGTGGAGAAAATCCTCAGGGTGTTTTTCTTGACTTATCCAAAGCATTCGATGTCATCGATCACGGAATTCTCCTTACCAAATTGCATTCTTTAGGCATTCGTGGACTTCCACATCAATGGCTAACTTCTTATTTAAAAGATAGATATCAACAATTAGAAATATCCTATACTAAAAATAGAATACATGGGCGTTGTCTTTCAGAAACAAAGCCACTTACTTGCGGAGTACCCCAAGGTTCAATTCTCGGCCCTATACTGATTTTATTGTATGTGAACGACATGTCATC
>NNCF01129415.1:207419-240547 GCA_002313205.1 Laupala kohalensis
AGTAAAGGGCTGTGATAATGCGGACAGGAACAAAACGAGTCATGATTTCCACACTTGCTTTCGCCCCACATCTATAATAGGCAATAACAAGGATACATGCCCGAAAATGCCAATTGTTCGGTCGTTCAAATACGGAGAGCGAGCGACGGAGCGGTGGAGGGGAGCTTCCTTACTCCACGAAATTTAAAAATCCGCCGTTGAGTTGAACGACGAAGCGACGCCAACATCTGGCGATATAGCAAGTTGAGACCTGTTGGAGAAAGAGTTTATTGCTGTAAAGAAATGGTAGGCGAGCGAGGGCGTGAGGCGACGAACCGCCTGGTTGTATAACTGAAGGTGGTTAAAGGGACAGCCGGCCGAAGGTACAAGTTGCGACTTGTTCTAGAGAAAAAAAACGTTGCAAAAGAGCGGTCGAAGAACGTTCAAAAATCCCCAAAATCCCCATCAGAACCATGACACGATAGGGGGGGAACATCTGCGTGATTGGAAGCCTTCCGTCACGTGGATTTCGAAATTTGAAGATTTTGGAAGTGGGGAGAAACGTGTAGGAGGGGAGAAAACCCATTTAAGAAATGGAAATTGTTCCTTCAGGGATTATTCTACTAGCAATTTTCGCGAGAGCCCATTATGCTTCTAGAATTTTTCGCGACCCGATTATTCTAGAAATTTTGGCGAGCTCACGACTTCAAAGATTTTTCGAGGCACGTGAGATTTTGTTCTTCATCGAAACTTGTCGATTTTTCGGGAGCACTGAACATGACTTATAAATTGTTCGTGTTCGGAGCCAGTACTCCGTTTTTATTTTCGAAGACTTCCGAGTAATTCGTAACATCGAATGAGTCGCCAGAGTCCACTACCGTCCGGAGCGAAGCCTATAGTTTTGGCGAATATTGTCGGCGGTGACGCCCGAGGGCCCTCAGGTCGCGAAGCTGAGGGGAGGAATCACCGCTGGTTGAGCCGTAGCTAGCGATGTCAACCCGGAAGCGCTCGGAGATCGAGGCCAGGCCAGCTGTCTGAGGCCAGCGCAACATTCCACTCACCACTGCAACACTTGATTGATCATCTGACGAGGTATTTGTACGATTGGGGGTGTTATACAACCCATATCGTCATGCACTATTGCGAGACAACAATTGCGGATCTTATTGCAAAGAAGGGCCCAGAATTTTGGACTCAAGGACTCGTGAAGAGGGGCCAATTATTAAAAAAAGAACTCCGCTTAATTACGTCCATTAAATTTGTAATCAATGTACCAGCTGTTTCCGAGAAGAAATAATATTTGTAAAGCCAGTTTTTATTGTATTTGTTAGAAGTGTAGAGAAATTATTGTAATGTGTGATCTAGAATTTAAATTAGTTGAATGTTCATGTTTTTTTGTAGAGAAGCCGAAGTCGGCGGTAACATCTGTGTGTTTTTTTGTTAGCGTTGATAGGAAATCACGTGTGTCTTTTGGGGGAATGCATGAGAGGTTTTTTTTAAAATTGTAAAGTGATTTATGTTAATTAAAGTTAGTGAATTAATTTGTCTTAATGCGTTTTCCCCTGTGTGGAACCCCAGTATGGTTTTTCCCTGTCATAAATAATTCGAACCCAATTTACTAGTGGCACCCTGAGAAAGAGCTAGTCGAGGCGAAGCATCATTATTGTTTATAATTATTATAAATATTTCAATCTTAATTCTGCCACTATATATATATATATTGGCCCTGTATAAGTGTTGTTTCAGCTGCGTATAATGCTTCCGGAAGTACGACTGTTTTGTAATGTCTGAGTTTTGCCTTTACTGATATTGATTTTTTGTTATAAAGGTTCCAGGTGAGTTTATAGGCTTTTTGCAGTTTTGCGATGCGTGCTAGATTTGCAGTGAGGTTCAGTCCTGATGGTTCGATGATTTCTCCTAGATATTTGAAGTGGGGGACTTTGGATATATTTCCGTAACATGTTATTTGATGGTGACCGTTCTATGAATTGTGTTTTTTCAAAGGAGATTAAAGGCCAGTTTTCTGAGCTATTTCATACAGTTTTTCTAGAGCGTGTTTTGCCTCTTCTCTGTTGTTTGAAAGGATGGCGAGATCATCTGCAAAGGCCTAGCCTTTGATATTCATTCTTAGATCTTTTCTTTTACCAATTTGTATTCCCTTAACTTCTTTTTCCCATGTTTTAATTACTTTTTCTAGAACTACATTAAACAAGATAGGCGAGAGTTCATCACCTTGGCGAACTCCTGTATGTATTTCAAAAGGTTCAGAAATTTCTCCCATAAATTTAACTTTGGCTGTGGTGTTCGTGAGTGTTTGTTTAATTATTGATCTGGTTTTCCTGTCAATTTTGAATTCCTCTAGTGTGTTGAAGGGGGACTGCCTATCAATTGAATCGTAGGCCTTCCTGAAATCGACAAAGGTTACCACTGTGTTTTTGCAAGATCTTATCTGTAAAATAGTCTTCAGGTTCCAGATTTGTTCAATGCAGGAGCGTCCCTTACGGAAACCAGCTTGGTATTCTCCTATCTGTGGGTCTGCTTGTTGCTCCAGTCGATTAAAGAGTGCTTGGGATAGAATTTTATATGCAACTGGAAGAAGAGAGATCCCTGTAATTATTTGGGTCCGATTTATCACCTTTTTTATGTAGAGGATGGATAATTGCACATTTCCATTCTGATGGGATTTGTTCAGTCTCCTAGATGTCCACTATTATTTTATGTATTCGTTGTGTGAGGTCAATCTAGTGTAATTTCCAGAGCTCTGCAATGATCCCATCTTCTCCTGGGGCTTTATCATTTTTTAACGATTTGATAATTTTTGTTATTTCTTCTAGAGAGGGTGGGGTAGAATCTGGGTTGGATGTGGGTTTTTCAAATTGGGGTTTTTCTGTGGGAGGGTCGCAATTGAGAATTTGGAAGTATTTGGAAGTAGTCTGCAAAAATTTGGCAATTGTTCTTTGTGTTAGTTTCCAAGGTGCCATCAGGTCTACGAAAGCACAAACTTGGTGGTCGATATCCGGTTATGTTTTCCCTGAACGTCCTGTAGAAGTTCCTGGTGTTGTTTCTTATAAAACCCTGTTCTATTTCCTTCATTCGATTATTTTCGTACTCTCTTTTTACCCTGCGAACTGTTTTTGATTCTTGTTTTCTAATCCTAATGAATTCCTGCCATTTTTCAAGTGGTTTGTTACTGTTGTAATTGTTCCATGCTTTAACTCTTTCATTTATTGCTTGCAAATGTTGTTCCACCATCTGTGTTTTCGCTTCCTTGGAGGTTGACCTAGTTTCACTACTTTCTTCAAAATTTCTTCAAGCTCTTTCCATTCTGTGGTGTTTGTTTGTTTGATTTCTTGAGCTATTTTTTTTGTTAAGTTTTAAATATTCAGGGTCTGGTTTGAAAGTTTGTTTGGGTCGTATTGTCTTTCTATTTGGTTGGAGTTTGATTTTTATTTGTATAAGGTGATGGTCGGACTCAAAGAACCCTTTCCTTGTCCTTACATTTAGAATTTCTTTTGAATTGTTTTTGGAGATTGCAGTGTGGTCTATCTGAAATTCACCTAGAATAGTGATTGGTGACTTCCATGTGTAGAGCTTACGTGTGGGTTTCTGGAACTGTGTTGACATGATTTTTAAGTTGAAAAATTCACAGAAATTTATAAGTCTTTCACCATTTTTGTTCGTTCTTTTGTGTGCGGTGTAGATTCCAGTNTTATTTTTCTGAAATTTCTCTCCCTGCCCAGTTGCGCATTAAAGTCCCCTAGGATAATTTTTACATGCTGCTTAAGGATTTTGTTTGTAGTCTCCTCTAGTTGATCCCACAAGTCATCTACTTTCTGCGGGTTTTTCCTGTTGTGTTCATTAGTAGGTGTATGGGAGTTGATAAGGGTATATGCTTTGTTTGTCGACTTCAATGAAAGTGTGGGTATGCATTCTGATGTAGAGTTGAAATCTATGACTGAATCCCTGATAGATTTATGAACTACAAAAGCCGTGCCGAAATGTTTGGGTCCTCCGTTCTGTTGTATGGCAGGTTTACCTTTATATATTCTGTGGTTTTCTGTGTCAAAATGATTTTCATCTTTGAAACGTGTCTCTTGAATTGCTAGAATTTTTATGTTGAATTTTTCCATTGTGTTTGTGAGTTGTTTACGTTTTCCTAGTTTGAATAGAGTGTTTACATTGAGTGTACCAATGTACATTGAGTGTACCAATGCTTGTTTTTAGTTTTTAGAGAGTTTGAGACGCTCCGACTCTTCTCGCCATGATGTCCCTGGTACCCCGGAATCCGATGACCAGGTGAAGTCAGTCCACTGACTGATGTCCGGGGTAGTGGACTTTTTTCCTTTGTTTTGACCTTCCTTTTCCATCATGTTTTGTCAAGTTGAAACTTTGTTTGTGGTGTTTCCCCATTGGGAGATCACACGTTTACGACTTGATTGTTGAGATCAAGAAGAAGTGATTGCAGCCACACCCACTGGATGAACAGACGCTGACCAAGTTGCCGGTGGTTTCCACAACAGACGCCTCTTGGATTTTATTTTGCTAGTTTTGGTCCGCCCTGAATATTTTATTTCCTCAGTACCCGCCATATCTGGTGATCATCCCCCTATCCGCCACCTGGGGAGGTGCCCGATGGGAGACTAGAAACGGTACAGGTTCTTTCTACTTCGACTGGCCTAGCCGTGGCCACCGGGATAAAAAGCTTCCTTTCACGAAACCTATGCCCTAGCACGTGTCGTCGTTGAATTGCTCCGCCAAAAAATAGATCGTCAAAGTCGGAAATTACAGGGAAGAAAAACATAAAATTTCCGATTCAAAGGAAGAAGAATACTACAAATTTTTACGCACGTTTTCAAAACTTCTAGAACTAGACTCCTGACATTCATCTCCTGAAATCCGTGAACAAACTCCGAGGAATCTACAGGAATTATAATTTCAAAGAATATATAGTGCGTTTAAAGTGCATAGAAATAGTGATTTTTTAATGCGCATCTGTAATGCGCGTCGTATGCGCTGCTCTGCTATTCATCAGTGTGGTCCGTTTTTCATCAGTGTGGTCCGTTTTTCCTTTGCCTTAGTTTCTTTAATAATTTGGAATTAAGAGGGCACTGGTTATTGGCCAATATCTCCGAGTGGTTTTGATGGGTCTGCCACATTTCGACCCGAACCGTCTAGTCCTTTTACATGTTCTATTCGCGCCGCCGGGTTACCACTTGAGAGCAGCACTGTCGTGCTGTGAATGGGGCTTTTGGGCTCTCACTTCCTCAGTCCGATTTTGCTGTGCGAGGTCTTAACTTCGTCTACGTGTACGCTAATCTTCCATGGATACCCACGATACAGAAAGCCATGAGGAGGAAAGTTTAGACGCGGGAGAACTCATCTATCGTTAAAAATAGATAGAAAATAAGTCGAAGTCTTATAATCTTGTATCTTTTTATTCCTTTAATCTCAGAGTGGAGTCCGGTTGAGGCACAATGGAGTCGAACTGCGAAAATATGTATGAAGATAAATGAATAAAACCTTCTGATTTTCATTAAGAAGAGCTTTACTTAAATTACTTAAAAAGTAAAAAAAATTTTTTTTTGAGAGTATGATTGTGAATTTTTGTTGAAGTAAAAAAAACGTTCTAATGTTGTTTTTCAGGACTGTTGTTTTTCAAGGCAGCGAATAAACAAAGAGCCATTTCAATGGCCTTTTATGCATGTTAAGAAGGTTAAGCAGACAAAAAGTTTTTAATTGTAAACGAGACGCCTTTCTCATCAAAAATCAACAGGTTTTATTCATTTACCTAGAATTTTGGAATATTATTTGAAAGAAAGTCAAAGCGTAAGGGGGGAGTTCTTGAAAATTTGAGAGGTCTGCGTCATAGGGTTAAGAGGGTTGAGCATCTCTGTATTAGAAATAAAGCTTACTTCTAGCCGGCATATGAATTGTGTTGCTTGTAAAAAGGGTTTGAAAAATATTGATCAGTTAATTTTTCATATTGTTCTAATAATTTTTTCAAACATTTCTCCGTGTGATTTATTCTGATCATTTTATTTTTAATTAATTAGATTAATCCTTTTAATAGAATCAATTAGTCGTGGACAAAATCTCTATTACCGCGTTATTTCTCAAATTTTCCTTCTTTTTTTTTTTTAGAGTGGTTTGGTTTTAAAATAAATGTATTGGTTCGTAAATTCGACTTGCGGATCATAGATATGTTTTCAGAATTTGTGTAAAACTTGTAAGAAATTATTCAGACATAGACATATATTTTTTTATAATATGTCTATGGATTCAGAATGCCGGCAACGTCGCAGAACGTGATTCTTTTGTTCCTTCCAACTGAAGCTGGCGCTTGGTGGGACACGATCTGAACGTAATATTGGACCATTTCGCGCAATGTGACAGTTGCGAATTGCGATTTTTATGATTCAGTTGAAGTAACTTTGTTGTATTTTCTAGTGGTATACTGCGAATCTATTTTGTAACGCATGACTAACATTGTTATAGCACAAAGATTTTTAAACATTGTTATCTAGTCTTTTGAGACTTCCTTGAGCCGGTCTATGTAATCCGAAGTGAGGTTATTTCAACCGTGAATAACCCAACATACCTTTTGAAGGAGTGAATTTTTCGTGAAAGTATGGAATTAACTGATGATAACTTACGAACATTGTCCGAGTATTTAAAAAATACCTTGAATCCTGATGTGAACGTTAGAAGACCAGGTACTGATGAAGTGACCCCCAATTAATCCGTGTTCAACAAATAATCATGCCAGAAAATTATGTTGTTCATTATTTTCAGTATTTCGTGACAATTAATAATGTAGTGTGTTATGCCCTTGTTTAGATTCAAGTCTATTGATATTTCTGTGTTGTATTATTTCCTTGCCCGATTTGGAGATTTCTGATATTGTGTACTAATTGTTGAAAATATCTCTCTTTATTTTTGCAGCTGAAAAGTTCCTCGAATCTGTAGAAGTTAATCAAAATTATGCCTTGCTACTCTTACATCTTGTTGACAAGAAAGATGTTGATATTACTATAAGGGTTGCTGGTGCAGTAGCTTTCAAGAACTTTGTTAAGAGGAATTGGGGTGTGGTAAGTTATAAGTTTTGATTCTTGTAAATTATGTCACTTTATTTTAAAAGCATAATAAAGTAGTTTATCTTTTAGGATGATGACTCAGGAGACAGAATTCATTCACAAGACCGAGAAGCTATAAAGAGCTTGATTGTTAATTTGATGTTAAGTTCTCCTGAAGCTATTCAAAAGCAATTAAGTGAATCAGTATCCATAATTGGGAAACATGACTTTCCCACTAAGTGGCCTGATTTGCTGTCTCAAATGGTTGAAAAGTTTGCAACAGGTTACTTATTTTCTGAGTGTTATTGTTAGTTATAGTGATGTAAGACTATTTGCTATTGTTCAAACACATTTTGCAGGAGATTTTCATATCATCAATGGTGTATTACATACTGCCCATTCACTTTTCAAGCGTTACCGCTTTGAATTCAAATCTCAAGAATTATGGTCTGAAATAAAAATTGTACTAGAAAAGTTTGCTAAACCATTGACAGATCTTTTTGTGGTAAGCATAAGTTTTTGTTTTTTTTAGTACAGAATGTAATTCAACTCTTTACATTCTGAATTTATGTATACAATAATTGTGATGGTGAAAATGAACTATCAATTTCTTAAATGCTGTCCACTTGTTGCAATAACTATGACCTCAAAGAATGAGAGTTTTTCATTTCAGAATTTGCTTGATAGCATCAAAAGGCCCTAGTTTGCTCCAATGCTTTATATAGATAATGTATTTACTATAGTATCTGGCTTAAATGGTAACAAAACAAAATATTGTGATAATGAGAATTGTATAGTTGGTAGATTAGGTAAATAATATTATTTTCAGTATGTAAATTGTTTTTATTTTATCTGTTTTCAGGCTACTATGAATCTTACTTCTGTACATGCTAATAATACAGAAGCTCTGAAGGTTATATACAATTCTTTGGTTATTATTTGTAAAGTTTTTTACTCCCTTAACTTTCAAGTAAGTTGTGTGTAGTTAGTTAATTTATTACACTATTGATATACTTATGCATTTCTTTTTTCACAAATTTGATATCCATTTGCATTTTAGGACTTACCTGAATTTTTTGAAGACAACATGGAAACATGGATGACAAACTTTCATTCTCTTCTAACAGCCAATTTGGCCTGTCTTGCTACTAACGTAAATATCATAGTTTCTGTTCAAATCGTTTGGTTTCTTTTAAACTAATGTCTCTTAATTAAATTGGTTCTTAATTATAGGATGATGAGGAGCCTGGAGTGCTTGAACAGTTGAAATCACAGTTGTGTGATAATGTTGCATTGTATGCTCAAAAATATGATGAAGAGTTTCAACCATATCTTCCACGTTTTGTCACTGCCGTGTGGAATCTCCTTGTCTCAACTGGTTTGCAGCCTAAGTATGATCTGGTCAGTTTTTGTGTTTATATTTTTTTGTGAAATATGAACACAAGTACAGTAGTACTCCAATAAGGTGACAAAAAAAATCATATAATTTAGGAGAAAAATTAACTTACAGTGTACAATTTAAAAAATCAATTTAATGATATAGTTGTTTCAGTTAGCTCAGCTCAGTGAAAAAATAGGGTAAACTTCAGTTTACTTGACTGGTCTGTAAAAATATGATATACCTGCAATAGGTTCCAAATAATGTTACTTTTCATTATTAAGGTGTCTTTTGTTGAGCAGATGCCAGATTGTTTAGTCATAATAAAAAATTAGGGGCACTATATAGTAACTCCCATAGTCAAACACGACATGAACACTCTGATTCATCGATGTAACATACTTTCGCTAGCTTAGTGTGGAATGGGCAATATTGGAAAAAAGGTAATTAGAGAAGTGAAGGAAGTGATTGTCAACTGGGAGTACTTTACCAAATGTGACAAAAACTCATTAAGTTGAAAACCTACAATATGGTGTACAAAATGCAAATTTATTTCTATACTAATGAAATGTTGATAATAAAAGCTTAGGGTCATTTTCCAAGACTGAATTAGTTTTTTGTCCTCCATGTGGTCATACCAAGTTTAAACAGTTTTTTAAATAATAAAGTGTATTATTATTACTATTATTATTATTATTACTTATACTACTTTAAGCATATTATGTTAAGTGTCTGTAAAAGTGTGAACTGCATAGATAACTAATTTTGTTATGTGTTTGGGAAATACATCTCCATTAATGAAAACAACTGTAGCTGTGAAATGCTATGTTATATATGAATTACAGTGTGAACTGATGGACAATTAATTTTGTTTTAAGAGTGTAGCGTTAGCATGAAAATGTGTCCATTAATAAAAACAACTTGGGCTATGAAATACTATGTTAGGTATCGATTAAAGTGTGCACTGTAGTTACAACTTCTTTTGTTATGCTATTTTGAGGATTGTGTGGATTTATATAATATTTTCTTTTTAGTGAGTCTTTATGTAACTGTGAGGTCACTTAGTTCTGCGATAATTTTGTTATTGATCGCTTTACCGTGTTCTTTTCAGAAAATAATTTCATAGATATGGCCGAAAGTTACATTACGTGAGGTTGCTTGTTTTGGTGATAACTTTGTACATAATTGTTTGCTTGCGCTATGTTCTTTTCAGAAAGGCATTAAAAAATGCTTAAAATTGATTTTTTTGAGTGTCTCACAAACTGAAACAGAGCCAAAAAATATAATGATAGTTTAGTGTACTGTAATTTCATTTTCTTAAAATCCCCAATTTTTTTCTACCATCGATCTGGATAATTCTCCAGTTTTGTGGCTTGAAGGAACACTATTTTTTATGAAATTACGAAGTCAGGTGTTGTTATTGAATTAAATACTTTTATTTATAATTATTAATTCTTGTTTTTGTAACTCAGACAGAACATAAACATATTGTATAGTTGTTCCAAGATTTTGAATTGCTGCAGTACTTCTATCTCCAATCCAGACCAAATGCTTTTTCTCTTAGACACAACTTTCAGGATGATATTTTAATATACATCTTTGTATTTCTAGCTCGTCAGCAATGCTCTCCAGTTTCTAGCCACTGTTGCGGATCGATCACATTATCGTCATCTTTTTGAAGATCCTATGGTTCTTGGTAGCATATGTGAAAAAGTTGTTATCCCTAACATGGAATTTAGAGGTATATCTTATATGACTTTGTTTATTAATTATTCTCTTCACTTTTTTGTTAATCATTTGAGCTTGCCCAGTATTTCTACTTGGTGATTCTCATGATGAATGAATTGCTATTATCCCATATAGGACTTTCACTTGAAATATGTGAATTCAGGTAAAATTTGAAAACAATTGTATGGTCTCTTTCAGACCATAACACTCCATTTCACCAAGTTTGGCAAATTATCATTAAATAGTATAGAAGATTTGTATTCCGGACAACCAAACATCCAAACATTCAACTTCTTATTACATTATAAAATAATGGTATTTACCCAAATATAGTTCCCACTTATTTTAGGGGACAAAACTGAAATTGAGTAAAGTCAAAGTCTTTCTGAAGGGAAATGTTCATCAAAATTCCATGCAAAATAGTAAGAAAAATTATAAGGATTTTAAAATGAAGAGCTAACTGGTGCAGTACATTTTCTCTTCTTGACACCTCCAGATTGCGGCAGACTTCGACTCTTCTTCGAATTCTCGTGCCGCTGCCTTATTTCCATGTGCCTTTGCATAATTTAGAACTCACTGTTTGAAGTTTGCATTGAAGCTGCTCCAGTAGTCCAACTTTCATTCTGTTAAAGAAGGTCCCCATTTCTCGAAAGAATCTTGTTTCACGGTGCTGAATCTTGTTTCACGGTGCTGCCGATTGGTCATTCCCAGACGACTCAGTCCAGTTGGGTTTCCTTTGTGAATGAGCATCAAATCCTGCCATCGATGATCAAAGTGATGATCCTCCATCACAATATTGTTCACTATTTATTACTTCAACTGCTGTATAAAAGTTGTTTCTATTGGCTTTGAGTTGTGTTACATGAATGGCTTAACTGGTTTTCACCCATGAAACTTTTAATGAGTAGTTTTCCCATCCTAAACTCCAAATATAGTCCCCCCCCCACACACAGATTTTTGGGTGATTTTTTTCCGAAAAAAGAAAGGTGCTATATTTGGGTAAATACTGTAGTGAAAACTACATCCATATACATTACTGTGATGGAATTCCAAGTATTATCTCATATAATGATCTTTAATATTTATAAAGTATTTATGTGGTTTTGTTCGTCCCAGCCTCTGATGAAGAATTATTTGAAGACAATCCTGAGGAATACATTCGTCGGGATATTGAAGGTTCTGATGTTGATACTAGAAGAAGAGCTGCATGTGACCTTGTTAAAGTCCTGTCAAGGTATTTTGAAGCTAAAATGATGGAAATATTTGGTCAGTATGTTCAGGTGAGCACATTTGTTCATTTATTTATTTTAACTGATCATTTATTATTATTATTATTAATTTTTGTGTGTTTGTAAACAATATGTTAACTCCACCTCACACTGCAAAATGGTGCATTTTGCTAGCAACACTAATTTACTATGTAAAAATGTCAACACTCACAAAGTTTTGTATAACTTCTCCTGGTTTGTATTTTAATTTTTTAAATTGGGACTTTCGGGCTTTCCACAATATTGAATCAAAGTTATTTCACACTTGTTAAGTGAAATGCCTTAAGAGTATTCAATCTTTTTTGCTTTAAACCAATTGTGAAACTGAAGAAAAATCTTCATATTCAAGACAACATTAAAAGGAATTGACTCGATAATCAAGTATCAAAACTAAGCAAAATGTAGTATGCATTCCAAAATCTGGTCAATATTGTAAGTCCATAAGTTTCAGACTACCTTTATCATGTAAAAGTTCTTTCTCATTTACAGTACATCATTACCTTTTGATGCAATTCCACTCAAAGCATTAAAATTTTCAAAATATTAAAGGTAGTTTGAGTAATATGAAAATCTCATCCCTGAAATTCTTATTACCCTTTATTTAAGGAATTAAATATTCTGACTCTGCCTTTGATTTATTTTAAAAAAACTGCATTCGTTAGGACTGAATTACTTAGGTGCCACCCTTGTTTTCCATAAAACTGTCGTGTTCATGAACACATTCATAAAAGGGGTAATCTTCATTGTCCTAGTGTGACAACTTCTCTTTACCAAAAATGGCCTAATTATTCATGAATTGGTTTGTATAATTCCCTTCCCTAAGAAATAAATGATAATATTAAATTGAATCTCTTCAAATCTGCGAATAAAAGCTTCCCTCTGTGTCATTCCTTGTGGTTTGTTTACTGTTGAAGAATTTATTGATTTTAATAATAATCATTGCTTCTATAAGTTGAAGTTAATGTGTTTTTATTTCCCAATAAATATAATTGTTGTAATACTTCTAGGTAATAAATATTCATTCTTAACATTTTTACCCAAATATATTCCCTCCCTTATTTTCGGAGACAAAATTAAGTAAAAAAGTTGAGTAAAATCAAACTCTTTCTGAAGGGAAATGCTCATTCAATATTCCATGTGAAATGGTGGCTCTTGTAAGTATAATCATAAGGACTTCAAATTGAAAAGTCTATTGATGAACTTCTACTTCTCCAATTGACATCGCCAGATCCACAGAGACTTCGACTCTACTTTGAATTCTTGTGTTGCTTATTTATTTCCATGTGCCTGAGCATAATTTAGCACTGCAGTTTGAAGTTAACATCTAAGCATCTTTGATCGTCCAACTTTCATAGTGTTGAAGTAGACCCCAGTCTCTCATCAAAATTGTGTCATGGTCGGCACAGTGACGGCAATCAGTCATTCCTACACATGGTTCTGTTTGATTTCCACTTCAATGGATTGTCAAATCATTGATCCATCATCAATCGATGTTCTTTGTGTTACGTTACGTGTATGGCTTGTATTCCCTTAACTCGTTTTCACTCACGAAACTTTGAATTAACAATGTCCCTGTCCTGAACTCCAAATATAGTCCCTCCATGGATATTTTTGGAAAAAAAGGGGGGTCTCTATTTGGGTAAATACATTATATGCTTTTAATGAGCAGCTAACTATTTTTGTTCTTATTTTAGAGGGATGCATGTCATAAATTTTTCTTGGTGCATAAGAATATTAAATCGGGACCTGCCCTTGGACCCTTTAATCAGAATGGATGGTATTGTTTCTTGCTTGCTTCTAGAGACTAATTTTGTTTCTTGTTGTCCATATAGTAATAGGAAGTTTGTGACTGCTTTTTTGACACTATTTAAAGTTATTTATTTCCATTTGAGTAATTATTCATATTCTATTTAGAAAATATCTATAGATATTTTAAAAAATGTGAACAATGTATAAAGAAATATAGTTTTGTACATTTTAGGCAAAGTATTGGCTCTGAAGACTATTTTTAGGTGTTAACATTAAATCTTGCTATTCTGAAAAAATTAATCAATTGTTTATAAAGTGCCACTTTTTTTCTTTCAATCTAGATAACAATAGTTCTATAGAGAATTTCTATGAAGAATTGTTCAATACACTATTTTCTTTCAGGTTATGTTGCAAAAATACGCAGAGAATCCGTCCCAAAATTGGACAAGTAAAGATGCGGCTGTGTATCTTGTTACATCATTAGCAGCCAAAGGGCAGACACAGAGACATGGCATCACTCAGTCTAGTGAACTCGTTAACCTCCATGAATTTGCATCTCAGCACATACTTCCAGATCTACAGAAGGGAGACGGTAATGTCATTAAAGTTACATAACCGTTGTGAGGTTTTGGAAATTTGTATGAGTAATTGTTATTTCTTAATTACAGTGAACACGTTACCAGTTTTGAAAGCTGATGCTATTAAATATATTATGATATTTAGGACTTTACTTCCAAGAGAAATGGTTGTTGGGTCACTTCCTCATTTAGTAAATCATCTCAAAGCCTCTAACCATGTAGTTCACACATACGCTGCTTGTGCTATTGAGAAGATTTTGGCAAAAAGAGAAGCTGATGGCAGTTTCATGTAAGTGTGTATTGTCGGTGTTTATAATTTTTCTCAGCAATACTAGATTCTATTAAAAGGTTATTTCACAGGGTGAAAGGAGAAGAATTGGCCCCTCTTGCTTCTGAATTGCTGAAAAATTTATTTGGTGCAATGGAATTCCCTGGTTCTCAAGAAAATGAATATGTTATGAAAGGTATTGTTGAAAAAACTCTTCTCGAATCATTCAAAAAAACTTTTTTGGTCCTGGAAAATTGAAGGTAGAACTGATACAACATGAAAATATTTTGAGCGTGTGCAGTGGAACCATTACAAACAAATTTTGTTAAAGATTTGGTCACCACTAATTTTCAGAATTGGTACACACACTACTAATTTTTTAAAGTGGGACATGTATCCGAGATATTTTGTTTTTTGTCAACTGGATAGTAGTAGTTGAGGAAGAGCTCTTGAGGTGCATCCAAAATATAAATAGTGTAAGGCTGACTGAACTTATTTTATTGTAGAAATGATAATTGTGGTATTTCCTATATTATGTATATCATAATAAAAGTGTCAAGTCCAGTATGTTTCTGATAAGATTTTAAAAAATAATTTTTTTTTCAAACCTTTCAGAAACTAATTTGGCAGATACATGAATATTATATCTTCTTGTAATAAGACAATTCATTGAAATGTTCACCTTTATATTTCTTCTTTGCTTGCAGCTGTTATGAGAAGTTTTTCTACTCTTCAACAGCAAGTTATACCATTCCTTGGTGACCTTCTTCCTAAGCTAACTACAAAGCTGTCTTTAGTTTCTCGAAATCCTAGTAAACCTCATTTCAATCATTATCTTTTTGAAACTTTGGGACTTTCTATCAGGTAAGATTTGGTTTAATGAGAAATATTTCCATATCTAAGATTGATATAAAAGTATGAGTATTGTATAAGTTGTCTAATATAACTAAGATTTTGGAGAAAACAGTCTAGAAGACTTCTAAACACTCTTACTTATTAATATACAGTGATATTTCAGCTAATGAGTGACCCTCACTATGATTCGTTTGGGTAACAAAAGTATTTTTTACCATAGTTAATTACATTAACTATGTAGTAAATTAAATATTTTTCCACACAACTTAATTCAATAGACCTTACTTCCATTTTCATCAAAATGTTTAATACAAGAATTTTCTGTCAAATATTTGTCCATTTCTCATTCAATTTTCCATTCCATTACCTTTCATCAAATTGCCTTGTTGCCATATTAATATGTACTGCTTTTATCAATTTTAGCTTTTAAAATTTACCTTACCAGCTATTTAAGATATATATTTTTAATATTGTCTCGTATAACACTATTTTTGAAAAAAAAAAAATTGGATATTGAAGTATATGATTTAACCATAGTCAAAAACCTATATTGATTTCATTTTTGTTATATGTATTTTTTGAGGTCACAAGATATTCTGAATTATTATTATTATTAATTTTTTTTGTGATTTTCAGCCTGTCTGTTGTAGTAATCTATGTCTTGGGCATAAGATCAGGGCAAGCAAGTTCCCAGTTTCTTCATGAATAACTTTAGAAATTTTATACAATTATTACATTTTTCATACTCCCCACCCTGTATCCATGTTTGCTCATTTGTCCATGTATTTTGGAACTTAAGGTACAAGCAATAAAAACAACAAAAAAAACATGCCGTTATTGCTACCTCAAACATATTTATAATCCCTATTATTACAATTGTAATTCTCAGAAATTCCAACTCTTGGGTTGAAAATCTCTCGATGCCTTTGAAAATATGCAGAAGTCAGCTAAAATAGGTTCAAACAATGTGTTATGTGACTCACTCAGGTGTAGGCAGAGTAATGAGAACATTGCCACATAGTAACATTTGATAACTCTGTTCTATTAAACCTCATGATTTTTTTTTACATTTTAGTATTGATTTTTTTTAACTTGAACATTTTTAATTTACTTATTCAACTACTTATTTCTCTTTCAGAATTGTTTGTTCATCAAATCAGAGCGCTGTATCATCTTTTGAAGAAGCTCTCTTTCCCATTTTCCAAGGCATACTGCAACAAGATGTGCAAGGTTTGTTTTAAAAACTCTTCTTCAAGGTGTATTATTATAGTTTGTTGGATTCTTTGTGTAAATTTTAAGATTCAGTGTTGTCTGTTACTGATAAAGACTTTCCTTTTTGTTATTGGTAATGAGATTTCTTGCAGTGTATGTTATGTATCTACAGAGTAATTTAATAATATAGGAGGTATTTAAGCAGGGCCTATGCAGAAACGCTTCGCTGGTGGTGGGGTCACAGCCAAATTGTGCACACACACTTTCTTGAACATGAGGTTTTGATTTTTGAAGAAAAAGATGTACAGTGTGACATGCAGATCATTCCAAACATCACTTAACATGTATCACTTCATCTAACTGTTTGACTTCAATTGTCTATTTAAAGAAGAGGATTGATCAAAGTGATAGATTTTATTTGTGTTTTAAAGGACAGAATTTTGTTACCTGTTTGTAGAATTCTCACATAAATTCCATTGTTTGTTGTGCATTGCCTGCAGTGAGATGGAGCAGTGTTGTCCAACTTGTCTTAGTCTGCGGGCCATTTTCTATATGCTTTCGATTAATCAGGATTGGGTTTGGCAAAATGTTGGCCGTCAAATAAAACTAATCGGTTGTATTTTTTCATTTTATGCAATATGTTGATGCCTATCAACAAATTTATGTATTTCTAAGCTGAAAAAATTAAGTAGTATTTTTTAAATTTAGAATTCTAGTAAAGTGTTTTCATATTGTAATGTATGATGGGGTAATTCTGAACACAATTTTCTGTCATCTGACATGGCATATCAAATATTAAATCAGATAGCATAGGTTTATAACACAATGTTATAGCCACCAATGTTTGATGGAAAATTTATTATTACTCACGAGCTGCCAGTTGGACAGCGCTGGCATATGTGCAAAGAAAACTTGTGATAGGAGTTAAGTAGTTGTTTCTGAATTTGGTATTCTTTCTTTATCGGATTCTTTCCTCATATTATTGCAATAGTTTTGCTCAGTGACTTGTTCCTTTTCTTCTCATGTACAAAGGCTGTACAGGAAGTAACTTAAGTTTTAAAATTAAAATAAACAAAATGGCAAGGAAAAATAATTATACATTAGAAAGGTATACTCCTCAACTATTTTTCTATATAGTCACCATTGAGGTTTTTCAATCCCGTCCTTGTAGAAATCTGACACCTGAGAAGTGTATAGATCTGCTGTTGGTGAAGATCTCGACCAGTGGTTCACACCTGCATGCAGTTTTGTGTCACTGTCATAGTGTGTTGCAAGCTACATATTCGTTGTCAAAAGGGGTAGTACTTGCTCGGCAGCGGATCCAGACTGTTCAACAAGTGTCAAATACCTCCTGTCCCAAACTTTCCAAGAGCTCGCGGGTAGCTCAGTGTGGGCATGCACTACTGAAAAAAGAAAACTTTTGAGATCAGCTGCCCTATTTAGTGTCACTCGCCTGGGCTTGGTCGAATATGTTACAAGTGAATTGATCCCACATTTTGGTCAAAGCTGGTCTTTGGTGCACTGTAAGCAACTGAGGGTCTACAGCATTTCGGTGGCTAGTGTCCATATACATTCATGTTGTCCTAGTGTCTGCCATGTCATGAGCTGATTTTCAGCTGTACACCACGAGAACCAATATGCAAATTTATTCAGATAGGAACGAGGAGTTCTGTTATACATAGGGTTCTTCTGCAAAATATTGTCTGTTTCACGAGATAATGGCAAGATTTGTTTGTTGTTGTTTCCCAAAATTGGTTGGAAACAGATTAAAGCTGATCTCTAAACAAGTTAAATTGTGTTATTGAAGGAAATGTTTTATTTACAAGTGAAAATAAGTAGACTAACATTTTTGAAAGGCAGGAACATCTATTAACATCCCAACTCTGAGCAACACAAATAAGGCGTGTGCTGGAAATTAAAGGAACAGAATCTTCAGACCCTACTATTTGAACTCACAATATTTTTTCAGTCCGAGTGCATACAGAGGCTAGTGTTTCGATGTATGTATTCACTACATTAGCATCCATAGGTGCTTTGAGACCTTAATATGCAATAAGCATCATTCATTCATTGAAAGATGTTAAATTGTGATTTTGAAATCCCCTGATTGGTGAGCTCGTAACAAGGGAACCAAAACACCTAGAACTAAAATGATTCTAATCTTTTTTGTAGGAAATTTTATGAAGTTTTGTTTCAAGGAGTTATTTCCCAATAACCTTAAGGATGGCATTTTGGGAAGGCTTGTCTTTGATAAATGTAGATTTATCAATTATTAATAATTGTCCTTTCTGCATGAAAATCTACTTTCTACTTTAAAATATTAAGAACACTATTACCGTATTTGCCCGAATATTGTTTCCCCCCACCCTCTTTTTTTTCCTCCGCGAGAAAATCTCCCAAAAATCCTGGGGGGGGGGGGAACTATATTAGGAGTTTAGGACGAGGAAACTGCTAATTCAAAGTTTCGTGAGTGATAACGAGTTAAGCGATTACGAGCGTATACGCTACGTTACACAAAGAACATCGCTCGATAATGGCGGGATTTGACGCTTATTCGAAGTGGAAACCGAACTGGACCACGTCGTCTAAGAATGACCGACTGCCGTGCCGACCGTGACACACGATTTTTTTCGAGGGACGGGGTCGTCTTCGACACAACGAAAGTTGGGCGATCAAAGATGCGTCGACGCCAACATCAAACTGCATGTTCTAAATAATGCTCAGACACACAGAAATAAAGCTGTGGTACGAGAATTCGAAGTAGAACCGAAGTCCGTGTGGGTCTGGCGAAGAGGAGAAGTTTAACTACACCAGTTAGCTTTTAAAATACTTTTGATTATATATACCAGTGCCTAACATTTGAACTTTATGAGTAGAACTATTGAATTTTATGAGTAGATCGGGGCTCCTCCCTCAAGTTCTCGGGAGGGTTTAAAAATTTGCATTCCTTTTTCATCTTTCCTGTCTTCTTTCTTTTCATCGTTCGTTTCTGTAATTAGAAAATATAATCTTTAGAAATTGTTTTCCTTTTTTGTGATATAATGTATTGGTATTCTGTTTTCTTTTCTTTCATCTTTGTATTTAGATATTTGTTGAATTCAGGAGGGTTTTTAGTGGGTATGGTCGAGATATTCGGCAAGTCCCACACACGGGGAAGAGTCACTATGGCTCTTCTCTGTGGTGCGAAACTACATTTTTCCCTACTTGCATGGGCTCTAATGACCTCGATGTTGACGAGCCCTAAAGCCCNTTTCACATGGAATTTTTAATGAGCATTTCCCTTCAGAAATGCTTTTTAGGAAGTTGATTTTACTCAACTTCATTTTTTTTCTAAATTTTGCCTCCTAAAATTAAGGGGCGGGGGGCTATATTCAGGTATATACGATATTAGGAATATTAAAAATAACTCCTAAGAAAAATTATTTCTCCTAAGAACTTTTTTGTCTGATATCAGTGTACATTAGCTGAATTCAATTCATTATTTACAAGATCCTGTTCCTCATTTTTCTGAATTGGAGTCATTTTTGGTAAATTGTTCAGTTTCGTGATCAAAAGTCTAGAGTGTGTTAAAGTAATTCATGGAAACTGAAATTTGTCGTAGTAGTAGATCTTACAAATTGAGAAACTTAAAAAAAATAGAAAATAAATTTTTAAATCCTTAAATTAGATTACCAGTGATTTAATTTGGAACTTTGTTTCAAAAACAAAACAAAATAGGTAGAGAAAGAAAAATATAAAATCTTAGGAAAACTTTCTTGAAAAAAGAAAAAGAAGTTTCCATTGTAAATATTTTTACCCTAAGACAAATTGTGGTCTAGCCACAATAGTGTTCCTGAATTAAATATAAAAGATAATTCTGTATATTAAATATTTGATAATAATCTTTGTCTTTTTTAAGAGAATGTTTGGTGGACCTTTTGGTGTTTATTTTTAAGGGAATTATATGATACATGTTTAAATATTTTCAAAATATTCATTTCAGAATTCATCCCATACATTTTTCAAATTTTGGCTCTATTGTTGGAACTGCACAACTCTGGAACAGTACCTGAGCCATACATGATGTTGTTTCCTTGTCTACTTGCACCTGTGCTATGGGAACGACCGGGCAACATCCATCCTTTGGTTCGGTTACTGCAGTCATTTGTAAAGCAAGGAGCCCAACAAATTAGTGCATCTCAAAAAGTTGTAAGCTTGTGAAACTTTCTACTTTTTGTTTATTCTCACTTTTGTTTGTGTGTTAAGTGTTCAGAGACAGTGTATTTTTAATTCTCATCAAAATGGTGGTAAAATAATTTTTAATATCTGGCTAAGAAAAAATCTGCAGTGTGTCACACTTGAAATCCCAATATAATGAGTTATTAATTTTTTCATTTCACTGGCGGTAGAACTCAGTCAGCTGTGGAGTCCAGTCTTTTGAGTGAATACAATATCGGCAACAACTGCTGGCCAATTAATCAATACATGGTTTTATTTATCACTTGCTGGAGGCTGAGTAAATAGTTTTAAACATTTTAATTCCATTGTAACATAATCATGACATTCTTCTGAGAGTGACAGTATAATTTTATTCCTTTATAATCCGTCCAGTTGTTTTTAGCAGTGTTCTTGAAAAAAAAAACTCATTATATTTTGCTAGTAGAAGCTTGAAATTAATAAATGTTGTCACAAATACAATAGTGATTATTTGCTGAATAAGAACAATTTTTGGCACTCTTAGTTTATTTTCTAAAAAATAATAAAGTCAACGTACCGGCAAAAACCGCAAAAAAATATCACACTTTTTCAAACGTTTCAGGTTTTAAAAAATTAATATTCATTCACAAACCAAATTTTTCACTTGTGCACGTACAAAACAAAATGACAAATCCAATGGTGTTAACTGTTTTTCTTTCTACAATTTTAAGTAGATTTTGTAAAAAAAAAAAAAAAATTAATGAGTAAAATTTATTGAAATAAGTCTTCCTTTATCTTTTAGAGTGGTTTACTTGGAGTTTTCCAGAAACTTATTGCTTCCAAAGTAAATGATCATGAAGGATTTTATTTGATACAAAGTTTAATTGAATACTTTCCGAGGTAAGTTACATCAATTCATTGGAATTGATGAATTATAGAATTGTTGTATTAAGTTCTTTAATTATATTTTTTCTGTACATTCTAGTGATGCACTTGCACCTTACATGAAGCAAGTCTTTTTATTATTGTTTCAAAGGCTATCATCATCGAAAACAACAAAATTTGTTAAAGGGTTGTTGGTTTTCTTCTGCCTTTATACTGTGAAAAATGGACCTTCAAATCTAATTGCAATTGTAGATAGTATTCAACCTCAGTAAGTAAATTTTTTGTGGATAAATTGAACCATGATTTTTCTCCTCTTTTAGATGTATCAATTTTAGTTCGTTTGTTACAGAATGTTTGGAATGGTTTTGGAACGTCTTTTTATTCCAGATGTTCAGAAAGTGTCTGGGAACATTGAAAGGAAAATTGTTTCTGTTGGAATTACAAAACTTTTGTGTGAATGCCCAGAATTGGTAGATGGACCATATTCTCAGTTTTGGTTAGTACATGTTTCATGTAGCATTAGTATTTTCATGTTTTACTAACATTCATAGAAACAAATAGGAATTTTGAAATTATTTATGGATGAATTTTTCATGCAAACATATTTAATGTAAAATCAACTACTAAATCATGGGGTTCCCCCTGCCCCTGAATGTAATGTGTAGGAATAAAACTTAATTGTTGTTCAAATTCTGGAAGGGTAAAAGTGATTATTTCATTTGTGTTTGAAGATTTTTGTTTTCATTTGACAGTCAGGAAAAGTAGTTCTATTTATTTTTAGTAAATTCATCTTTATTTGTCTCATATTCCATAAAACTTATCATCACTTAATAGTCATTATGTCTGTAAATGCACGTACGTAATAAAATCGTTTTGTTAATAAATTGTTGTACATAACAATTTTTTGCTTTTAAGTGAACTGAAACATTCATCATTTTTGTTTAGTTTTAAGTTTTGTTATTCCTGACACCTGGGTACGGAGAGGTGTTTTCAGTTCTACCGATTTCTCATATCTTTGGTTTCAGTTTTTAAAAGCAGTATACATCCTTGTTGATTTCCAAAGACTCTTCAAACACTATGGTGCAATAGTGCATCAGAGGGAACTACTGATACTTTTACTGCGCATATATTGAACTTTTGAGCAAAATACTACTTGTGAACATGTATTATGAATGCATAAAACCGACAGCAGTGGTCTAGTGGTAGCGTCTTCACTTCCACGATCGCACTGAGTGGTATAGAGTAAGTTCAAACCCTGCTCGGCGGAAATGGGTGAGGATTTCAGCTGGGTTTCCCTCACCTACTTCAGACAAATGTCGGTTCTGTACCATAAGTTCCCCGTCAACCCATCTGTCCTTCCCTATTTCCTTACCCAAGTCCAACGGTTAGGTGGAAGAGCAGACCTCATGGCCTGAAACTCCCCAAAAGATGTAACATAAATAAATAAAATAATATATATTTCTTTCTGTACTCACAATATAAGAAAATAATATTTAGAATGAAATGAGAGAAATCTAGTTCTTGTGCCCTGACAATATATTAATAACTCTCAAATTATTAATCCTGAAAGATATTTACGTATCCTTTTAGTTAGAATCACAGCACATTGACAGACTTGGCCAAATTTAATCAGCACCTTTTTTAGATTGGCTATTAGGACAAGGAAATTGAACATAGACTAACTAACTTTTGAAACAAGTACTGTTAATGTTCTGTTGTTCACAGCTGCATCAAAATGAATCAATGTGATAACTGGTAGTACCTGGTGGCATTCAATGTAACTCTTGTGGAAAAAAGTTTGCAAGTGTACTCAATGTCATTGCTTTGTGAAAACTTAACTTAGGAATAAAAACATGACCGGAAATGCACTGTGTTCATTAGTTTATTTTATATTAGTTGCAGTAAATTACTTTATTGTCCTCAACAAGGTCATAGGTAGTTTATAACAGCTCTCTTGACAATAAATTATTTATTTATTTATCGTCTGTCTAATTGGCTTGATGTTGGCATAGAGCTTGTACTCAAAGTACTCAATGCTTTTACTTCGCCATCATTCATAAGAGTAATTATATTTGTACCTCATGTTATGTTGACAAGACATTCAAATTTCTGAAAACTTTAATCCATTGCCAACCTCTACCACCAATTTAATTCATGTGCTCTTCTGTTCTTTCTGCATCAAGCATGTGGAATTAATATTACCTTGTGTCTTTGTGGTTTTATTAACTTGTATTTCTTTGCAGCAAATAGTTGCATTTGTTATTATTATTAATATTAATTTGATAATACTTAAATTCGTAGGATTTGTCAATTTGTGTTAGGCATATTTCATAATTTTGGGAAAGTTACACAACTTTGAGTATACTATATGATCTAGATTTTAGTTTGATGTTCAGGGACTGTGGATCCCAATACTTATGGTTTCATACAGTTTTACCCAAAGGAAGAGGTGGATTTAGGATTTTGTTGTTTGGGCTACATGTTTCCTTGCTGCCCTACTCCTATTACTCTACCTCACACAATTAAAACTTGCTCGTAATATGTATTATATTGTATACAATAGCTGGATATTTACTGGAGTAGGTCGTATGGTGACCACTATCATCTATGCAAACTTTTAAACACTGTCTTTACTACCATTATTCTTTATATAGCCAGTAAACACAAAATCATTTACTTTAAAATTTCTTTAAAATTACCAATATATAGTTAAATAGATCATCATACATTAGCAACTGATGACTCATTCTTCTTCTTTTTTATTAGACTAATAAAACAAATTTTGATTCACAGTTAGCTACTTCCAGGAATCTGAATGTTCTGTTTTTAGTGGTTTGTTGAAAAAATGTCATTTTATGCATATGTTCATTTTGTGTACCTACTCATGGAGAAAATATGTTATAATTACAGACAGAAGAAAATGGCAACAGTCTGGAATTAAATCCAGAACCCCTGCTTCATTGCAAGGGTGTTATCCACTACAATACACTACACTACTCATTTACCTTCCACAACTGCACAATTTCCACTAGGGTCCTGGGTTCTATTCCCAGCTTGTCACTTTTTTCACCTGGCCATAGTTATTGCATGTTTTTTCATGTTTAGCTATAATACAGGTAAATTTTTAATTCAATTGTGTTCTATTTCAGCCCTTTCATACATAGCTTCGATTTTTATGATACAGAGAGCACAGTCGCATTTTAAAAGTTGCAGAGCTTCCTATGCACAAAGTGATGTTTCTCAAAAAAAAAAAAAAAAATCTGAAACCCAATTCTGTGATTTCCGAACTATGTTTTAATCTTAAACTCTCTTTCTTAATTATCGGAAATTATAAAATGTTTGATACATTTCCACAATAGTTTACATAGTGTTTCGTACAATGTTGTGAATAGTTTTGTTGAATATATAGTGTTGTAAATAGTTTTGTTGAGTATATAGCATGATGTCATATCTATAATTTTGTTTTAATTTGTTCTTTTCATTTAATACTTATATAAGCATGAGAAAGGCTATCCTATGATAATATAGTAATGGAATTGAATCATCTTATCTGAGCAATATTTAATGTGATTGTAGCGTTTGGTTACAATTACAAGAAAGTGAATCTGCTTAATTAGTTTTCCATAATGATCAAATAATTATGTTTGAAATGATTGTAAATGAATTAATTTCATCATTAATTTCTTTTTAAATGAGTCCAATTTTTTGTTTTCTGATGGAGTACAGAAATTTTCTACAACGTTATATAGAAATAATTTTTTTTATAAATATGCATTTTCTTTGTCTATATATTTAAACAAATTTAGTTATATGTTTATGTTTCTTGATATTACATATAATCCAGTTGAATAACTTGCATTATTTCATTAGTGAGCTAAAATTCAATGATGTATATATTTTAGAAATGAATTGTATGTGACAATAATGAATGAATATAATAGTCGGATCAGATTTCTTTCTTATGAGTGATGCAGAGTGAAATAATCTTGAAAAACTGTCAGAATGTTCATAAGGTTTCACTGTGAACAAGTAAATTGAATAAACAACACAATACTTTGTGCCTATGATGACATGCAGAATGAAGTACTCTCCAAACAAGCCCTTGCCCCGAGTCCTCCTCTCTGCATGCACCTACTATTATTTTGTGTGTATTAGTACCTATTACACATTCAGTAATCTAAATGCATTCCATCTTCTGATAGTTACTGATTCATTTATGAAACTATATGATTAATGTCTTCCAGGTCACCATTACTTCAAGCCCTCATAGGAGTGTTTGAACTACCAGAAGATGATTCTACACATCCTGATGATCATTTTATAGAAGTAGATGACACTCCTGGTTACCAAGCAGCATACTCACAACTTGCCTTTGCCAATAAGAAAGATCATGATCCACTTCAAGGTTGGAAAAACTACAATAGATATTTAATGTCAGAGAAAAATTTATTTGAAAGGTGCTGTAATTTTTGTTTCAGGTGTTGCTGACATGAGATTTAACTTGGCACATAGTCTTTCAAAATTGTCAGTCGCTTACCCAAGTCGAATAGGTACTATGCTTTGTAATTTAGCAGAACCCCATCAAACGCATTTGAAAAGTTACTTGTCTGGAGCCAATGTTCAAATAGCATGAAATTTGTTTCATGTTGACTAATTCTGTGAATATTATTTGTAAAACCTCTGCATTGTTTTCTTTCTTTCTTTTTTCTTTTTTTTTTTTTTTTGCAACTTAGCATAACAGTTGTATTGTTATAAATTGCTTCATTAATATTGCAACAAGAACTGAAAAGAAGACAATTTATTGAAAAGTATTTTAGCTACATAGGTGTATTTCAATTTGTATTAAGTTTGAATGAATGAAGCATTTTTATAGTTGTAATTGAGAGAATGTGATAATAAAATTAATTTTTAATTAATGTCTTATTTTATGTTTTCTCATAAATGATGCATTATTACTAACAGTAAAACCCCTTTAAAAGAAACACAAGGGGGAATGGAAACATGTCTCATAAGTGGGAGCCCTTATAAGTGAGAAATGGGTTTCTAACAAGTTGAATCTAACCTCACATATTTATAATAAATTTATTGTCAAAAAACAATACAAACTGCGTATGACCACGTGGAGGAAAAAAAACTAATTTACTCTCCGGAAGTAAGCAAGGGACCATCCCATCAATTCCGATCAAGGGCCCTAAGGCAGAGGCGGATTCAAAAATTTCAGCAAAAGTTCCTAGATAAGATAAAAAGTTAGCTGCGAGTTATAATACTAATAGAATGTCAATATGTTTGTAATTTTAAGCAAAAAATTACATGTACAAGTTATTATCGAACTATAGATTATTCTGAGTATAGTGTTTAAAAATCATAAGAATTGAAATAACACTAAATTCACGATTTATTGTTACAATAAACACGCCCCTAGACAAAGCCTAGAGAACCTGTATGATAAATCCGCCTCTACCAGAAGGAAAAACGGAGAAAAACCCGGGCCAGGATGGGGCTACAGAATTTATGTACACAACCGTGCCAAAGTTGAGTACACATAAAACTAAATTAATATGAGCCATACGGCAACACAATCATGCAAGAAAATAGTTTTTGAAATTGTTATAAGTTGTTTAAAAAGTGCTACAGCAATGGCGTGATAAAGTACAAGACGAATTTAACTTTTATTAAAATCAATAAATTCTTTTACACTTTTACATTGTTTACTGGTGCAGGAGGTAGTTCTTAACCGCTGCTTTGAACAGATTCAATTTCATAATATCTTTTATATTCTTGGGCAGGGAATTATATAGAACGATTCCCGAATGATAAGGTCCTTTTTGGCAAAGAGTGGTTGACACTCTAGGGCGATGAATATTACTACTATTGCGTGTATAGTGTTCGTGAACGAGACTGTTTCGTATAAAGAAAGGGTGGTATATTGAAGTAAGATTGTTGCCAAACATCCCAGTACTTATTTTGTTCATATTAAAAGATACTAGAACTCAATCAGGCAGATTTGCAGAGTTTCCATAAACCCATTTCTCAGTTCTGTTCAGAGCATAGATGAAAGATTGGATTTTGGGATTAGTAGTAACCCTTGATGTAATCTTGCCTAGCATGGGAATTGATGTATTCGAGTATTGCTCCACTGCTCACATTACTCTGAACTTTATAGTTCCTCTAAATATTAATTCATCTACAAAGGATGATCTTTTCCATGTTGAAGTCATTTCTTTCAAAAATAACATCTAAGCAAGAATTTAAGAAAATTGACTGTGAAAACCTGATGAAACAAGATGGGTACAAAAATCCACATTAATATACTCGAGCAGACACTCATTTTGGGAAAAATTAAACCGAGGAAATATACCCATCTACTTCTGCAAAACGACCTCCAAAAAGCTAGTCAAGAACAGCCCATCCTTCTATATAGTCCAGTCATATGGTAGTATGGCGGCGAAAATAACAGAAGTATTTTTCTTGATCGTTCCTTACGATTTCGTGGATGCTGAATCTGATTTTCAACTTTACCACCTTGTAAACCATATACGTTTTGAGTAAACTTTAAAAATAAAAAAGCTCTTTTTTTAGTTTTGTGTTTATAACTTGAAAAGTATGCGCTTCTAGGGAAATGTATAGAGATTAAAAAATAATATACATTAAATTTCCCACAAATTAAGTCTATGGAATTTTTGTCCAATGAACAGATACCGTGCTAGAGCTGTCTCTTATACACATCTAGATGTGTATAAGAGACAGGTATAGAGTAAGTTCAAACCCTGCTCNCCAACCCAAAAATAAACATTAATTTTACTTCAAATTATGTCTCCTGTAGAGTATTTTTTGTCAGACAAACATTTTAGGCACAAGTCAACATGTCAGAGCGTTCTTAAGTTGAGTTTATATTGGACGAAGTTGCAATGCTAAAAACACAACATAAGTTGTACTTTCACAATATCCTGTGAAATAATTCAACATGTAATTTATATATATAAATTACTCAAAACGTATATATATATACATGTAATTTATTTATATAAATTAAACTAGTTGATTAATTTTTAGGTAGATTTTATCTCTTCAAGTACTATTATTTTCTATTGCTTTTTTGGAAACTTCTCCTGGGAAATGTGACTAGCAATATTTCCATGTTGAATTACATGCAACTATTTTATCATAGAACTAGACCGTAATATAGTTTTTACTGAGTATATATTCGTGCAAATTTGAAACTAAACTCTACTACAAGTGTCTAAAATATTCGTCTCACGAAAAATACTTTAGAAGTTTTTTTTTTTTTTTGTGGGGCTTTAGGGCTCGTCAACATCGAGGTCATTAGATCCCTTAAAACTTGTACAGGTAGGGAAAATGCAGTTACGCACTAGGGAGAGCCAACATGACTCTCCCCGCGTGTGGGACTCGCTGAATGACTCAGCCATACCCACTAAAAACCCTCCTGAATTACAACTCAAATCCCAACATATCTCAAGACTTTACTAAAAACATTTAAAAAAAAGAGGAAAATGAAAGATACCCTAGCCCTAATAGCGTCGGGATCGAAAAGAACAAGAGGTGACCAAGGGAGGTCAGAAAAGAGAAAGGAAGGAGCATAGCACAAGTAAGTGTAAATATGCCAGACTCAGCTCGGGGCCCCGTGTTTGCCAAACACTTACTTAGTAGATGTACGTCCCCTGGGGATTCTTTAGAAGAGATAATTTGAAGTAAAATTAATGGGTTTTTTTTGTTCATTATTAATGTTATAATGTTCAGTTTGTGTTGGACAATATTCTCTAAAAGTGAGTAATTTTCGGATAGTAAGCACACAACATAAGAAAAACTGGTTTTGGGATCCATTTCAAAATTTTGGTCAAAATTCACCGCGCTCTAGCGCGATATGTTTGTCGAACAAAAATTCCGTCAAGACTTAATATGAAGAAAATTTAATGTATATTATTTCTGTATACGTTTCCCTAGAAGCCCGAACTTTTCGAGTTATAAGCAAAAAACTTTTTTTAAGCCTTTTTTTCTTTTAAGTTTACTCAGAACGTATAGGGTTTACGTGGTGGCAAAGTTGAAAATCGGATTCAGCACCCACAAAAACATGGGAACGATTGAAAAAAAAAATCTAATTTTTTTCCTGGATCGGCTTTTATTTCCCTAGCTACTGGACTACATGGCGGACGGAATCCAGCTATTTCATTGGTCGAACTCGTACAGCTTCTCTAAATACGCATCCCGGAACTCCAGAGAGGTTCGGTAGTGCCTGGGTAGTGCCGATCTTGGCTATGCTCAAACATTGACGCACATGCTCAGTACCTGTTGACAAGTTCTCGGCAAAACAATCCAGTCACAGCAGATCTCTTGACACCATGAAACACAAACGTTAGATTTCAGTGCACAAAAAGACAAAAGAATATCATATCCAACAATGGAGAACTTGAGAAATGAAAAGACTTTTACACGAATATAGAGAAGGACCCCTGTATCTCCAACGACAAATGCCGCCTATGTAACATCCACATTAAAAATATCGATCACATCGCATTTGGATGTATTCGAATCGCGCAATATGATTACTTACGTAATTATCAGGTTGCTGGCATCATCCGCGGATACAAGGAGAGTGGTTTATGACCCCACCCCCACTAAATTTTCACAGAGAATGTTCCAGTCGCGGAAAAGCGTTTATGATTTTCAAAGACGTTGACGCATTTTAACGATTTTTAATCAGTAATTAGTACAGTATATTCATAGAAAAGATTCAGCAACGCACAACGTGCCATACCTAGTTTGACAAAGTTGAAGTAGTGGAGATGGTGGTTCAGTTATGGTTGTGAGAGAGGGTATCTATGTGAATGACAGATGATACGCTCGTGGGAAGAGTGTCGTCTTCGGAGGTCCATGAGTTATGAATGGCGGTTAGATTTTTCCGGATCGCTGCTCGGTAACGCTTTGCGATACTGCAGCATTTCTTATCAAACGAGGGTTCTCATAAGAAGACTGCTGATATGATGAGTAGAGATAAATAAAAATCTTCCTCATAAATTATATTAATTTGAGAGCACTCCCTCACTATTTCATCAGTATTATCTATGACATTAGTAGTACATTGTTGAATGTCATCAGCCCGTGGCGGAAGAATGAACAACCACTGGATAGGACGAGAACGTAACAATGCGGAGGGAAGTATAAAATCTACCATGCGAACGTTTGCCATCGTAACTCGACATTGTATATAAAGAGAAAATATTAACCGTGTTTTCACATTTGCAAGTCACGTCCTGTACTTGTAATTAATTTTTCAAAACCCGCAGCTTCAGCGCAATCTTTCACCAGTAATTTTGTTCTTATCCTTGTTTCTGTACCTCAAAAAGTTGAATAAATTTTTTGCACCTTTAATCACAATAAAAGTTTTGCATTTTGCTTTAGAATTTTCAATTTTTTTCTGAGTTTAGGATGTTTTCTGGAACATACTAGGCCCAAGACTATATTCTTTTGTTATGACCCCCCCCCCAAAAAAAAAGAAGTCTGTATTACATCTCACTCCCAATGATCACAGCTTTTAGGGAGTTTATTGTGTTGTTGTGGTCCCGGGCGCTGGGTAGGGCTGCCCCCACCCCCTGCCTTCTGGTCGCCGCCGGTTGCGGTCCCTTTAAACTCGCAGTCTCTTTCTAACGCTGACCTCCATTCTTTCAAAATAAATTTCTGTAACTTTCCGTTAATTTTTCCGTTGAACATAACGACGCCATCGCGTACGTTACCACTTCGTTTCGCCATCCGCGTTTTGACCAAAATAAACTGTCTTTGTTGAACTCTTCCCATTCCCCTCAGTTTTATGATTTTTTCTCAAACAAAGCAGCATCTACTCAGCGTTCCTTCAGCGTGGTGAAGATCTTCGTCTTCCCTTCCTGCAAAGCTCTAACGTTTTCTGTACTCTTCCTCTTGCCAACCGACATTTTTAAATTCATATAACCCTGATACATTTAATAATACTTGAGAATTTATTAATTCTTACAGTATATTATCTCTGTATCCACAATTATTTGTTATATTTATATTTCTTATCTGTGCTCAATTTAGAATTGTTTTTGTGAATGCTCAAAAAGTACATTTTCTTAGTTTAGGCAGTGTTGCTTGCATTACCTCGTATTCGGAAGTAGGTTTAAATTGTAATAGAACTATTACCTAAATGTTCTCAGTATAGGTACTGGTATGTGTATCATCTTTATATCCACAATTATACGTAATTTGTAATAGTTTTATAGTCTGTGCTCCACACTTTCGTTATTCGGCGAACTCCGAGCAACTGAACAGCGAATCCCGAGCAACAGCGACTGCTCGGGGTCACAGACTATAAACCAGGCGCCCCTCTCCCATACTAACGGTGTATTAACAGCTTTCAGCGCTCCTAACATTGTTACCCTCTAACTACAAGTTCAAAAACCGGCCACAGGGCGCGTGGCAGTTCCCGATTCCCCTCCCCCTTCCCCCACCAGGTACTGTACTCACCACTCCCTCGACCTCATGCTTCATAATAACACAATAATTTAGCTGAAAATACTTTCCCTACAAAAATTAACATTTGTGAATAGTTAACAAGATGTATAACTGACATATTTTACTACACATATGAAATAGAAAATGAAAACAGGACAATTGACAGGAAATGTACACAAAGAAAATACAAACTTGCTCTTAATTCTATTTATTCATAATAAAGACTCAGGACATTCTCATATGAATGGAAATATACAATCCAATATACAAAAATGGGGTATACTTGCAATAAGGTACTCATTTATTTGTATCCACCAACTATTCGTATCAATAATAAATAATTAAATCAGACGGATAAAAGAAGTCACATGAGAAAAGCTGTTATAGAAAGCAGTCAACGGAATGCTGGTTTTGCTTTAAGCCACAGTGGTGTACAAATTCCTCTGCTCATTGCATTAGAGAATTACATGCCACAAATCTAATGAAGGTCAAGTAGAAATAATTGATAAAGAAATGAAGACAATCCACCAGTACCATGTCTCCAAAAGCGATAGATAAATCATAGTATGAACTAGTTACAATAATCTATGAAGAAACCATACAGTTTTCATTTATACAAGTTGAATATCATTATGTTTAACAAATGAGAAAGGTGTTACTCAATTCAATAGCACGCTTCATTTCCCATTTACAAATACAATATAAAAAAAGTCTGAAATTTTCCATTCTACAAACTGAATATCAATCCATCAAGGAAATGGGAGAGGTCTGTCAACCTGAGAANTACACTATGTACTAAGCATGATCGCCGTCATCCCATCTTGTACTGGCTGTCTCTTATACACATCTTTTATACATCCATAGGATAACGTGATTAGATTTATCAGTCTCATGGTAAAAAAACATTACCTAGTTACAATCACCACAATATACTATAACTTTCATAAACTATCAAAGTGAAAGTAACATTAAATAACATTAAGTTTCAGAAAACCAAAAAAGTCACAATACACCAAGTAGTAAATAAACAAAGTGGAAATAAAGTTTTTTAAAATGCAAATTCACATTAAAACAAAAAAAAAGATGGCTAAATGAAAAATGTAACTCTTCTACACACTACATCTTGTACTTGAACATGTTCGAACAGTTCACTACCAAGACACCAACACAAGAGTACAAACCATGTTAAATAAATACATATCGAGTGATGTAGGTTACTCTCTCCACTTACAATTTTCTACATACCACAGGAGACAATGCATCTGATTTAACAGGGAAATCTCAAAGGTGCAAGTTGCCTTTCCTGACATACCTCCCTGAGGCAAACGATACATTATTATTATTATTATTATTATTAAACAAGGAAATTGTGATATGTGTACTCAACATTGGCACGTTTGTGTACATAAATTCTGTAGCCCCATCCTGGCCCGGGTTTTTCTCCGGTTTTCCTTCGGGTAGAGGCGGATTTATCATACAGGTTCTCTAGGCTTT
>NNCF01129415.1:240743-255188 GCA_002313205.1 Laupala kohalensis
AATTGATGGGATGGTCCCTTGCTTGCTTCCGGAGAGTAAATTAGTTTTTTTTTTTCCTCCACGTGGTCATACGCAGTTTGTACTGTTTTTTGACAATAAATTTATTTATTATTTATTATTGTGGGGTTGGCATTTTGCTTGAGGTATCCCGAACCTGGAAAAAGATCATATAGAAAATTTCATACTTCAGTTCAGACTACACAGGAAGCAAAATATTGATATTATAATACGCATGTGATTGTGTGGTGCAACAATAGGTATTCATATTAATAAATTAATAAAATAAAAGTAAAAAAATAGAATTCTTACAATAGATATCTAATAACCGTAGCCTAAATAAATATTAATATTCCGTATTAGTACAAAATAATAGTATTTTATATTATTTTATATTGAAAGATAATATAAACGGCGTTTGTTTTTTGAAGAAATTCTTAACACTACCAAATCCACTAACGCCACCCTAATCCAATGGTTCCAACAAAATAAACACATAACAAACACTGACTAAACTTGCATAGTTTCCTTCCATAATCCTCACTCATCTAAACAGCACACAGCTAACATCGAATTTAATGGTAAACACCTCAACTTTAAACAAACAACACAGTTTCTGGGATTTACTATACACGATAACATGAAATGGAACTGTCTTCTAGAAACTGAATATGAAACACAGCACAATAAACTATGCCATCAGAGTTCTAACAGCAAATTGTACAACAGATACACTTCGAACAGTATATTATGCAAATGTCCATTCCATTCTAAAATATGGTATAATATTTTGGGGACAAGCACCAGAAACAAAACAAACTTTTAGTTTACAGAAGAGAATAATACGAACAATTACCAACACTAATAAAGTTTCTATGTGTAAACCATTATTTGAAAAGTTGAAAATACTTCCACTGCCATGCATGTACATTTTTGAAACTTTGTACTTTGTAAAAAAGGATCTAGTAGACAAAGGACCATTCTACAGATTTAATTCCACTGTTCATGNTACAACACTAGGCAGGCAAGAAATATCATCTACCACATACACTCTTAGCCAAAGAAGCACATATAATGAACGTATACAGCTATATAATGCGTTACCACTGAACCTAAAAAGCATTAATACACTGAAAGCATTCAAAACAAACCATATTTACGACAGAAACTACTTGAGTAAACAAGAATTCCTCAGAGGCAATAAGTAAGTCATACAAGAATTCCTCAAAGACAATAACTAATGTATGACATACAATATATTGCAGATAATCATTAGAAGAAAGGTGCAGAAGGAGCATGATGCGAAAAATGATTGTTTTAGCATAAATATAGACCTTGACATAAATTAATAATATAAAAGTAAAATAATAGAATTCCTACAATGGATATCTAATAACCATAGCCTAAATAAATATTAATATTCCGTAATAGTACAAAATAATAGTATTTTATATTAATTTCTACGTAGTCTAAGTTAAATGAATATGGTTAAATGTATCAAAATAATTATAGTATTGTTATTCTTATATGCAAATATTATTGTCATTGTTGTCAGTACTATGACACGCCATACATCATTGTTATGATCTATGTGGTTCAATAGAATATTATTATATTATATTTATGTTCATCATTTAATATACAGAATTCATTCATGAATACATTACTTAGATATTACAGATAATAAATTTTAATACTTCATGTAACATTCGTTTTCATTTAACATACCATGGAAGTCGTCCGGAGTAAAATGTGCGGAGCACACTCTCGTAGTTTGTGTGATCCGCACACCCGTGAGGCCCAGAGATTTTAACCATTGTCGTCGTCTACAAGAGAATGTAACAAATATATTTATAAATAAATAAACAAACAACAATAATCGCAGCAAAGCGACTGAGCTAAGTACGTCTGCCCATTTGGGAAGTGGCGCTGAGACAAGAATTACTTACCTTTTTGGTGGGGTACGGAAGGCGTGGAAAGTTATTTCCGGGTTGCCGCTTGCATTGAAGCACCCCGGTACGAAACACACGAAAATTCGAGGCATTCCACTATATGAAATTTACGAAATGCGCGAACGTTGACTACAGCACACTACAGCCTAAGCACCGCACGAATGTAATGAACGAAGATCTCTAGCAGCCAATAGGAGAAGGGTGAACACGATCTTGCAGTCATCTATTGAGCGCTGGACTAACCGGGTGACTGATAGCGCAGTCTGGTAAGTATTCTGTGCAAACTACTTGAAGCTTCAAACCTCATACATTTAGCGGCTATCTAGTTTCCTGGCCCTGCTCGGGGTATTTCACGAGTTTTCGCCTATTGGCGAGTACACTGATCCAGGCATGAACAATTCGCCGAGCACGTGCTCGCTCTGGGAACAACGAATATTCGTGTTAATGATTAGAGGTTATGGAGAATGGATCTGAAGTAATCACACATTATGTTGCGTATGTAGTTGTCTTATGAAATGTTGTTAAGTAAAGTAAATGGGTCTTATCTAATCTTAATTCAATCAGTGAAACTATTTTTATTCCATATGGATTTAGCTATGGAAATCGGTAATCTCGAATTTAAGGTCGTTATAATCATAGTTTTTATCCACTCAAAAAGAATCAATAGTATATAACTATCTTAATTTGTGTCTCCACAACATCCCACTCTATTTATTTATTCAAATATGTTTACGGTTTAAATCTCTCATCAAAAAAACTTTATAGTCAAAAAGCAGTTGCAAACTGCGTATGAACATGTTGGAGATAATAAGTGAAGTTTCTCCACCACTACTTTATTACTTCAAATTTTTCTATTTTATCACTTCTAAAAACACGTATTACTTTGTACGATAAAGAGAAAAGTTACGAATGATTAGTTTTTTCAGCGATTTCTTACTCGAAATAACTTGAAAGCGTGTTACTCGTATACTCGCGATCCTTGGTATTCGTAAAAGCACGAATATGTGGACACTACCACGAACAGGTCATTCGTTAATATTCGCCTATGCTCGGCTTCCTTTGATGTCTCAAAAGACCGACACGCTGCGGGAAAAGGCGAACACCGGTGTTCGTGATGCGACGAATAGCGAACAACCCATCCAAAGTAGTCGCTATTCGGCGAGCAGTTGTTCGGAGTTCGCTGAATAGCAAATATGTGGAGCCGCCTTTATGGGAGTTTGTATCCACTGGTTTCGACCACCTCTGGTTAAATTTCTAGACAAGCGTAACCGGCAGATAAGTCTAAAACTCGCTTCGACGACCTCTGGTTAACAGCAATTGTAGGTCAAAGTAGTGGTCACCTTGACTGACACTTCATTCTCTGGTTAACGATTTATCCGGCAGTCATGTCGAGGACACTGACAACATCTTTTGAGGTTATGTTCTCTTGCTCGTTTGCTTTCTGAGAGGAATTAAGCTATAAATAATATATAGAGAAGCAACCTGAGTGTTCTGCTGACAATTTAATTTTGAATCAAACTAAGGAAGTTTACATGTCACGAAAGAGAAAAAAACAATATGAACAATAACACAAAAATGTAAATGAAATAACACTATGTTTCGTCTGTAATGTGAGACATCGCCAGGTAAGATAGTTCATTGCTAGCAAGTGAACATTCTTAATTTGTTCAAAATTAAATTGCCTTCGAAAATCTGACGTCGTTTTTCGATATTCTATGTATTCAGAAGATCAGACTTCGAGTGATATGATCATTTATATGAAATAAGCCAATTCTCCACTTCGTCGTACGTAGTGCTTCACTGGATGTTTGGCAATAAATTAAAATATTATTCATTCAAAAATACTAATACAAATGTATCCATTTATCTATCCACCAACCGGTTGTTGGTGTTAGAAAATCTCTTTATGAGTAAAGACAGTTAAGTATTTTTCTTATTATACTACTGTATTAAGCTATTAGTAGTATCAAGAAAATTACCAAATGCCTCATGAAACAGTAAACTATTGACATAATGAAGACTATTCAGTGTACTAAATATATGGAATAATTTTATTGGTCCTGTGTTGTGAGAACTGTTCTAGCAAGTGGTCGTATTGTAGCATGTTGAGGCAAACATGACACTGCTCATTTTTTATCACCATGTTCTAGCCCAACTAAATCAGTTGGTGATAATTATGCTAATGATCTAGGAATCTTGAAACAAAATCTAGAATATTATGGAAAATGTTGGACTAACGTTTAAATATCTGATGATGGCAGGAATCTCTGCTGAAACGTTGTGAGATAAATAATTGTCAACAGAAAAAGGTTGGTTTTATTTCAATATAATTTATATAAATGTTACGATACGCGGTCTTCCAGGGGTCATCGAAAGCATTGACTGCCAATGTGACCTAATCTAAAGGGCTCAATCGAATTAAAATACTTCATTCTCAACTTTACGGGGCTTACTCGCTCGGCTTTGTGTCGCAACTCACTATTATGAGAGGGGGAATCGACTAGGTTGTGTGAAACTTGAGCCAGGATCATTTTATTCAAACAAGGAAATTAAATTAACCTAAATACTATTTATTAACAAACTACTCCTCATTGGTACAGCTGTATCAATCCCCAATAATCGACAATACACCAAGTCAGATATAATTAAATTAAGAGTACAGTAATAGTTATATACGGAGCACAAGTAAATAAAATAAATTTACAAAACATTGAAAGGAAATACAATACATTACGCCACACGCGTCATAGTGCTTGTCCCACATAATAAAAGTTACAAACATGAATGTTCCGAAAATGAATTTTACGGACCATGGGTTGCTGATGGGTTGCCACCCATGCGCCGGAGTGCAAGCTTCCCCTTGCAATGCCTGTGCGTTCGCCCGTCGGGCGCCTGGAAAAGATTTCAAGATGGAGGGGGCCAATCAGAATTAAGATAACAGAATCACGCCACCGAAAGGATGTGATTCTGTCATCTCACGCTCTTCGCGGAGCTGACGAGCCCCGACGGAAATGCCACAGTGGTTTCTACATGCGACCGTGATGCTGGCGTTGTACGAACAAAAATAATATTGACTACTGTTAATATATTGATACAAAATGAAAACCCAATTGACATTATCATTGGGACCATAACATAAATAAAAACTACTATTAGTTATAACCAAGTATCTATTCTTAAATGAATCATTGATGTTGAGCAAAGAGTCTAAGACATTGAATCAGCACGTTTCATTGAAAATTACTTTCTTGGTGATTAAAAGAAAGGAATGTTGACATCCACTCACATACCTGATCATTTAATAGTATTTAAAGTGCTTCTAGATAGAGACTTAAATTTACTATTTAATATTATTGTAATACTATTATAGGTTATGGGAAAAAAGTATGTTAAGTCTAGGCCACTTATATTTTCTCTCTATCATCTCAGGATGTTCATAAGATTTATAAAAATTAGAACTTAATTGGTGGTGGATTTTTACGAACTACCAGTGATTTGCCTACATCTCAAATGGATAATACTGTGGTGATCAAGGAGCTTGATCAAAGGAAAGAGAAGGGTGAATCAAATTGGTGTGTAAAATTTGCATGTGGAATAGCAACAATAGTTCAAGATACACCTGATTTTAAATTATCTGGGAACTAGAGTTGATACATAATGGTATGAATTTTTATGAAAATATCAATAATATTAGAAAATTGGGTGAGTGTAGAGGAAGTGTCAACTGAGTTTTTGATTTTGATGTAATTATTCTTAGTGATGACGTTGGTGGCAAACACATGGTCTTCATGTGGCGACTGCGACTAATTGAAGCTACTCGAGCTCTGCTTGGTGTTGATTTGCGTGTGTTTTAGTTTGAATCACGCATTTAGAATTGCTGGTTCGTAGTTCTGGTCCTTCACCATGACGCGCAGGGGTAACCAATGGGCAGGGGAGTGAACTACCTGTACCTTCTGTAATCTGTGGGTTGTAACGGGCCTTAAAGTGCTACCAGCATGGGGATCACCTGTGGCCTCTCTTTCCTTGAATGGGGATGTGTCCCAGGTTCACCGGAACAGGCTTTGTGGACGTTGCGTACGGACTTGGGAGTCGAGGATGGTGCAGTGGACAGCACACCTGCGGCCATTGCAGGATGTCCCGGGTTCGAGTCCCAGTCCGACGCAATTTTCAGCTGACTGTTGACGATGTGAACTGAGGTGGTTGGGAGTCGTCCAAACACGTCCATTGAATTTGGAAATCGTGTATGCCGTTTTCTAGCTAATACCCAAGCTGTATCCTTAACGAACACCTTTGCTGTATCCTTTAGTACCTTTGTTGAACCCTTAGCGAGTACCTTAGAGAACCACCTCATTTTGCGTAAACTTCTAACCTTATCGAATAGTTCTATAAACATATACTTTTGTCTCAGATAATCCTAATAAATTGGTATACCCTTGTACAAACAAGTTACGGCCTAACCGTTCTGCAACCATATATTGCTATCTGCTCAGGTATTAACCTAGGAAACTGCTAGGGTATCCGCACGGAGAAAATAGTGCTGATAGATTGATCTTACTTTGCCATAAATACGACGGACGCTGAATAAAAAAATATATAATATGAGCCGGATTTATATTTAAAGTATAAATTAATGTTTACTTCCAAGCCTTGCGTAAACCACATGGCAAAATATGACTACTAGTAACGCTTCTAAACATGTGAACACATTTGGCATTGCTCGATATATTTGTATTACCGCATCACGCATTTCACTGAAGATGCATGACGATAGAAAAATCTTGTCACTAATGAATGGAAAGTACTCGCAACAACAAAGCACATGCAACCGATACTATTTCCATTTCCAACTAACTTAGTTGGACGATTCTCAACCATCTACTTCATCACCGTCATCATCATCAGTTTAGTTCGCCATTTGTTTCTTGTTTGGTCCTGATCACAGACTATATACCTGATGGTCCGCTGGCTTCTCGAGTTGCACTCTGGGTAACTTGTTCCCGCTTGTCCCGTAAATGCTCATACACGGGTGCTGCATGGATGGCGGGGAAGTACTTGACACTAAACCCTGACCATATGATTAACGCGAAAATACCCTGATCTCATAGTTGTTTCACGATGGGCGATAATACTTAGCTCTGCGAAGCACATGCCATCGTTGACGTAAATACCTGCTATCTGGGTGGAGTAGGCTCCTTACGACCTTTCACATTATTTCCTGTGCTGCAGCTATGGGGCTAAAAATTATTTTTAAGGGTTATTTAAATATTTAATACTTAATGTTAAAAATTATGTTTTCTGAAGCTTATAGAAATTATTACTTAATGTATTTTCGAATATGGTGACCCAGAAAGTTTTGTACAGAATCTTTTTTGCTTTTGTGACGCCACACTGCAATTTCCACCCTCGCGTCATCCCGCCCTCGTGACAGCTCTGGTAAAATCCACTGGGCATGTCAATCGCGCGCGCGCCAGCGAAGCATGTGGACGTCATCGCAAATATTTGCTTGATTTGAGTTATTTAATGTGTGACTAAACACCAGCAAGAGGATGGACACGAGTGTTCGCGTTAATTGTCACAATCGATCAAATAAAAATAAATAGCTAGTCAACATTTGGTTGTTTTGCGGCAAATAAGACTAACACACTAATATGCTACTCCAGTGCAGATATTGTATGTACCGCGTCAAACTTGTATGTCTCGCAGTTATCCGGTAACATCCGTGATTCAATGTTTGCTCATTGGTTACTGGACTTCAGTTCACAATTGTACAAACCAATTACGCATAGTTGTCTTGTTCCTTGTTCTCCCGCGCAAATTTATGCAATGACAATTAACAAGTCGAGATGTATTCTGTTATGTTATCGAGTTTTACAGATTAATATCTGCCAGCCCTGCTGAAAAATATATTTTATCCATGTTGCTTGAATACCTGTGCTCAAATCAGTCTTATATTCTACTACTTTCGTGAAATTATTTAGCGGTGAAGTAACAATGCGGTTCGACGTATGTGATGTTAATGAAAAATTCTGTCGTCTACTGGATGGAATGTGCATTCTCAACTATAACAAAGAAGAATTTTTAGTAGCATGGCATAGTAGGACTGTGTTTATGTCACCTATGTGTGACAGGAGCCAGTGTACTGTACTGACAATTAATGGTGTCGTCCTATCCGTGTTTCAGAGAGGGAATTCAATATATTGTCTAGACAAACAAGGTTCCCTGTATGAGTTTAAGCATGTGAAGAATGATGAAGACATTGATATCTTTGATTCATCAGCTGATGAAGATGATTTATCCTGCTCCTTTTCTAAATCATTTACTTATATGTTTAAAATTCAGAGTGTTATTTGTATTAATGCATTAACTTGTGGATTTATTGCTATAAAACATGAGAGGGAAAGATTACATTATGAAATATATGAGGTCAATAGTCCTGAAGGTTACAGGAAAATCATGTGTGATGAACTTAGTAAGGTATCTAGCTGTTCAACCGGTGATTGCTTCCTAAAAGTTTTCAAATCTGAACTATTTTCTTCAGACCTATGTGAACAACTGGTGTGGAGTTCCACCAAACAGGCTGTTGATATTGTTTTCATTGGTTTTCCATCTGGAAATCTTTATTGTATTGCGATATCAGCTCATGGAACAGTACTGTGTAAACCAAGGTTATTATATTCAAGTGCATTTTCAGTATGTGGTGTTCTTTGTATGACACGAAAGGAATCAAAACTGTTTTCTAAAGTATGTGTGATTCTTGATTATGGAATTATTGTTTTGATTTCATCTCATATCTCTAAAACTCTGCTTTATAATATTGTTCACACACCTTGTACATTTCCTAATACGGTGTGTGAAACCGGCGATTCATTTATTATAGGTGATGGCCATGATTTGTGGCATTGCACTTTTAAAGATAATCTACAAATTGAAGTAAATCTAATTCATGTGAAAGGAGCATGTTTTATTGACAAATATAATGATAAAATTCTGTTGGTTACTTTTCATAATATATTTTATTTATTATCATTAAGTGAAGTAGGCAAAAGTAGGGAAATAACATATAATATGTGTAGTATTAATGATATGTCACTATCATTGAATAAATTTTTGGAACAAATCGAAGTTAACAAACAAAAAATCTTTCGTGAAAATAATATCATTACTGCATTTAATGTGACATCCCAGTATTCCCTGTTAAGAAAAAAAATTTCATTTAAAATAAGTGTTCAAAGCTTTAATGATTCAACTATGGAAAAGTGTATGAAATTTTTTTCTGATGGTTTTGGTGGCATTTTAGCTCAAAACAGATCTCTAGACCATGTATATTCCATCACTGTCCTGCTTTCTAATGAATCTGAAATTGAATTTTTACATACTGTTTGGTCAGTTGTAATATCAGTAACCACAAACAGCAAAACCACTCAGAAAATTGAAAAACTTGAACATCCTTTTGCTAGTAATTCAAGCATACCATTATCGATATGTGCAAGTATTCCTGAACCATTTTTGGGAGTTTCCTTGTCTGTAATGTTTGTTTGTGAATTATCTGATTGTCAAAGAGGGATGCCTTGGCTATGCATTCCCATTATTACAAAGAATTTGGGTGTTGATTTCTTCTTAAAGAAGACAAATGATACAAGGAATAATTATGATTTGTGTTATGATGATTTATTTAATATATTAAGGAAAAACGGATCGAAGCACAATAACAAAAACTCTGAGGATTTAGTTAATCCAAACTCTTTTCAAAATTATTTCTATGAATTCAAAATTTGGAGAGAATTTGATGCATCAGTTATGTGGACCGTGATTCTTGAACTAGCTACTTGTGAGAGTTCGGAACATGTTTCTAAAACCAAATGTATAGCTAAAAATACAAGTAAATTATGTTTATATGTTGGGATGAACAAAATTGAATTTGTTCTCATTAATTCGTATGTGAAGATATATTCTCATAATCCTGTATTGTTGTGTGCAGTTAAGCAAGTTATTTTAGATAAGTGGTTTACTCTCTCTTCTGTTAAGCAATTTTCTTTTCCAAGTACTATTATTGCACGATCATTATTGTACAAAGAGAAATTAAAAGTTGAAAAGATATGCCAAGGCGTCTTAGATTTTACTGTGTTTAAGAGAGCATGGAGAGATTTTGTTTCAGAACATATACATGTCTGATGTACCAACCCAGTCAATTTATCAAAGAAATGTAATTCCAATTGAAGAATATGTTTGGATAGAATGTTCTTGTTCATATGCAATGCGCAAGAACGGAAGGTACTAGAAATTATGAAAGCAATATTTTTTTAGATTTTGATATAAGATGATGTTTGTTGCTTGGGAAGGTTTTAAGCCATTTGATTTTGTCACTAACTTATTTATTATGAAGTTTTTAAAATAGTGAAGGAAAAGAGAATTGGAACTTTGGTCTCTGTCTACTGTGTTGGTCTGAAGTGGATTTCAGTTGTACTTGGTACTAATATAACTTTTCAATTTGAATGTAGTGAGATTTCATTTTTGAGTATTTTTGTCTTTGTACATTATGATGATGTCCTGTTCATTTTTATTTTATGTCATTGTATTTATTTAATTTAAAATCATCATTATCCTATCATGTGTATTGTGGTACCCTAAGCTAAAGGAAGTGTTAATCTCACATAGTTTACACACAAGAGGTCATAATAATGTTTCTAACCTGAAGGACCAACATTTCCCTTATGACATAGGTATTTGACATAATTGTTTTGCTGTTCTCTGGATGGTATGTTGTGATTTATTCAAATTTGTATGATTTAAAGTGACGTAAATATTAAATAATCTCATATTGCATTTGGGAAAAGAGATCAAGAATGAAAGCGTTCTTTCAAACTATCATGAGAGTACCATTAGCACCACTGTCCAAGTTTTTAAATAAGGTGCATCTCATGAGATCTAATGAAAAACTTGTACAGTGGTAGGTTCTTTTATAATATTTTGTTGTAGTTATGATAATTGTTGAACTCTATATAGTATCTGCAGTATTTTTACAAAGGTGTTCTTTTTGTTATATTTTGTCACAAATTTCTTGATTTAGGTATGTAGTATGTGAAAGAAATGGAGGGAAAATTCTTTATGAATCATAAATTGGGCATGTGAAAATCTGAATCCTGAGGAATTTTTAGTTGTAATAAGGTAGCTTGTAGAAGGACTAGGCTCCCCATCTTCATATTCTCAGTTGACAAGAAGTCGTGGGGAGACTTGCTTTTTTTTCTTATCTCGGTTTACGTCTGACAACTTTCTGGGGTCCTAATTGACTCCACAATGGTAATAATTAAAATGTTTTGATTTTCATTTTGACTATTATTTAGTGTTCTTCAGTTTTTATATTGTTTTGCACTAGTTATAGATAAAAATTTTGTTGTAAGTGAAATAGAATACTCAGTGATAGTGCATAAGACCAACCCTTGCTTTAGGAGTGAGATTATAACAATGAATGAACATAGCAACCATGAAAAGAACTCTGTGATAGATATTACACATGATGAAAGTATTTAGTTAGTACTGGTTGAATGTAGTTGTAAATAAAATTTAGCGGGAAATGAGAGTGTGAAGAGATTTGTATTATACACAAGCTTCAAGTAAGGGATTAACAACAACCAATAAGGAGCAATATATCAATGGATTTTTAATCTTATAGAATCTTTAACTTTTTATACTTATTGAAAGATCTTAACTTTTTACATATGAATAATATATTTTTAATAACCATTAACTAGACATTTTTTATACTTTGCAAAAAGTGAATTTTTTCAAACACAAATTACATAAAAAATAGCAGTTTATATAATATTCTTAATATTAATTTTTCTTCTGGTTTTAATCTTCCAAAAAAGTAAGTTTCAAAGAATATAACACCAAAATTATAAATTTTATCACTAATCTTGTACTAATCTAAATTATAAATCCGGGATCAGAAATGACACCAGAATTACTAACATTAGTCTAAATACAACTAGTACTGAAGGCACAAAACCAGTGATAGTTCTGCGATGTATGATTTATTTTTGTTAACATTGTGAATAAAAAGTATTTATTTTCAGAGGTGTTACATACTTGTGATAATGACATTTTAAAAATACATTTATTTTAGAGATAATTTGAGGTAAATTTGACTGAATCAAACAATTTATTGTACAAGAGATCTGGAGACCAGTTTTTCTTCTTGCTCCATCAGTAATTCTCTTTATATAGTGGCTACCTCCACTGAGTCTTCTAGGATTACGAGATCATCCTCAAAAGCCAGATAATCTATAAACAGGTTATCCTTTTTATATCCCAGTCTAATTCCAGTACAACTGTTCTTTTCTAACAACATTCTCCATTCTCTAATTACTTTTTCCAACACAGTTGAAGAGAAGAGGTGAGAGAGCATCCCCTTGCCTCACCCCCATTTTAATTTTAAAAGGTCTTGATGTTTCTCTGTGAAACAGGTGTTTCAAAGGTGTATTTGACTTTGAAACAGGTGTTTGTTAGTGTTTCTTTTATTAATGCAGTTGTTTTGTTGTCTAATCCCATTTCTGCAAGAATTTTGAATAGTACATCCCTATCTATAGAATCATATGCTTTTTTTGAAGTCCATGAAAGTAGTGACAAAACTTTTTGCTCTTAATTTAAGATATTTTACTCTCAGTTTTGTGTTGAGAATTTGTTCTGTGCATGATCTACTTTTTCTAAAACCTGCTTGGTTCACCAATTTGTGTATCAAGCTGTTGCTCTGATTGAGTTAATATTGCTTTAGACAGTATTTTGTATGTAACTGGTAGAAGTGAAACACCTCGGTAGTTATTTACATTAGTTTTATCCCCCTTCTTGGGTGAATCAGTGCAGTTGTCCAATTTGGAGGAATCTTTTCTGTTGTCCATTTTCTCTGAATAATTTCTGTTAGTTTGTTAATAGATTTGTCATTTGCTTGTTTCCAAAGTTTGGCTATTATTGAATCTTCCCTGGGGGCCTTATTATTTTTGAGATATTAAATTATTTCCTTAATCTCTTCTACATTTGGAGGAAGAGAGTCCGGATGTTGTTAGAAATTTTAGTAAATTCATGTCCTGATATAGGGTGTTCACTGGTTAGCTACTTTTCAAAGTAATTAGCCAAGATCTTGCAATTTTCCTTATTGTTATGTACTGTTTTCCTGTTCTGATCTCTTAAGGCCCAGGCTTGGGGGAAGTATTTATTTAAATTTTGTTTGAATGTCGTGTAAAAATTCCTTGTGTTGTTCTATTTGTGCTAATTGATTTTTATGAAAATTTTCTTGATGTTTCTGATTTCTTTAACGGATTCCTTCTGAACCTCGATAAATTCAGATCTATTCTGTATTGTTTTCTGTGAATTCCACTTTTGCCATGCTTGGTGTCTTCTATGGATTGCTTCCTCACACCCCACTATGCATGTTTCTTAACTTTGGTCAGATGAACAGTTTCTTTGGCTGTTGAGATCAAGGATTTCTTAGTTGTTCCCAATTTTCCGGATTTTGTGTATCCACATCAAATTATGGTATTATTAGGAATTCTCGCCGTCCTTCCAACTGCTACCACCCGGTTAGACCAACGACTCATGCACCTCCCCAACACCACTCAGAATAGGTTTAGTGTTAGATGACATGTCCCTGTTTCCTCCATTACCTACTCGGTTACCCTCCCGTCCAGTACCCAGACCTGTTCACACACCACGCACTGGTAAGCACAGCCGCCCAAAACCACGTAAAGTAGTGCTATCCAGAGATGATACCAACACTTCCACGCAGAAATCAAACGTGCTCATACTAGCTGATTCGCACGGTCGTCAGATGTCCTCCGTATTGCGTGGATTTCTTCCTAGCCAGTTCTCAGTCTCCGGTTTCTTTAAGCCAAACGCTCGTTTGGCTGAAGTTATTCGAGAACTGGACACTTACACTAAAAAACTCACTGAGCGGGACACAGTAATCATCATAGGTGGGCAGAACGATATCAACTTGGGTGGACATTTTAACGCGTCTGAACATCTACAGAAACTAAAAATGGCCTCCCTGCACACAAACATAGTGCTCTCTAGCCTGCCTCCACGCTTCAACGTTCCACAAATAAACCACGAAATTAACCTGGCAAACATCTCCCTAAAACATCACCTGGCAGACACAAAAATCACATTTTTTGATTTGCAACCACACCTGACTGCCAAGGACTTAACCCAGCACGGTTTACACCTGACACCGTCTGGGAAACAGCACTTCGGTTCTCTCTTAGCTTCACATCTGACCTCACATCATCCACCTGCTCCATTACCTCCTCCTGCACGTACCTCATCTCCTCCTCCACCTCCCTCTANACCTCCCCCTACTTCATCTCCACCTCCCTCTGCTCCTACCTCATCACACTTTCCTCTTCCTATCTCCACACCCATTTCTTCTCCTGTCCCCGTTCTTTCACCTACTGCTTCATCTCCCACGTCAACATCTATTCCTCCTCCTGTCGCCCCCATACAC
>NNCF01129415.1:261565-275032 GCA_002313205.1 Laupala kohalensis
CCTTACAGTGATGGGAGAGCAGGAGAATAAAAAAGATATACAGTTTTTGATTATTTTTTCTCAATCTTCATACAGGATTCTATGCAACAGAAAGGAATATAGAATATTATTTTTTCAACATACATGCATAAGCTTCATATATCATACATGACACGCTAGAAAGTCATGTAGAATCATACATACAAATATTTTTTACTCATTTTAAAAAAAGGTTACAAAATCCTGCCCTCCTCTCACTTGGATAACCGACATCATCGCAATAAAAGAATCCACAACGTTTTGTGAAGAAAATAGTTCCACATATCTAGAAATTAAAAAAATGAAATAACAAATAACACTAGGACTTATTGATTTTTCTTTTTTCGAAAAACATCAACACAATACTGTTGGGTAAGAATAATTTTGCTGTCTCGCGCTCCACTAATACAGCATTCGTTCCAAATCTAGTTTGCACTAGCTTCCCCTTTCTCGCAATATATTTGAATTCTGGTTGCAACTCCCGAATTTTCTGCAACGGGATCTCGTTCAATTTCAGGATCTTCATCCTGCAAAGAAAAATTATAAATCAAAATCATGTGTGTTATAAACGTTTTTTCATCAATTACTTAAACACAACACGAATAACTTTCGATTTTTTATGGATTTTCATTTTTGCGATTGTGACCAGAAAAACACTATTCCAATACACAATTAGTTTAATCATTTCATCAACTCTACAATGTGTTACAGAAATTTAATTATTTTAAAAAATCACTATTTTAAAACATGTCTTCGTAAAAAACAACCATAAATACTTACAATGCTCCCTGTTCCACGTTCATCACTGCTTGTGCTTTTGGTTTGGGCTCAGGAACGGGATGTGAACTTTTCCTGAACACCAAACAAAAAATGTTATTTGCAACACATTTTTTTAAACATACTACTATTACATTCCTTATCACTTTAAATATGCCTGCTTTGCATCCTTATGATGAATACCTTCTGACACCTTTCGGTTCCTCTGAATGAGTATTTCCACTACTTTCAATGCATCTTCATCGGATGCACATTCTCCAAATAAATCAACTATTTTCCTAAAACAAATAACGTTTTTTACACAATGCTTCACAGATTTTTTTGTAAAAAAACTAACATACGTTTTTTCTTTTTACCTACGATTTCTTTGTCCCCATGATTTTTTTCGTTCCTTCTACCTCCTTTCTCTGAGTTCGTATATCGATGATTTGTGTCATCGTCTGATGACACGTCCACTATTTCCACCTCGTTTTTCATGTTTATAATAAAAAAGTTTATACGGTTTTTACTAGACACATACTGTATGTACATCAATTTATTCCATATAACGCAAAGAAAAAAATAGATACATGAATTTAAATTTTTTTAACATGTCTTTCACAATGCAATAGCAAATTAAATTATGCAATAACAATGTAAACTAATAATTAAAATTATAAACATTTCTGCTATCCATTCCATTCACCACAAACGTGTATTATGAAAAGAAAAAAGAAAAAAGAAAATACTTACATTAATGCTTGAGTCATGATGTTAAGCACGTCTTTTCTTGTTTAAACTGCAAAAACACTGGAAAACAAGAGATTCTTGTCATGTCCAACAGTCATATATATATACCGAAATCGCCTTCCCATATTTACCATCGTACATGAACAGTAAGAATTAGTTTATTTTGCTGGAAATAGATATACAAATTACTTTATTTTTTAAACTTATATTGTCTTACAGCATGTATAATGAATTGATGTGGAATTGTTTACATGCAAATGTTGCTCCTATCAGCGATAGCCGTACCATCATAGAGTGAGATAGTGATTGCCGCGTCCGTGAGCGCTTGTTAGCGCGCAATAGGGGGAGATAGCGTCTTCGACGTCCTTGAGCGCATCCCCGCGCCGCAAGGGGAAATTATGTGCCTGTGGGCGCTTGTCTTTGCGCGTAGTGGGCGGACATGTAGGTTAGAATGTCTTTGAGCGCTTGTTTGTGTACGCGAGAGCGGGCGGGCAGGAACATTACCTGATCGGTGAGGGGTGCGTGCGGAGCGGAGCAAAAGTGCCAATTTGCGTATCTACTCTTTATTTACATACGTACAAGCATGGTACGCTTCATTTGCTACACATCCACTGAAGAGCTTCAAGAATGGAACGCGTGCATACAGAAATATTCCTGGTATTTCGTCGTATGCATTTACGTATAAATCTACATTTTTAGATACAGTGAGAGTACTATTCAATACTTTGTGGTAGATAGAAGCTTCTTTTTTCAGTGTTCTTATACTTTTATGATCTTTAATATATTGTGTTTTTCTTTTAGACGATGTGCCACCTCCTTCGTCCGCCTTTCATACCTGAGAGAACGCATACGGAACGGCGCCGTATTTTGACGATATGTCTGCACTTTTTTGAAAGCGTTTACAATATTGTGTCATGTGTTTTCAACGATACGATATTTTTTTAGAACAAATACGACAATTTGAGGCGCGGCGGGCGATATTTCAGTTATTTACATGTATGAAAAGAAACATTTTTGTTTTTTCATAGTATTTCATTGTTTTAATACATGCTGATATTTTGTTTCAAAACTTGACAATTTTAGAAAGTCATAGAGTTTTTTTCAAATCGCATGTTAAAGTTCAACGACATGAGAACAACGGGCTGGAGGTACGTAGTATGTATGACCATCCATCCACTTCTTCAATGTATGAAACTCAACCCCTCCACTTGTATATATGAACCTCAACCCTCCACTTCTTCTTTGCTACAGACGACAAAATTCCTCTCTTCCCGATCGCATCATTCGTAATTCTATACATAATACATTGCATATTCAAGATCAGTTAAACTTCTTACGTCAATGTGAAACTCCTTTTCTCTCAGCGTTAGATCGTTTTAATAATACCTATAAATTGACAGCTTGTTTAGAATGTGAATTTATGATAGAGAAACAGCATGCAGATCAAGGAGAACGTGTACAACTTTTATCACCGGCAAGTGTTTTCACCATCGTGAACGAGACTTACGGCAAAATATCGTTGACGTCAAACATACACGGTATGCGCTATTAGTGAGAGGAGTAAAGGAAAAGCTTTAAAGAAAATTGAGGCTCTTTACCTTGATTTTCATTATATAGATAGCGCACACGATGGATCAAAATATGTAGCCTTACCTTCTCCCTTTAATAATGCAAAAAAGGGAAACGTGAATGTGCAGTATGAGGATGACCATCTTTGGTCGATAGCGGCAATGCTGTCATCGCACACGTCCACGTATCCAAAATTCAGATCGTCGGATCGCACTATCGCGATGTGTTTCACAGACTAGTAACTACATTAAATTTCAAAGGGATTTCCTGCCCGAACGTTTGCGACATAGGAAAATTTGAAGACCAGAATCCTGAATATTCATGTCACGTGTATAGTTTGATATGAACGACGACATAAAATAAGCAGCTTGTACAATACATGTTTTACGCTCGAACGGTAAAACAATTTCGTACAAATCTATTACGTAATCGTCACTATTGTTGGATTCAGGATATGAGTCGATAACTTTCACAACTATCAAAAAATGAACATAATGTATTTCACTGTCATGCATGTTTACGTGTTTTCCGTCGTGAAAATAAATTTGACAACCACGATTGTCAATGGGATGGAGGCTCGCGTGTTATTTTACCAAAGAAAGGAAGAGATGCACTCATGCGCTTTACAAACTATACTCGTCAACAACGCGTGCCACTCGTCATTTATTGTGATTTCGAAGCTTTTACAGAACCGATTAACACGTGTCAACCCCCTACCAATTCATCCTATTTTAACACTTATCAACACCATCATCCATTTGCTGTAGGATTCAATGTTGTGTGTTGCTTTGATGCTACACGCAACACCTATACTGCGTTTCGGGGAGATCATGTAGCGCATCAATTGTTAACGACATTAATCACCATTCCTCGATATTATGCGACGTATGTTGACCATTCCCATCCACTCGTCATACGACCTGAGGACGAATTTCATTTCAAGGATGCGACGCAGTCATATCTGTGGAGGGACGTTATCGGACTCTGATAAATTGTTTGCGATCACGATCATCTCCGTGGAATGTATTGCGATTTTTCACATAATGTATGTAATATAAACTATTAAGTTCCTCCTCATATTCCCATATTGATTCATAAATCGGCATCCTTTGATTCATATTTTATTCTTCGCGCTATAGGATGCGATCAACTTTTTAAACAATATAAACTTTCTATTATACCTTACAATCATGAGCGCATCATTTCTATATCCATTCGTGTAGCAAAAGTGGAACTTCGTTTTCTCGACTCCTGCAAATTTATGTCTACAACACTGGATGCTTTGGCGCGTTCACTTGCTTCGACAAATTTACACCATGTTCGACCACATTTTTCCGATGATATCCTCATTAAATTAGCATGGAAGGGTGTGTTTTCATATCATTATTGTAACACGAAAACTGTATTCAACGCAACTGCATGCCATTACAGGCTGGATTTTGGCGTCTCTCGGGTAAACATATTAGTGATGCTAACTACGCACATCCACGGCTGGCTTGCCATACACTCGGGATTCCTATATTCTGTGACTACGTTGATTTGTACTTGAAAATCGATGTGCTCCTCACCGACATTTTTGAATCATTCGAAACTTGTGTATGCATGTGTACATGTTCGATCCAACACATTATCTCACTACACGGTCTCTGGCGTGGGATACTATGTTAAAGATTACATGTGTCACATTGGAACTCCTTAGCCACGAAGCCAAACTCGTGTTCTCTGAACGCGGGATTCACTGAGGTCTTGTACAAGTGCGCGATATGCAAAAGCGAACAATTCCTTTATGCATGATCAGTATAATACACATGAACCTGATCTTCAATATATCGACTGTAATAGTTTTTATGGACAGGCTATGTCTCAAGCCTTACCTATAGGTGATTTTCAATAGGTGTCGCATACTGCTAACTTGGATATAGCGCACGCGGTTATGGAGGAGGTCACTCGCTATATATTAGACGTCGATCTCGACATTCCGGAACGTTTACATTGGCAAGAAGTTAAGTGTGTTTTGTTTTGGGGGATACCATGAGGGTCTTCTTATTGTATGTGATTTATGTTTATTAAAGTTTATGAGTTAATTTGTCTTGAAGCGTTTTTCTGTATGTGGAACACCTGTATGGTGCTTTCCCTTAGATAAACAATACGAACACAATTACGCTTGGAACCCTGAGAAAGAGCTAGTCGAGGCGTATTATTGTTATTATAAACAAAATTTAAGTTCTGCCACTATATATATTTACACACACACACACACACACACACATATATATATATATATATATATATATATATATATATATATATATATATATATATATATATATATNTATACACATATGTAAATACTATTGTTTATTTTTATGATATACACAATTTTATTGCCCTTGTTTCATCCACATCCCGATATGATACTTTTCTATTCCTAACCCATAGGAGACCGGATAGCTCTGTGGTTGAGCATTAGAGCTTGCCGATATAAGGTCCAGGGTTCGATTCCCTGTTCGGGTAAACATTTTTTCTTGTCCTTCTATATTGCTCTCCCGTGTCGCGTGGTGGGGAAGAATGACGTCAGAGGAGGGGCAATGTGGAGAGGGGCAATCTAGAAAGGTCATGCTTCGTTTTCTTTGACGATGTAGTCTCTGAGGTGACGTTCTTTGAGGTTTAGTCGAGGATGGTCGTCGCTGATATGTCTCTCCGTCATCGTTCAGTAAGTATCCATCAATAGGGATAAAATTTTAATGTATTTTCAAAAAGAATTTTGTCTTTTATGAAAACATCTCACTCATTTTTGGCAAACCCCCTCGAAACCCCCTTTTGAGAAACCCCACCCTCTTCCCCTCCACGAGCACACATGTTACGCAATATTCCGTCATACTCTTTGCTTCATACCCTCGAACCTCCTTCCCCTTCCCTATTGTTCGATCATGACCATCCTGTTACGCCATGTTGCAGCTGTGTTACGCAATGTTATGTCATGACTTTTTCCTTCCTACCTCCCCTCCGGTTCCCAACCCTTTCTTTGTTTTGTACCGGTTCGAGCACTGATAGGAGCTGTTGAGCGCCTATCACAGGAAGTTGCGGTTTTAGGATGGCGCCCAGTGTGCACCACTCCCATTGTCCACCGCACCGCCTCCATTGCCACTGCTTATCTGTACTCGAACCGGTATATTTTGGGTGCCATCTTGAAACCGCAACGTCCGGTGCCGATTCGAACACAGATAAGAGCTGAGTTCTTATCTGTGCTCTAAATGGCACAAGTACGCTACTGAGTGCTAGAATATTTTAGTAAGACTCCTCCTTGGGCTTTGCATAAGTTGAGGATTAATTTCGATCTTCTTCACTATGACGAGAACACTCCAGTCGCAATGTTGAGGGTATACTTCCATCTAATCCTCGACAAACATCGGATCCATATTCCTATGTTTACTGATTGGTCAAAGCAGGCCAATGGTGTCGGCTGCACCGTGATGTGAAGATTAATAAACGCAGATTACATGATTCCTTCCACCATATTAGCGGGCATTTGGGATAGCATAATCGACGTCAAGCGCCTGCACGTGCCACCTGTGCTGGCAGCGTTAGTGTCTTCGCCTTTGTTGTAGTGCGAAGTTGTGTTTCATTTCGTTAAATATAATCAGTTTGTTTCTTTTAGTCTAGTCTTTCTGACTATTATGTAAGTTAAACTGTTTTATTAAGATGACAACCCAAAAAAGTTAGTTGTTACTAGACAATCTCATTGATGTCCTTTATTTGGTTTGCCAATACATTTGGCTAATATTTTACCTACGTATTAAGACGTACATTGGGCTATTTAGAAGAAAATTACAAGGTGGATATAGCCGCTCTCCAAGAAATAAGATGGAAAGGAAGTGGGATAATGGACTCTGGTGAGTATACTGTTATAATGGCAGCAAAACGGAGGAGAATTTGGTACTGGTTTTATAATACATAAAAGATGTAAACCATTTTTAAAAGATTTTGAACCAATAGATAAGATGCTGTGCAGGATCAAATGCAGGTTCTTTTGAACAACATTTATCTGTGCCCACGCTCCCAACAATGTAAAATCTGGTGAAGACAAAGATGTCTTCTATGACAAACTGGATATAACATACACAAGAGTTCCCAAGTACCATGTAAAATAATCATCGGGGATATGAATGCCCACTTAGGAAGCGGTGAAGAACACCAACCATGGATGGGAAAGTATAGCTTACATCACATAAGTAACGATAACGGATGAAGACTGATAGATTTTGCAATGTCCGAAATGTAAAAGTTGGCAGTACCTACTTTCAATCTAAGAAAACACACACTGGAACTTGGTTGACACTTGATGACCCTGAATTGACCCAAATAGTTCATGTACTAATAGACTTCAGACATTCCTCTGATATTTTAGATGTAAGAAGCTACAGGGGTGCAGTTGTGGACAGCGATCATTTTGTTTACGTACCTTACTACATATACGGCGAAACACGTACCTTACAACGTATACGATGAAACTCCCCCATGCATTAACACATAAAAGGTGCATGTTGTTACGCCGAGGCATTACGCGCCATGTTGTTTATGCCGTCGACAAGACGAAGGACCCCGAGACTCAAGATCCCGACCAGAATAATACACACCGTCCGCTAGAGAGTCTCTACATACAACGCAAATTGTAAACATTAGAAGACTCCACGAGACGCACGCGTCGCATTTATCATCAAGCGTATGTCGCCTATTTATTAAGAAACTTCGAGAAACTTGGATCTGTTTATTAAGAAGCTTCAATAGACGATCTTCGACGCTATGTCGCAACGCGTCGAGGATGATTGAGTAGATGTCATGTGTCAAAGTTTAGTTTATAGCAACAGCAACGACTGAGAAATCAGTACGACGGATTCTCTTGATGAGTGAACATCGTCTCCGATCATAACCTCTATCAAGAATCCAGTTCTGCGCAATAGCCCGATCTGCGGCAAATTCTATCTTCAGAGGCCACGAGACGCCCTCTTACGATATATTACACAACACCTGCAGTAGCTTGGACAGAAGCGCCACCTCGCAGCAGACGGCAGAACCTCGTACTCCAACGCTATCATCTAGCCAGCAGGACCTCGTGCCGAAGCGCCGCCTCGCGATGGACGGCAGAAGTGCTATTACCATCGACCAAATCATTCGAAGTCGTGAGTCGTACAAAAGGAAACTAACTGCTCATATAATATACCTGTTGTTGTCACCCTGGTGTTTTGGTACCTATTACTTGTTTACATTCAAACTGAATAATAAACCTTGAATATTTATTTTGGAAGGAGGAATCTTATTGCGAAATATTTCGATCGAGGCTTGTGAAGTGATAAAAATCTCTTCCCCTACAATTTTATAGTCAAAGCAAGATATAGGCAGAATATCACTGACTGGAAGAGGTAAAAGTCTGTTGAGTAGAAAATATAATATAAACCGTCTTAAAGATGGTTGGATTGCAAGAGAATACAGACAAGAAATAGAACAGAACCTGATTGAATTGTCCCATCCAAGTGAAAGATGCACAATGGAAGGTATATGGAAGGAAATAAAAAAATTAATTAACAACTTGGCTGAAAAGGTTTTAGGGAAAGGGAGCGGGTTACTCACACAAAGTGAGACACTGTAATCATTGCTAGGCGGAATGATATTAATCTCGAGTTCAATTAAACCCTAGTGGACATATTTAAAAACTTAGAAAGGTCTCCCAAGCACTAATATCATACTTTCTAGCCCTCTTCTGCGCTACAACATGCCTCACATGAACAACGAAATCAACCACGCAAACATTACTCTAAAACAACACCTCACAGATAAAAACACCTCTTTTGGAGATTTGCAATCCCATCTTTCTGCCAAGGCTAGGAACCTGTTAACACCTAAGACCTTTTGGAAAACAACGCTTCGCTTCTCTCTTGACTACGTACCTTACACTACTTATTCCATCAGTATATTCATCCATACCAAAACCACCACCCACCTCATTGCTACCTTGTCACTTCCTTCATCTCTCTCCAATCTCATTTCCTTTCCCGTCTCTGAACTAACTCTACCCCTTATCTCATATTTCTCGTTCAAATCCATTTCATCTGCTCCATCCACGCCTTCTCCCGCTCCCTACGCAGGGTTATAATTTGCAGTCGAGAGTTCGATGTCAAGCACAAAGATGACAATTAAATTCAAATTCTCGTCAACCATTTCAACTCAATTGCAGCCCTCGAGGGAGTTAAATAAATACCTTTCATCATTATTTTCAGTCCTTTTACAACAAAGAAACATATTGAAATTATTTTACTTGACAATACATTCGATTTGTTACGTCTAGCAGAGCATTGACATTCAGATAATGACACCAACAGTACTTTTATTCCTATCTATTCTTTAGTAAGCTATATCTACGTTAAAAAGGACATTTCATCTGCTGCACAGTTATGTTACAAGAAATTCTGCTAGGATGGTATTTTACAACTCGCTCCAGTTTATTTGACCGACATAGGCATTTAGTTTCGTGTATTTACAGGTCTCCTCAATCAGATATTGATTTTTTTCTGAATTTGAAAATTGTTTTTAAGCATCTAATGTGGAAATATATGAAATTATCTGTGGCGATTTACTCAGAGAATCGAATTACTGGCACAATCCCAAGAAACGATTAAATAATCCAATCAGTTCCTTCAATCTAGTTATTGCAATAATTCACCCAACTCGCATATCTAACTTATCTCAAACATTACTTGACCAAATAATTGTCAACATTAGAATTTCATGCCTCATGTATTCAATCCTATGCTTCTCATGTATTTAACGCATGATACAGCGATCACTTTTCCCATATATTGACTAATAAATTATTAAAGATAAATTAAACCCACTTAAAATCCTCTAAAAACTTTCCCATAACACGCAATCACAATAGATGGATAATCCAATTGATAAGAATTTCTTCCAAAAACAAAGTTCCACGCGAATTTCATGATTATTTCTATGAATAATAATATATTCTTAGAAAAGTGGTATATGCAGCTAAAGTAATGTAAAATGACAAACGGATACTAAAATCGAACAGCCGGGCCAAAAACCATGTGGAAGATTGTAAAAAAATACAAGTCCCCTCCAGAAAATAGCCAAGAAAATATTTCCCTACTAGACGATGGAAAAATCATATCAAATCCAAAGGTAATTGCAAATTCGTTTAATTCTTGTTTCTCAGAAGTAGGTAAAATATTGAAATCAGTGACTAATACATTGTCCACCAAATACATTCACACACGTGCTGCATTCTACGTTCACTTCCGAAACTAACGTTGGTGAATTTATGAGTGTTATCAGTTCACGAAAATATAAATTTTCAACAAAGGTAGATGACATTCCTGAATTTATATTACAGTCATCCACCCGCGTTATATTAAGTCCACTCATATTTTCAATAGCTTTTTGTCAGAGGTGTATTCCTCAACATATTTGAGAAAGCTAAAGCGAAACCTTTACACAAGAACTGAAATTAACGTTATGTTGGAAAATATCGGCCCATACCCTTGTTGCCAACTTTCTCAAAATTACTGAAAAATCTTATATATCCGACTTTTACACTTCTTATCGTACAATAATGTTCGCTCTAACGATCAGCACGGTTTTAGAAAGTCCCTTTCTACTAACAGCACCATATTTTCTTTTTTAAATGATGTAACTACTTTGCGAGCACAGTCAACTTTGCGAGCATTCCATTCATGAAAAACGCTGACTTTAGTCAACTTCGCTGAGGAGGAGAGTTGAGCGCAGCCAGAACAATCGATAGTATCACGAAGACTCAGAAGAATCGCGCTGGGCTGAGGATGAGAGTTGAGTCAAGCCAGATGATTCGAATTAAAAGAATCAAGTAACTCATTGTTTATTAAGCATTTTGTGACCGTTTACCAGACAAAAAGCATTTCAGTAACCCAACGCGTATGTGCGAACTCAGAAGTCGACTTCTGCACCTATTTTTGCATTCCGTTCACGTTTCCGAGTGAAGTTGACTTCAGTCAGCCAAGAATTGGCTAAAATCAACTTTTCTGACTGTGACTGGAAAACGCCAGGTAACGGCACAACGGCAAATGATTTGTCACTTTATCGAAACCCATGAAATATCGATACTACTCGGTATTGCAATATTAAAAATACGAGGGTTGAATAATTAATTAAGAACTTACCTAGCTCACTCGTCAAGCGATCTCAGGGATACAAGATGTCCTCCTATTATAAAATGACAAAACGGGAGGATCGGGGTTCGACCCATTATATACGTAAAATACGCACTAATCTTTCGTAAAAGAAACACAGCCTTTTATAAACTTTGGTTTAATCATTGCTCCCATAATACAAGAATACAATATGACACTTCACAATTTCCCATTTATCCTTCCCCTCCAAAATGCAACTAATTACAAGATTAAACATGTTACAATTTCACTGAATTGATCACCTTATATGGACAGAGTCCCATTGAAAAATATTAAGGTTTATGATTCTTTTAACAAAGTTCATCATACTCGTGAAATCATGTTCATTATTTAAACCTTTCTTCAATTACAACTTTCCAACAATAATTGCCACAATTGACACAAGAGTATCTGCACTCACTCTCACTTGAAGAAATTTCGCTTATACATGATGAAGCGAACAAGGTACCGTAAATGACCCTTCAGAGAATTACCTTTAAACTGATGGCGACATTCAACACCAAACCGCCGTGGGATGTCGTGGTCCTTCGGTGGGCGTGTATGCCCCCTGCCACATCTAGACGCCTTGGACCCTTCGATACCAACCCATGGGCTCTAATGACCTTCGATGTTGACGAGCCCTAAAGCCACACAAAAAAAGGTACCAACCCTTCCCCAAATTTACTGCAGTATCTACAGGTTTGATTGTTGGATGTTGATTACTACCATCACAAAGAACAACTGGATGAAGTCGGAAAGATATAACTGGCTCTCGGAATGTTCAATTTTGCCACTCACCATAAAATCAGATTTTTCATCCATCACTAGCTCACTGCATGACTTGTTCCTTTCATCAATGTTAGTTCATCTCGTAACGACGACAATGTTCTAACATGATCGAATGCGTCTTAGACAGTGCATTGACGCCTGAGTGTTGTGTCAATAGAATATTTCAAAACAGAGTCTCCTTGACGATCAAATCACCGAATTCTTTAATTCATGTACATAATGCTCGTAATGCTCAGAATGAACTTGGAATTAAGATTATGATTTTTTATTTTTATTTGAGGGGATTGTAATTCTGATCTTAATGTCCACAAAATCGAAATCAACAGTTCTCTCTCGAAATTCTAAATCACAGCATTCTCTCTAAGTGTCTCTGCACCAATCTTAAATAATATCACTACTCCTCGGCTAGAATTAAGCAAACTAGCTCCACCTAACTGTGACGTCGTTCATCCTTTGGAACCAATCCTCAACAACTATTCACTTACATGATTTTCTCCCAACTGGTTAAACTTTCTGTGACGCAGTTACTCCTATCCACCAATGGCTGATATTGGTTTAAGTGATAAACGCCGAGCATAGTGGCCTGTTATTTCCGAAAGTTGACATTTAATTGAATATCAACACACTTGTATCGTCCTTCCCTCACTCTGCCAGATATAACCCATCTGTCTGCCCCCGCAACGTAACACTTCAGACTCTCATATCTGCTAGATTACGTTAACCCTCCATCAGTATCTACGCACGCTCGCTTGTGTTCGCCACTCCTTCCCCTTTTGTGTGTCTCTTTTCAGCAAAAGGGTCACTTTACAAAAAGCTTATTACTCCGTTCTCTTAATTTTACGAAACTGGGCTCCATTGTATACCTCACAAGGATTTTCGAAAGATGTTTCCCCCTTCCCCTTTCTCGTATCATAACATACCCTCGTCTCCTCTCAAAATTGCCAGGACATGTTTACATAATTCAGCGCGTCCCATTTCCCACAGACAGTTATTTTGGTCGTCTCTCCGAATTGGTGAAATTAAGATTTCTCGTATCCCGCACACGGGTTTACGAAACGTCCCTATCTAAATGTTTATTATAAACTACGAAAGTGTCTGAGTGCGTGTTAAGAAACAAAGTTTGTTTCTTTTCTCCTCTTTTCTCCTTTCGCTATTATATTTGAGAAGCACCAGATCATCCCACTTTAAATTATTTAGACAGGCATCCAAAACTCCGCGCGTCCTATTCACGCAGCCATCTGTTTTCGACAGATACAAGGACTCCAGAAATATAAGCTTCCCTATATTTATGGCAAAGGTCTACAAAAATCTCGAAACTAATTATTTCTTACAGTATGGAGTACTTCAGAAAATATATCTGTCTCTTATA
>NNCF01129415.1:275637-307541 GCA_002313205.1 Laupala kohalensis
CCCCAAGTGTAAAACATTAGTGAATAAAACCCAGTGCTCCGAAAAGTTTTGTGAACTCGCCCGAGTGCTCGATCAGCTGAAACAGCGTGCCCAACGTAGTCCCCCCTCTACTGGTAGCGGTGGCCTGCATACGAAGGAGTAGCAAGATAGGAAAAGCACGGGGGTTGCCAGAGAAGTACGGCACTCTCCGAGAAGGCGAGCAGTTTCCGAAGCAGTATCAGTCAAGCCAGACTACTAGAGCGACAGCAGTGGTCGCGAGAACAGTCACTTCGAGAGCGACGGCAGTGATCGTCAGGGCGGTGGTGATCTTAGATGATTACGAGTGGATAACGATACGAGCCCATAGCGTGAGGACGGGCGGAGCTCCGTCATAGGGCGTGTCAGTCCAGGGTTATGAGTTGGTACGGCTAGTCGTTGCTGCACCGCGTCACCTGCCAACCACGCGGAGTCTTTGGTCTGTTGCACCGTTGGAGCGACTCGAAAAAATATGTTCGAAGTATATTGTATTTTGTAAGTTGTAGACGCAATATTTTCTGCTTTCTTCTACTGAATGTTAATAAATGGTTCTTTTTGTTACGAATGTATTGAATCTTCCTTCCAGCTACTAACGAACATGATCAGCTGTTTTCTTTATATTATGAGATCTAGGTAGAAAGGTTCGATCCGGCTAGCGGCTCTAGAATTGGGGCCCGGGAGTCATTCGTGACCCCAAAGAATTATTATTCCACGTGTTGAACTCCAATAGTCTTGCAAGTATAGTTGAAACTAGAACGCGCATCTCAATTTATAACGCCCGAGCAAGGGTCCTCTTGAGCAAGGAATGCACGCTTCGAAAGATACATCTCAATTAATGGCGCTCGGACAAAATGACCTGATTAAGGAACACATGGTTCCTAATACTGACATGGGCTCTAATGACCTTTGATGTTGACGAGCCCTAAAGCCCCCAAAAAAAACAACCTAATACTGACTGAAGGTAATATGTGAATTTTGTATTGTGAACAAGTGAATGTCGTAGTTTGGTATTTCTGATATTGTGTGTAGAATTTGTATTGAATAATTTGGTACTAGTTAGTTAATTGATTTAACATTGTAATTAGTGTTATGCCTGTTATTTTGTGTTCAATATTGTTTGATCAAAAAAGACGAGGTAAATGTCGCGAAAGAAAGATAGTTGCGATAATTTAGAGCCGACTTCATGGAAACAGATATTATCAGCTCTGGATAGGAAGATGAGCAGTTAACAGGTACTGTCTTCCAGAAACTAAATACCGGTGACGGGGGTGGCGACAAAATGGATACGACGGATAGTCAGGCGGGCGAGACGTCGCAGAATGTTACGAGCAGGGACTTGACTCTCGAAGAAGCGTTAATGGGAAATATGATTACATTTAAATGAGAATATTTCCAGTTTGAAAGTGGAAGTAGCTAGTACTAACTCCAATTTAGAAAGTATAATAAATGAAAGTAATTCTAATTTGGAAAGCAAAATAAATGAGAACCATCTAATTTGAGAAAGGAAATTAACGAGAATGATTGTAGTTTGGAAGGAAAAATTATACAACTGAATTCGGAATTAGGAAGTAGAATGAATAATTTAGAACAGAAGATAATTGAAACCTGTCAAGAGTAGTATAATTCCAAATGCGAGTTAAGACAGCAATAGCATTTTGACCGAAAGACTCGCGCATTTGGAAGTTGAAACCGAGCAGATCGCCCGCGATATGCGTCAGAGTTTATCCACTACCCAGAACAGGATTCACGAAAGTATGGATAATATAAGGGAAAGTTTTGATGGGGAGTTAAAATCAGCTCGCATTGAGATCCATCAAACGATGGTGCGTTGCAATAGGGTCGAGGTCATAGTGGCGTCAGTAAGCGAGCGAGTGGAAGGAGTTTACACGGAAGTTATTGTGAAAATAGAAGACGTTAGGACTGAAATACAGGAAAGTTTCGATGCGTTAAAAACAGACCTAGCAGGCGAGAGAAATAAAATAGGATCTAGCCTTAATGAAAAGCAAGAAACAGAATTAAAATCATTGGAGGCAAAATTGCGTGACCTGGAGTATAACTTACATTATTGTCATATAAAGTCCGGCAGCGTTGCGATAGATTCGATGAACAAACCCAGCGGACTAAAATTCGAAGCAAGTGACAAAGAACGTCCGTGGGAATTTATTCGCGCTGAAGAGAATTATATTTCTATTGCGCACATTCCGGAGGACTTAACGAGATTATTTTATCAAATGTTTCAGGGGTACGGTAAATTGTGGATGGATACTATAGAACTTCCAGATGACTTTCAATCGTGGAAGCAATGTTTTCTAGAAAGGTACTGGGGACAGAAGAACGTCTTCGTTATAAGATGCGTCTGTTAGACGAGAAGTATGTTCGAGAGTTTGGGGAAACGATGAGGGATTGATGATGTCTGATAGCAATATAGGCAACGATGAAATTGTCTGCATTATTATTAATCAAATGCTATTTCAAGTGCAAAACCTCCTGAAATGTATAACCCCGATGGATATCTCCAATTGTTGCTCGGTAGATTTGATCAAACAATGGAAGGTACAGACCGACGCAGAAAAAATCCCATAGTAGGTTGCATAGGCCTAGAAAATAATATCAGTCATCTTGTCAGGCGTAAAATCCGAAATAACAATTACGGTAAGCGTAAGGCAGTTTGTCAGGTACACTCTGTACCCGCGAAGAGAAGACGCTCATCCAAACTCTGTTTATTTATACGGATGGTGTCACCGACATGGGGCTGGTGCAAAAGTTTTTGTCATTGGGAATGTACTGTTATCAAACACGCCATTTTTCCCATAGGCCAGATCTCAGAGAAAGGAGCCGAAAAACTCGATAAACCTATTTTTACTTGATCGTCTAAATTATGCACGAAAATCCAACCGTTCAGTGTGCAACAGAGTTGTCATAAATAGGCTTCTTCTGAACAGGGATCCATTCATAACCTGCTCCAGAGAGACTAATAGAAAATAAGTTATCCATTTTCGAAAGAAACAATGGAGCTTCTGCTTCCAGGAACTGCGACTTAAACAAAGAGTGACAGTGAAGGCGACGACGACGACAATGAAGATGGGGAACATGAAAACCAATTTCAATTTAGTTTATTCTCTACCATAATTAAAATGCACGTTATAACTTCTCACAATTTTGCAACCTTTATTGACATCCCCGTTTTCCAGGAACAAGTCTCTACTGTTGAGGACCAGTATAATTATAACTGTATTTCACCTAAGATTTTGACATGGCTATGTTTCTGAGACGGCCACTCTTCTTTTTGTGATTTAGCTGACCAAAAACTTCGCTATACGGCATCCTCATCCAGCATGAGGACTTCCCACCGTATCGTATTATCATTTCCAGCAGGGTATAGCATTATGGAATCATTTGCGTTTTTCGTGGGATCTATCCATATTCTCTGTTTATACATGTTTCTCATGAAACCAAGCGTGCTCTTGTTCGGATTTTAATGCTTCTTCGGTTGACAATCTCGATGATGGAGTATCTTTTGCAAGTTGTTAATAATCAAACGAATTTAGTAAAATCTGGTAGAATACATACAGGAAACTATGTCAAATGCACAAAAACCTTATTAACCACACCTTTATCCTAATACCCAGTAAAAATAAAATGTTTCCAAGTTTATAACAAAATAGCAATTACAAAATTCTTAAATTTTAGAATGACCTTATTTACATGCACCGTATTAAAAATAATTTGTATATTGACGATTATAAATAATTTATTTAATATATGCAAAAATTATTTGTTTATTTTAACCTTTAATAATGTTTATTAAAAATCTGTTTCAATAATAAATTATTTGATGTAATATAACACATCAGACCATCTTTTAACCATTTTTTTACATTTTCGGATCGCACTTAAGTTAATAATAAAATCTAACTTATTAACAATTATTGTTATCATCGTTATAAAGACACAAAAATTAATTTATCAATAAACATAATAAAAAGTGATATGAATTAAAATTTTGAATAAATATTTTCTTGAAGCACATTATCCGAGCAAATCATATGCCGTAGGTCGCATGATCATCTCAATGTAAAACATCACAATATAATGGTGAAAACTAGAAAAGTGCTTTATATTTCTGAACAAAAATTACAAAGATATTTGTTTACATGTAACAATGGTTATTCGCCTTACTTGACAAATTGATAAAATACTTTTGGTCAGATTTCGCCTCGAAATACTTCACTGTGCACCGGGCAAGTGGCAGACATCTGGTGGAGAGACTATCGTTTTCCTAAAGTCATATCTAACGTTTTCCGGGCAAGCTGGTCTTAGCACTCTCTCTCACACATCTCATCTGGGAAGCTAAGTTCAAGTTGTTTGGTCGTTCGTTGGTGCCGCTAGTGCCGCTAGTGTCTCGGTCGTATACGTAACCCGAAATAATGAGGCATTGCTCTATTCCTGATCGTTTAAGTCGAAGTGGACGTATGTTCTGGTTTCACACATATCCAAATGTGCGAAATTTGTGGAGAAATGAATGTAAGATGAACATGAACTTACTTTCGTAATCATTTCGGAGAATCCTGAGATCTAATAATTCTTAACACCGCTGATATCTCTATCACAGGACGGGTGATTTTGTCAAAGATTTGGAATACGTACAAGAGATTTAAAGTCACTGTACTTTCCATAACTTTCTGCCAATATACCTCGGACGCTAGTGAATCACCGTTGCTCACGGCAAATGAATGCTTACTGATCGACACTGGATAGCTCTTTAAGACCAAATTGCATCGGTATTCGCGTGACTGCTGTCACCTAGCGAAAGAGCGGCGGTCCCAATAATACCCACATATTATGTTAGGAATTATCTTCTTTAATCTGTGGTTAGGAATATTACTGTACATTCTGTAATCTGTGATAATACTATACCTTGTGACAATTCTATACGTGCTGTCCTAAATATATATAATTTTGTAGTTACCATCTCTTCTCTTAACAGTCGTGGACAATGTAAAAAATACTCTTATTGTCTGTAGCCATAAATCAGTATTATATTTTCAGTAAACACTTATTGATACTACGAAGGTTCACTGAAAAGAACGAATAACTTACATGATTCCCGTAGAGGAACCACTCTGTAAGATTCATTCGTTCACGATCGTCAATGTGATATTTGTGTGACGTAACAAATCTTACGTAATTCAGAACATTTATATATGCTTTCTGTATAATTATTCAGTGTTATTTATGACTCATTAGAAAAGCAAACTTGAATATTTTATCCGTGAAAAAGCTTGAATTCTTTTCTGCGTTCTTTCATGCACAACTTGAACTTTTGATCCCTAGTTTTCGAACGTGGTCTGGGTTCGAGTCTACAGCGGTCAAGTCGTGTTCACAGTACACCATTTTGGACCAGGGACTGGAAATGGTAAGTCCTAGAGAAGGAAAATGAAGTTATTCTGATACCGATTTTAGATATGAAATATTGCAATCTGCTAGTTTAAGCAGTTCCGGAGTGTTACAACGAGAGATGTCATGGCTGGATGTATAATTCTGCGTAATTGAGTTCACGACTTCCCTTATGGCTATCGCAGCAACGTTTTGTTGAGTTTGCTTGCGATTTAATCACTTTTCCTGTTTGGGAGTAACTATTAATGCTTTCTTAACGTTTGTGACAATTCTCAGGAAGCAGCCAAGAGGATCGCCAAGAAATAACATGGCTTAAACTCGGGTGGGAGGTAGAAAGAATATACGTTAAAACCGACTTTATTCCTTGGAGATGCTTGTTTTCATTTTTAATAATGTTTAATTAACTTTTCTCTCTTTTATTGGATATGGCCTTCCTTGTCATTTTAGGTCATTACAAATATGGCCAGCAGACTGCTTCTGTCATCTTTACGACATGTACATACCATCCAGAAAGCTGGTATGAGTGGTATGAGAGCAAAGATAGGAGGAAGGGAAATTGTTGGGTTTGGTTTTAATGGACAACCTAATTATGCAGATCGCCTAGATTATCCTATGCCTGCAATTAGGTTTAAGGAAAACACTCCAGATGTACAGGTTTGTATTGATTTTTTATTTACCTGTTTTTGGTATTTAGTTAATCTGAGAAGGTTTTTAGAGCACTTCGCTCCTTGAGCACTGTATGAATTGTATTCAATGGTTTTTATTTGCTATTTTTGGAATACATTTACAGTTCTGGTTTTCATTTTTTTAAACTTTCCTATAGTTTTTGTTTTTGACTGCTAAACAATTCTAAATGAAAATACCAATTGATTTGTTGTTTGTCTCCTGCTGAACAGAATTTTTCTCTACTGAGTGGAATGTTTTATCCTTTAATGATTCATTTAGTATCTAGAATTCTAACACTTAACTACTGCCATTCATAACAAAAGTGTAGAGACAAGCAAAGCTCAATGACATACTGTCATAAATTTTGCGCAAGTAATTCGCACCTTGAGTCTAAGCTTTATCTGCACATGAGTAATGGAATCAATGTTCTGGTAAGTTTTGGGACACTGGTTTGATTCTTACTTGGGACACTGAATAGTTACTCAAAAATTTATAGAATTGTGTGCTGATAGTTCGGAATTTATTACAAATGTATTTATTGAAACAACCTTTATACTTTGTACTGAAACTCCAGTATAGAAGTGAGAGTTCATGGTGCACATTAGATTTTTTATCTTCATGAATTATTCCTATCAAGCTGACTAAAGTCGAAATTTATCTGATATATTCTGAAGTACTTATTTCCTTACATTTAATGCCAGTCTATTCAAATTTTGATGTAAATTTTAGGATTCTAAAGATACAGAATGTATAAATAATATGGGGATACACATCCTTTGAATTGTTAATATATCTGGATTTAATTTATTAGAAAAGTTGGTAGCCAAACTTAAGTTTCTGAAAATATTTCAATTGTCATTTAAAATTTTTTTAAATAGAGGCTTGTTGTTCTTGTTCAATGGTTTTGCTCTCTACTCCTATTGAGCTTATGGGATTTTCCGATCTTCTGCTGATTGACATAGAACCAGCTATCTGGAACTGTCTGAACACTTTCCCATTTGAGAAGTAATTCTTTCTACACAAGCAGGAAAATATGGTTACTTTAGTAGGTGAAAATAGCAATAAGTCTGATTCCAGAGATCAATTTGCAGTTTTTTGCACATTTCACTTGACTGATGTTATCCTGTGGATATTTCAAAATGTTTCAGAAATATTTTAAAGTTTTTTAATATATAAGGGATCAGTCTGTTTTTGAATGTCTCATTAACTCCACCTCTCTCTCAACAATTCAGCCTTTCACTAAAACTACATTTTTCCAAAATGTTGGAAGTAGATTTAAGTTAAATGAAGTGAAGTGGTAAGTGATGAAGTTAACTATAATAAGTGTACTAGAATAGCTTGATGATTAACATTTTCTAAGTTTTCAAAAATTTTGAAGATTTTTCTTTGGTGCAATTATCGAAACAATTCTTAATGAATGAAAAAATTAATTGATATATTGAAATGATTAATATATTTCATAACTAATAAATTAATTTTATTATTTTAATAGCATCATTAGATATGTTGCTCGATTTACTGTTTTTAAATAATGTATACATCTACAGAAACTGTTTGAGAAATGTCATTTCATAAAGTTTATTTAATCTGTAATGAAATAATCCATGGTATGTTGTCATCTGTATTGTATTTATTTGCTGTGACATGTTGATTCAAAGGTTTAATTGTAATTAAATAACTATTTAGTTACAATAGTGTTTACTTTGTTTTAGTTTAGTCTCTGATATTAAACTCTTTGATTTCAGGCTCTTCGTGAGAAGGAGAAGGGAGATTGGCGTAAATTAAGTATAGAAGAAAAGAAAGCATTATATAGAGCAAGCTTCTGTCAAACTTTTTCTGAAATGAAGGCACCAACGGGTGAATGGAAGTCTATAATTGGCATTGGACTTATATGTATTTCCCTATCAGTCTGGGTGTATATGGGGATGAAACTTTTTGGTGAGTACCAGATATGCTGCTTTCACGTTTATTTCTAGTTCGAAATTTAGGGCAGAAAGAAATCTAAAATGGAAAAATCTGTTCACTTGGGGTATTAGGAATTTCCTGTTGTATGCAGGATGAAAAATACATTTGATAATGCATCGAATTTTGCCTTTCACAGTGTACAAACCTCTACCTGAGACTTTCTCTGAAGAGCGTAAGGAAGCCCAATTGAGACGTATGATTGACTTGAGAGTCAATCCTGTCGATGGATTAGCATCCAAGTGGGATTATGAGAAGGGCCAATGGAAGTAAATAAGAATGAAAAGAACTAGTTTGATTTACGTAGAATCAATGGAGACTTGTTCCAACTTCAAATGTATAGTAACTTATAAATTTAAAGATACATTAAAAACTGTTAATTTGTGTATATGTGCTGGAAAGCTTGTGCCTGAATGAAGCACTGTAATGTTGCAATTTAAAACAATGTTTTTTTTTTCCTTCTGTTTGTGCCTCGGAAGCACCTGTGTTGTTTGTGATTTAACAAATCTGTATTGGCACTGAAAGTTAGTCAGCAATAAAGGTCAATTGTTTTAGTGGATGTATTTATTTCCCCTCACTTTAAAATCCTTATAATTCCAATCATAGAAAGCGGAAAAATGTAAGTTGAGGTGTAAAAAGTAAGCTGCTACTATTCATGTGGAAGAACAAGTCGCTGTCCAATGCAATGTTGGCATTCCTTATTCAATCTGAAATGCGATTTTGAGAAAAATGCTGTGATTGGTAGAGCAGTTCTGATAACATGGCGGATGACATTGGGTTGGTGTCTTCGAGCGTTTTAATAATCCTGTGAAGAGACAGTTGAGCAATGTTATCCGTAGAATCGATAGTTGATGTATTGTGGGAACAGGTTGCTCCTCTTGTTGTTGCAATGATTGTGTTAGACATTACTGTTTTTTTTGTCTCACTCGAAATGGATGTGCGAGATCGCTTAATTTGGCGGTGAGACCGTGTTTTCTTTTGTGTTTCAATAGTTAGTAAACGTACATTTTATTAAAGCGTCATGTCCCAGTAAATACTGCTAATTGTAAACTTTTGATTCAGTTGGAAATAAAGGGAAGAAATGGCGATAGTGCGTCCGTTGGATGTAATTCACTTACCTCATAACATAACCTCAAATGAAGTTATTGCTGGACGTATCGAAAGACTATTTTACATTAAGAGAGTTGGTTTAAGTTACGATATTTGAATCTAAAATTTGATTATTGTAGATATACTTTCCAATTAATTTGTTTAAAGATGAAAATAAAAAAGGAAACCTTGCCGAAAACTATCAAAAGCGCCGACAAAGTGAGCTCATATAACTAATAATATTTTATTTAACCACATAGATTATAATAAAGATGTATGGCGAGTCATAGAAGTAACAACAAAAGCAATATTTATATATAAGAATCACAACATTATATTAATTTTGATACATTTAACCATATTCATTTAACTTAGGCTAAGTAGAAATTAACATAAAATACAATTATTTTCTACTATTACAGAATATTAATATTTATTTAGGCTAGGGTTATTAGGTATCCATGGTAGGAATTCTATTATTTGACTTTTATTTTAATTATTTATGTCGAGGTCTATATTTATGGTAAAACAATGTAATTTGATGTTGTTATTCTTTCATCATAGGTCACCTTATGCACCTTTTTTTCTAATGATTACCTGTAAGAGATTGTATGTCATACATTGTTTATTGCCATTGAGGAATTCTTGTACACTGTAGTAGTTTCTGTTGTAAGAATTGTTTGAGTTTTGTTTTGAATGGGTTCAGTGTATTGATGTTTTTTAGGTTTAGTAGTAACGCATTATATAGCTGTATACCTGCATTATAAGTGTTTTGGCTAAGAGTGTATGTTATCTGTGGTAGATGGATATTTCTGGCCTGTCTAGTGTTGTGAACATGAACAGTGGAATTAAATCTATAGAGTGGTCCTTTGTCTAGTAGATCCGTTTTTACAAAGTACAAAGTTTCAAAAATGTACATGCATGGCAGTGGAAGTATTTTCAACTTTTCAAATAATGGTTTACACGTAGAAAGTTTATTGGTGTTGGTAATTGTTCGTATTATTCTCTTCTGTAAACAAAATGTTTGTTTTGTTTCTGGTGCTTGTCCCCAAAATATTATACCATATTTTAGAATGGAATGGACATTTGCATAGTATACTGTTCGAAGGGTATCTGTTGTGCAATTTGCTGTTAGAACTCTGATGGCATAGTTTATTGTGCTGAGTTTCATATTCAGTGTTTCTAGGTGATAGTTCCATTTCATGTTATCTTGTATAGTAAGTCCCAGAAACTGTGTTGTTCATATAAAGTTGAGGTGTTTACCATTAAATTCGACTTTAGGTGTGTGCTGTTTAGATGAATGAGGATTACGGAAGGAAACTATGTAAGTTTTGTCAGCGTTTATTATGAGTTTATTTTGTTGGAACCATTGGATGCGGATGGCAATAGTGGATTTGGTAGTGTTAAGTAAGTTTTCAGCAGTTTTGGCACGGAATAAGATGTTTTGTGTCATCAGCAAAAAGTACAATTTTGTGGTTTTTGATGATGGATGGGATGTCATTAATATATAGAAGAAATAGTATGTGTCCCAGGGTGGAGCCCTGAGGAATTCTGTGAGTGACATTTATGGGCTGAGACCTGTGATGTTTTATTTGATGTTCATGCTGGTAGGATACTTGTACTATTTGCTGTCTTTCAGATAAATATGACTTTAGCCAGTTGTATCCCATTCCCCAAATTCCATAATTTTCTAGTTTACTGAGGAGAATTTCATGATTAATTTTATCAAAAGCTTTTGTGAGATCTAAGAATAGTCCAACAGGGATTTCTTTCTGCTCAAGTGCAATTAAAATTTCATTGAGAAAAGCAAATAGAGCAGTTTCAGAAGATCTTTTTTCTCTAAATCCATATTGGGAGTCTGTAATAATTTTGTTACATGTTAAGAAGCTTTTTAATCTGTTATTAAATAGTTTTTCTAGTATTTTAGAGAAACCTGTGAGAAGTGATATTGGCCAATAGTTTGTTACATTGTGTTTGTCTCCTTTTTTGTTAAGAGGTTTTATCATAGCAGTTTTAAAAATTTGTGGGAAGATACCTTGGGTTAATGAGTTGTTATACAAGTGAGTAAGTGGTTTGATTATGTACATTGCTATTTTTTTAATGAATGTATCTGGTATATCATCAGTTCGGAGGATGTTTTGTTTTTCATGTTACTAATTATATGAAGGACTTCTTCCTCATTTGTTTCCCTGATATACATTGTTGATTTCACATGAATATCATTTGGTAGTGGTAGAGCTTGTAGTGTGGTTGTGTTTTGTTTATTTTGTAGTTGGTTGGCTATGCCTTTGAAATGCTGGTTGAGTGTATTAGCAACTTCAATGGGGTCAACTATTTTGTTATTGTCTTGTATCAATTCTGTGTGTTGTTGTTTATTGTTGTAAGTGACTTGCATAGTGGTTTGCTTAACAAAATTCCACATAGCTTTCATTTTGTTGGTAGATTTCTCTATGTATTTGTCATTCGTCATCTGTTTGGCTTTAATTACTTCTTTCTTAAGTACTACTGTGTATTGTTTATAATATGTTTTGAGTTGAATGGGACATGATGGTTGTTTAATTAACATATGGAGTCTTCTCTTCTGTTCACATGATGTTTTTGTTTCCTTTGGTCAGCCAATGTTTTTTACTTTGTGGTTTTTGTGATTGCTGCTTGTACGGATGGGATATGTCAAAATAATTTAATAAATGGTAGAAGAATTTGTTGTACATGCCATCTATGTTAGAGGTTTCATAAACCTGAGTCCACATTTCATTATCTAGAAGTGATAGAAGTGTATTTAAATTTGGGGTATTAAATACATCTGTCATGCAACAATAAAGCCTTATACTAAAAATTAATTTTTCCAAAATGTTAGAAGTAGATTTAAATTAAATGAAGTAAAGTGGTAAGTGATGAAGTTAACTATAATAAGTGTACTAGAATAGCTTAATGTTTAAAATTTTCTAAGTTTTCATAAAATTTTGTAGACTTTTCTTTGGTGTAACTATGGAAACAATTCTTAATGAATGAAAAAATTAATTGAAATATTGAAATGATTAATATATTTCATAACTAATAAATTAATTTTATTATTTTAATAGCATCATTAGATATGTTGCTCGATTTACTGTTTTTAAATAATGTATACATCTACAGAAACTGTTTGAGAAATGTCATTTCATAAAGTTTATTTAATCTGTAATGAAATAATCCATGGTATGTTGTCATCTGTATTGTATTTATTTGCTGTGACATGTTGATTCAAAGGTTTAATTATAATTACATAATTTAGTTACAATAGTTTCTACTTTGTTTTAGTCTAGTCTCTGATATTAAACTTTTTGATTTCAGACTCTTCATGAGGAGAAGGAGAAGGGAGATTGGTGTAAATTAAATAAAGAAGCTAAGAAAGCATTATATAGAGCAGGCTTCTGTTGAATTTTTTCTGAAATGAAGGCACCAACAGATGAATGGAAGTCTATAATCAGCATTGGACTTATATGTATTTGCCATTCAGTGTGGGTGTATATGGAGATGAAACGTTTTGGTGAGTACCAGATATGCTGCTTTCACGTTTATTTCTAGTTCAAAATTTAGGGTTCCTTACATTAAAATTTTGACTATCCGCACTCATGACTATTAAACATTGTCTTCATTGACTTTGTGTGAAAATCTTCAGGAAATCATGTTTATATTTCATACATGAGATTCTTAAATTATGAAATTTTTTCTATACTTTTGAAAATTCTTGGAATTTAGCTGAAAGAAATCTACCTTGGAAGAACCTGTTCACTTGTGAGGAAGCTATTAGGAATTTCCTGTTGTATTCAAGATGAAAATACATTTGATCATTATTCATTGAATTTTGCCTTTTACAGTGTACAAACCTCTACCTGAGACTTTCTCTGAAGAGCGTAAGGAAGCCCAATTGAGACGTATGATTGACTTGAGAGTCAATCCTGTCGATGGATTAGCATCCAAGTGGGATTATGAGAAGGGCAAATGGAAGTAAATAAGAATGAAAAGAACTAGTTTGATTTACGTAGAATCAATGGAGACTTGTTCCAACTTCAAATGTATAGTAACTTATAAATTTAAAGATACATTAAAAACTGTTAATTTGTGTATATGTGCTGGAAAGCTTGTGCCTGAATGTAGCACTGTAATGTTGCAATTTAAAACAATGTTTTTTTTTTCCTTCTGTTTGTGCCTCGGAAGCACCTGTGTTGTTTATTGTGATTTAACAAATCTGTATTGGCACTGAAAGTTAGTCAGCAATAAAGGTCAATTGTTTTAGTGGATGTATTTATTTCCCCTCACTTTAAAATCCTTATAATTCCAATCATAGAAAGCGGAAAAATGTAAGTTGAGGTCATAGTCTGTGGTTGAGGTGTAAAAAGTAAGCTGCTACTATTCATGTGGAAGAACAAGTCGCTGTCCAATGCAATGTTGGCATTCCTTATTCAATCTGTGAAATGTGTTTTTGAGAAAAGAAATGCTGTGATTGGTGGAGCACAGTTTTGATAACATGGCGGATGACATTGGGTTAGTGTTCCTTCGAGCGTCTATTAATAATCCTGTGAAGAGACAGTTGAGCAATGTTATCCGTAGAATCCGTATTTGATGTGTTATGGGAACAGGTTGCTCTTCTTGTGGTTGCAATGATTGTGTTAGATATTACTGCTTTCTATGTCTCGCTCCAAATGCATCTGCGAGGACGCTTAATTTGGCTGTGAGACGCTGTTTTCTTTTGTGTTTCAATAGTTAGTAAACGTACGCCTTATTAAAGCTTCATGTCCCAGTAAATACTGCTAATTGTAAACTTTTGATTCAGTTGGAAATAAAAGGAAGAAATGGCGATAGTGCGTCCGTTGGATGTAATTCACTTACCTCATAACATAACCTCAAATGAAGTTATTGCTGGATGTAACGAAAAATTATTTTACATTAAGAGAGTTGGTTTAAGTTACAATATTTGAATCTAAAATTTGATTATTGTAGATATACTTTCCAATTAATTTGTTTAAAGATGAAAATAAAAAAGGAAACATTGGCGAAAACTATCAAAAGCGCCGACAAAGTGAGCGCACACAAAAAGAATGCAAATATTATTATTCATCGCGAGTCTCATACTCCAAGATCGTTGAGTGAGGGTGTTCAGAAGACGACTGATAAAACTTCCGTCGATGAAGTGACTGATGCTGTTTGTGCAATAAAAACACAGGGTGCTACCAGCAATAATTCATCTCAAGCTTGGCAGTCAGAAGGGATCCTTCGCCAGGTAAGATCGAAAGACAAACATTTTCTTGCGCATTTTGTGCTACAGATTGTTATACTTCACTGAATGTTTCAGGCTCTACTTTCCAGAATTAATTCTTCAGGACAAATTGACAAGACAGATATTAGTATGTGTATGAATGCAGTTTTACCAAAAATACAAGCCAGTCTTCTTGCACCTGTTGAAGTGAAGTTGTCTGAAGATTTACCTGCTGTTACAGTTTCTAATAACTCTCTTTCCCAAGAATCCTTTAATACTAATGAATTTCCCTCGTCAATGTCTGACTTACCTCCTGTCACTTCCCCATTTTCTTTGTCATTTGGACCTTTATCTAATTCTATCAGTTCAAATTGTTCTGTTCCAACCCAAGAATCATTATCAATGATAAATCAGATCCAAGCATGTAATGCTCATCAACCTGCCTTATCGCATCAACCAAACGATATCCTGTCTCATGCCTCAGATGATTCTGTCTCAAACCCAGATAACAATTCACCTGTGTCTGGAACAAGTGTTGAAAACATGTCACCTCTTGTTTCATCTGTAGGTAGTTATACAGGTGCATCATCTAACCTAGTGTGCCAAGCTCTGGCATCATTGACATCCAAAGATAATTCTGTTACTGTGGTGTACTCTTCTATTCCTAAAGCCGAATCTTCACCATCAAATCTTGTTCGAGATGTACAAAAGACTGTTCCATTGCCCTCAATGTCTGAGGTTAAATCTAGTTTGTCAAATCATTTAAATGCTCTCTCTCAATCTCAGCACAAGTCTTCTAATAGTCTTCATGAAAAGGTATCTCTTGCAATGTCTGGTATCTCTTCAAGTTGTAATCAAACTCTGAGTTTTGATACGTTACCTTCCAGTGAAGTTGATGGTACTCTAAGTAATATAAAATTAGATGACCAATCTAGTTCATCAGATTTTAACGGAGAATCATCTGTGTCTTCTGAGGCTGTGAAATTCAATGCTGATCCAACGAATACTGATATTACATCTAGCATCGTCATTCCTGTTTCTTCAGATGTCATTTTAGCAAAAATTGATGGTCAAAATCCTGGTTCTCATCAAGATATTAGTCACATTATTACTATTCCAATTCCTGCGGGCACTATTTATAATAGTTCATTAAGTATTCCCATGTCTTTACCTCTTCCTAGCAATGCTTCATCTGGTTCATCAGTCCAAGTGACTCCCACTATTGTTTCAAATTTACCATATTCTTTGTCAGGAATTTCTAATCAGGTTACTAATCAATGTTGGCAAGGTACAGCAATTACACTAAGTGTCACCAGTACTTCAAATTCTCAAATTTCTACATCGGTCACTACAAGTCTTCCAGTTTCTATTATGTCTGTGGCTCCTTCATTATCTTCTTTACCTACTAATAATCTGGTTCATTTTACTTCAAATTCGGGATCTCTATCATCATCTCAAGTTAGTAGTTCTACAGTTAGAACGGTGCCCCCAGATCCTGTCTGTTATACTGTTCAATCACCAGCCGAAATTTTGTCTCAACTGTCTAAAGCTGGTGTGTTTCCGTCTATGAGTAGCAGTCAAGTTTCCTCTGTATTATCAGCTTTAGGGTCTGATGCTCATGTGGACCTAGAAGCAGACACTGCTCATCATGCTGAAATTTTATCAAATCAGGTAGTAAGATGTATTAATTTTTTGAAAGTATTAATTTAATTTTTAAGGTGCGTTGTTACACAATGTTGGATAATAAAATTTAATAGAATACCATAAATGTTTTAGGTACTGCCAGGAGAGAAAGTTTCAACATTAACTCAGACTGATTCCATAGATTTGAATATAATGCAACAAGATGAGAAACTAATTCAACTATTAAGTGGCCCACAGGTTTTAGAACATTCCATAAATGGATCACAAATAATATTGCCTTCTTCTGATCGCACTTCAAGTGTAAATACTGATACACCTTTAACAAATGGTGAATTGAGTGCTGAAAATGATGAATCAAAGCAGATTCCCTCTTCCTTCCCCAGAATTGTGGCAATGGTTCTTAATGCTCCATCTGCCAAGAAAGGAAAGCGAGCATCAAATGCTGGCAACAGTAAGTCTATTGAGTCGATTACTGCAGAATCTCATTCAGAAAATGTAACTGATAGTCCATGTGACAGTTTACGTGACTTTCTTGTGCTTCCAAGTAATTCTAAACCACAGCGCAAACGTCCAAAGAGAACAAACACGCTTCGAGAAATGTTGCTAGGTTCTGATGAATCATCTCAGGATCAAGAAAAATTGGGTAAGAGAGCAAGAGGCAGGCCCAAAAGAATAAAAGTAGCATCTCCTTTATATGCTGATGGTGAATGTAAGAAAGATAAAATTAATAATGGCCAAAATCGGAGCACATTTTTCCAGGGGGTTGTTGATAGTTCATCATTCTCTAAGGAAGCTGGATGTTACAAATGTAAGAGTTGCCCATTTTTAAGCCTAGAAGAGTCCAATATGGTGTTGCATGTGAAGGAGAAACATTGTTCAGAAGTTCAAGATTTTAATGTTGCTCGACAAGAATTAAAATGTCCTGGGTGTGCAAATGTATTTTTCACAGTTAATTCATTAGAAGTTCATCTTAAGCAGGATCATCAAGTTAATACTCCAGAATTGAAAGCTATTACTAGTTCTGTAATAAGAATAGCAACAGAACATAACATAAAAATATCAGCAGTCAAGAAGAAAAAGAAGAAGCCAGTTATTAAATGTGAGGGAAAGCCAATCATTAGTAGTATTAATATAACTACTAATAGTACTAATGGATTGCATTCAAATGAAGATATCCTTGCAACAGCAGGGCCATCAAACTGTCATGGGAATATAGACCCTCCTGGAACTTTAATATTTAGTACAAATAATAATAGCGAATCTGATATACTTTGTAGTGACAAAAAAATTTGCGTTAAAGACCTTGGTATTGATAATTCATTAACTTCAGTTGGTAAAAGTATTTTTAGCCTAAAAAGCATTTCAGTTAACAATATGATGGAAAAAGAATTTAATGAATTTCAAGATGCAAGCAGAAATAATATAGAGAGGGGAAATTTGAAAATGCCTGAAAAAAATACTAATAATTCTGTAAGTGTATATTGCGTTGTGACTGTGAATACTATGTTTCTTATTTGAGTATAATTTTATTTTTAAATACTGTTGTGCAGGATTTATCTTCAACAAAATTAGAAATGCCTCCAGAAATTAAAACAGATGAAACAGGAAATATTGTGACTCAGAAGAAAAAGCGAGGAAGACCCAAAGGATCTAAAAGTTCCACATTAATAGCTGAAATGATGGGAAACAAAGATGATGGACAATCGCCAAAGAAAACAAATTCTGGTCATAGGTAGTAAATAATATTTATATTTTCTTCATTTATAACTTTTGTTTGTCTGGTAAAGTACTGTTTTAAAAATACTTTTTTGTGTGTTTAATTGTTTGGTTAAAAAAAAAAAATTTTTGAAGTACATTTTGTTTTCAGTTTTCTGTTTAGTAACTAGTTTGAGTATTTCAATTTTTATTTACCTCAAAATATTGAATTCTGCTAGTGAATTTATTATTTCTGCCTCACTTGTTCTTGCAATTGTTAGGTGCTTCCCAAAGTTGTGGATTCAAAACTTGATAGGTTCACAAACTCATTATACTAGGTGAATTATCTCTGGACTTTGTACCAGCCAACTAGGGTCCACAGTGACAAAAAATACTGAGACCAAGCTCTACAAGGCATCTGTAAACACATTGGGGGTATGGCTTGCAGGTTATCGACATCCAGTTACTGCTGCAATGATAAACTACAGAGGGAGATACTACACACTGTCATATATGTCTGAGAATTAGAAGTGAAGGGATGTATTGTATTTTGGTTCCACTGCGTATTGCACATTCCCTCATGTCATGGAGAGTGAGCTTGCTAGTCATTAACAACATTTTGGGACCTTTTTATGTTATGTGATTATTGAATTTTACTTGTTAATAACTATTCATAACTTAACTCATACTTTTATCTCATATTCCCGGATATTAACCTTCAGACCCCTGGGATCTGTGATTGTGGTTGTGGAATCACTGTTCTCAAAGCATTGTTTTTTAGTGTATTGAAGCTTAATGGACAAAGCTTTTTATATTATATAGGTGTGTCTGTAATTATATTTTAGGTGCAATGTTGATCACTGTGCAGTGACAATGAGATCGCCAGAAAATATTGAATATCATCGCACTTGTCATACTGGAGATGAATTTCGCTGTCCTGAATGCAGCCACACCCATTGCCATTGGAATGGGATGAGTACCCATCTTTGGCGTGTTCATTTGGTTGATATGGAGCTTTATACTTGCGATCAATGCAATTACAAGACTGTCAGGTAAATGAGAGGATACAATTCTGGGAAGACATATTTCATGAGTTTCAACATTATCATGAATCTATTTTCCCCTTGATTTGTATCTGCATTGTGTTGTATTAATACTTTTTTAAATTTTTTATTTACCCGTTGTAATGTTGTTTGTATGTAGTGGTGCAGCAGTGCAATACTCTTACAGTTAAACTTAAATTCCAGTGAAAACATCGTTTTGTGTTATCACCATTATTTCAGATATTAACTCATAATTGGATTTATTGCCTTTAAATTATATGTTTCATGAGAAACTGAGCATAACTAAGCTCTGCTATTCGAATAAACTGTTAGTGGCTTGATGTGTCTCTGAATCGAATTTTCTCCATTCGATCTTTGAAGTTCAGCAATTGGAATGTAATTAGCTACAACCACTACTTTCACCATCATAAGTCCTAGATATTTTGTTTGAGTGTTCTGTAATTAAATAAAATGGAGTAATTACATTTAAAGGGCTATTAAACCAGATCTAAATGCAAGGTTATTGATAAAATCATGATGTTGGGAACTAGGTGATCATCATTCTCTTTGATCATAAGAACTTTTGTTTTACTTTAGTTATGCTAAACTTATCAACCTTCACAAATGGATTCATGGATCAGAACGACCTTTCCTCTGTGATTCATGTGGGAAAGGTTTCAAAAATAGGAAGCAGTTAAGAAATCACAAGGTAAAGTAATTTTAGGCTTTTATTTGAATTTTTTCAGTACTGCATTTGTGTATATACTGTTGCAAAGTGGGATCACCATTGTTTTCATTGTATGGTTTCAAGTTGTCTAGATTGATGAGCCTAATGTAATGAGTGTAAGGCTGCCTCTGAGCATCATGAAAGTTTACAATACCGGTACCAAAGCATCTCTCTACCGGATCTTGTGTGTAGCACTTAATGACTTAACTTCTTCCAATTTTTATTTACAATGCTATCTATCCAATATTGTATGATACATGATGATGTCCTGAAAATGCATCTTATATGCATTTTGTTTAATTGTTACTTTACCGGTTAATATGATCATGTCTGAATATTGACAGCTATTGTAGCTTTATGGCTCTGCTTTCAATGCAAGACAATTATTTGTTGCTGATAGTGCTTTCTGATATATGACAATCTGGCATTTCTGTATCTTCTACATTTCTCATCCAAATTCGTTTCTTTTCTGCTGTACTTTATTACTCTGCAAGCAGGTTTCAGCCTTGTAGGTTATTTTGAGTAAAACAAATATCTGTTCATTTAATAAAACAAAATCTTAATTATTTCTTGAAGGTATCAACTGGATTCAGCTAATTTAAGTTTTTGTTTTTGCTCTTTCCCCCAGAGCATTCATCAGCCAAAGCAGACAAAAGTGGGTGAATGCGAGATTTGTGGACGCACTTTTACAAATTCTCGAATGCTTCGTATGCACCTAGATAATGTTCATAACAAGTTACGTCCACATCTGTGTAACTATTGTGGATATTCTGCTTCATCTGTTGGAAGTCTTAAGATGCACATGAGAAAGCACACAGGTATTGTTTACTATTTAAATATTTAATATACAGGTCAATGAGTCTATGATAAATGAGTTATTGTTTAAAGTTTATGTAAATATCAATGTATTTTGTATCAAAAATAAAATAAAACTATCTTTTAAAATTTACAGGTGAGAAACCATTTAGGTGCCCCTTATGTGATTACTGCACTGCTGATCATAATTCATTACGGCGTCATAAAATGCGTCATACTGGAGATAAACCTTATAAATGCCCCCATTGTCCATATGCTTGCATTCAATCTAGTACGTACAAGGCACATCTGAAAACCAAACATCCTGGTAAGGTTTAAACTGTTTCGCTAGGTAAATAATTAGCCTTTTTCATACAATAAATTAAAATTTATCTTTTACATACCTTTGTATTAAATTAGTTAAATCTTTTGATTCAAAACATTTTTTGGGGATCTTGTTCCCATATCATCTTTCCAATTGAAATGTATGAACTAATATGGTGAAGAAGTACTTTAAAGATATATTTTAATAATACAATAAATTAAGACAGTTAGGTAGAATTCCTTAAAAATATCATTAGCTGTTCATTGATTTCAGTGACTGAGAACTTATTTAGTTTTTAAATATGTTGTAGGGATGGATGATGGATTAATGTTCAGTTGTAATATTTGCTCATTCCGATCTGTTAAAGAAGAAAATTATATTGCTCATTTGGCTGAACATAAAAGTGATGTAGGAACCTTGCCTACCAGAAGGAACAGGCCAACTCAGGTGATCAGTCAGCTGGAGTTTTTCTTGCTGAATATACAGCGAAACTTCTCTATAACAGATTGTCATGGAACCTTAAAATTTGTCTGCTTCTGGATCAGTGTACAATAATATGACGGGTGAAAATGTGCTCATTATTAGGTGTTTTTTAAGGGAAGTTTCACTAATTTATCAAGAATTTCTTTTGAATGAATTAGTGACATTTAGTATTGACTGTATTTTCTAGTATTAGTGTTAATTATTCAAACTTATTTGTAGGTCAGAATGCACGAAAAGTTTGACTTGGAAGAGCAGTCAGATTCAGTTATTGAACTTGTGGAACATCTAGAAGATGGTACTGGTGAACATTTCTCTATTTGCAAAGTTGATGGTCTGGATGTTGGTTGTGATGTTCAGGTGAAGTGAATAACATTTTTTAATATTATATGTGTGAATTTATTGAACTGTAAATAGTCATTTTATTTTATCTTAAAATAAACTAAATTCTGTAATTTAATTTTGTGAAGGGTTTAAGAGAACTATATCTAATTGACTATGATAAGAAATAGAATCCTTTTTTCCCCATCAAATCTGATACATTTTGTGCTATCTATGAAAATTGAATTCAATGTTAACTTACGGACTATCATTGAATTTTATGAATATATGAACCTTTGTTTAACTATTTAGTCTGAATTTGATTGAAGACTCTTTGAAATCAGCTAAAACTCAGCGTATTATCAGCTAATAGCCATGTTATCAGCTAATAGCTCTCACCACTCTCTTTTAGAAAGTATGATCAGTACTTCATTGATGAACTTTGCCATTCATCTGTACATAAAAGAACATGGCAAACAACAACGTTAGTAGTGAAGAAAAGTTGATAGTGCAATAGAAAAGAAAATATTCTTTAAATTTTGTGTAAAAGACAATGTGAAGCAATGGAACATTTAATTAATTTAAGTCAAATTGTTCCCCTTCAGGCCCTGAGGTATGCCTGTGCAGCTCAGGGATAGAACTTTTCTATTTCTTGATTTCAGCACAAGGAGACTTGGCCAGCTTCTTGCTTTGACCAGTTTGACCCCATGTATTTTACCATAGATGAAGTAGGTCTTGGAGTCCGTGTGCATGTTGAAATGTGAAGAAAAACTCATACCTTGCAGGGGATAGACCATGGATGTCCAGCCAGCAACTTGGCACTTTGCACTGGGCCTTAGTGGCCTCCAATTTATTCATCACACAAGCATAATTATTAAATGAACACTGATTTTATGTGACATTTTCTGTTTGGAACTCTGAAATTTGTTTTTTTAGTGTCTCATTTGTAGATGGTATTTGTATATACATTTTTATTTGGTTTCTTTTGGTACTTACTAGTCAAAACAAGCATTAATAAGAACCAAATCATTCTTCTTTCTTCACTGTGGTATGAAATTCTCATTATATTCTGAAAAAATTTCACAAAACAAATAATTTGTAATATATTATAATAAATTAAATTGTTTTCACAAGTGACTTTAGTAATATTTAGCTTTCAGTTGGGAGTGTGCTTTCGGGACTCCTTACCCCATCATTAGCCGAGCGTAATTGAATTTCTAGTTTTGACAACCTGGTTTTGAAGATGTGTGTGGAAACAAGTATAATTTACTGTATTAAGAAGACTTCTGTGAGGAATTCCTTACGAATATTATTTAAATTAGATCTACAAGTTATTAAGAAATGGACTGATCAGTCATTCAAAGATGTTCTATAATGTTGAGATAGATAACACCTCTCTCTTTCTCTGATTTTAACTCAAATTATCAGGATTGAAAAATCATTAAAATCTACGATGCATTGGAATGGTTATAAAAAATGGAAAGTTGTTAGAATATCAATGAAAATTAATATATCAAAATTAAAATACTATATAACCCTTATAACTCTATTTCCTGTAAAATTTCTGTGATCAAGGGTCTTTGAATTAAATTCATTAATGGCTCTCTTGATGAAGACTATTATAATTTGGAATATGATCTTACGAGTAGCACAGCGAAATTGTGTGGTTTTGGAAAGAGGCAAAGATTACCAAGTTCATGAATCATAAGTCGTATTACTCAAAATATTAAGGAAGAACAATTAAAATGTAAGAAAATTACTTGCCACCAAGTAATTTCAAAATATTATCAGAACACAAAATTCAATTTGTGACCTTCAGTTACATTTTTGCTCAAACTTAAATGAAAATTAGATCTAAGGATGTAGAGAACTACAGCCAGATGAAAATGGGGGAATTAAACCCAGGATTTTGGGCACTGATTTCAGGATTATTGACTACTGAATCATTTCCATTGAAATCTGAAAAACTAATCTGCTATGGATCAGACCTGGATGGAAAAAAACTGTTATGAAGTTGAATGAAGGGATTATATATTGAACAACAAAAAGAAAAAGGGCCCTTTATGGGATTGGATGATCCCTTGCTTGCTTCCAGAAAGTAAATAGTTTATTGTCCCCCAAGTGGTCATACGCAGTTGTAACTGCTTTTTTGACCATACATTTTTCATTTATTTTTTTAATTTTTATTAAAGTATTGAGCAAAAAGAAAAACTTTGGTATTATTTAATTTAAACAAGTAAATACTTGGGCAGTAGCAGTATGTACTTCAAGATCATAAAAATTATTGACTCCTGTACAAAACTAATTCATATCTAAAGTTTAGGAGAAGATTTACTTCAAAAACTTTAAGTCAGATAGTTGAGTTTTGAAATACTAACAAAAATTTCTTGAAGCTGTACATCCAATCACCAAAATAGGCCCATTTCACAAAAGTACAAGTGATAAGTAAATTATCACAAGTTTGTGAAAATATCCAGTTATTAGTGCTTCACAAAGATACACTTGTAAACTTGTAATTACAAGTGAATTCTAACAAATTTACTTGTAACCCACTAACATTGTTAGGTTACTAACAATTGTTGCTGACAAACTTGTAAAATAAACTTGTTTCCAACCAAGGATTTTTTACCTAGCTACAAACGTAGGTTAACTGTGTTACAAGTGTTATTTTATTAATATGCGGGGTCAAATTAAGAATTAGAGACCTACATGTACATGTTAGTCTCTATTTAGAATGACTGTAAAGCGGGAAGGAAAAGAGGGACATATTATGAAAACTTCCTGTGAGAAAAGAAACATATTTATTTTACTATATATTTTAATTTAGTAATTTGACATTATTTATGTTAGTGACTAATTAATGTTATAATAATTAATGTAAATAATTAATTAAAATAATAATTTTTGTTTTGGCCATCAAAAAAAAAGAGGACATTTATGCAAGTGCATAAAGTCTACCTCTCCCCATTAGTATTGCAGAGGTATAGAACAGGTAGAAGTGGAAACAACATGGATGAAAATTAAAACTGAATTTTTGTATTGCATTTTTAGTTTTAAAGCTAAATATCATTAAATAACGTTTTATAGTTATATAAATTGGGTTTTTTGTGTTTGAATTAACATTTTCCAACAGAAACTGAGATTAGGTTATGAGATCTAGCAAACATTCCAAAAATCACCTTTGAATCCCACCGACCCCTTGTAAAATCTGAATATTGCAAAATTCTTTCTTAATGAACTGCTACTTTATGAATGCAACATCTCATAATTTTAATTTCCCATCTTCAACAGTTCTATTTGATGTATCATTCAGGAGATGCTTAATGAAACATCAAATTCATGCCAGTGTAGCATATCTTGATATCTTCTCTAATTTCCTAATTAAAGTAATGTAGCACTTGCTATCTAAAATTATTTGTTATTTTTAGTAGGACTTCAAATTCTCTAAAAAATAGACTGTCATTTAGGGATTGTAACATGTATTATAATTTTCCTTATGTATAATAGATGTTTTATGTTTTCATGGCACAAAACTTTACATGATAATAATGCGATTAATATGTGATTAACAGAAAAAAGAATTTATTTGTCTGTTCATTGTTTATGGGTTGATGTAATGTTTTCTCATTTTACAAGCTTCTATTTTATTTGTAACGTTTGTATATTTGTTGTCCTTCCATTTCAAAATATGTGATTGAATTTTTGGACATTTCAAAGTTTTCGATTGAGCTGGAATTTTACAGGCGTATAGTTTGTATGACAATAGATGATGATACCATTGAGCTGATTTGATTATGGAGGTGGGCACTAGAACTCCCTAACGACATACCTTATGACAGTCAAGTTTGTGCTCATTAGTTATGGCCTTGGCCAATCATCTTAAATACAAGTGCTTAAAAGGTACATATACATATATATTTGTAAAATATAAAATGTAGATATTCTTGAAGCTGGAGGTGTCAAGCACTATAAGTTCTAATACCACTTAAAAATTTCTGAAAAGAAGCTTGTTTGATTTTCAACTTAACTGAACATTATTTTTTCTTTTTAGTACAGTACTTTTAAATAGAAGCTTTTTTTAATGATTTTTTTCATGTTTATTTTATATTGAGTACGTATCCAGATTCCTCTTTTTATTGGGAATGGTACCTTGCTTATTCTTTGTGGATTGAAGATAGGAGAATCCTATGGTAACTTGTCTTTTTATTCTTTCAGATATCTCTAGAATCAGATTTCGAAACAGAAGAAATAACTGGAGATATATCAGAAGCAGAGCTGATCACTGGAGACTTAGGTGAACCTCAGGATTTCAAAATGTGTGAAACTGAATTGAAAATTAAGTCAACGCATGATGATCTGCATTCTCCTAATATATGAAGTGTACAAAATATATTTGTATATATGTTCAACTGGTACAATAGTTTCTTTATTAGAATAATTTATATATCATTGGGGTTTTAGGATTTAAAAAAATGACTTTATATGATATATGGTTGTATGTGTAGTAATTTATTGTATTTATGATCTCTGGTGTATAATAGATAACTTTGTGCTCTAATTTTTTATTCTGAGGAAACTTGAAAGTATTATAAATATTTATTTTTATAAGACTGTATTTAGAAGCATATAACTGTACTATTCATAAGAATAGATATTTTACAAATCATTTGGTTTTTATTTACTTCTTTTGTGTACCTTTATGGATTTGATACATTAGTCCTTCTAAAATGAACCAATATTTTTGAATTTACTCTCATTTTTGTTCATTTCAAACAAACAGTGAAAAAATTTTAAATATGCTTTTTATTAGCTGTAAATTGACAAGTTTGCAAAACATTAAATATGTTATTATTTTAGAATTAACTTTCATGAAATACATATATCCTTTTACTAAAATATACAACAAATAGCAGATGCTGTCTTCTCTTTCAATTTTAGATAACTCATATTTATTAAATACATAAAATAAAATATTTGATTTTTTCTGCTGAGAATTAGTCATTGATGAATATTCTGAAGTACATAACATAGAAATCTTGTCCTAGCTTCATAACATTTTGTTAGTGCACTATTTAAGTAACATGAGTACTGATAATGCAGTAATAATCAAAAGGTAGTGTTGAAATTTTTTGGGACTTGAATCGTATGACAATGCAACAAGTGAATTTACTTTCAATATTAACATTTATTTAAATTGAAATCTATTTGCTGTTGAATCAATTTGATACACAATGTATGGTGAAAAAACGAAAATGTTACAGATGACTTGTGTTGGATGGACATGATTAGAAATGAGTAGATTGCATTCATTTGAAATTTCTGCAGAAACGAACTTCCACTAACAAAGAGGGAAGAATGAGTTCAATTATTTTTCAAACAAATTTTATAAGAAAAGAGGGGAAAGTGTTGTTATAAAAATGCTCATGATGTAATGTATGTACCCTTATGCCTATAAATTGCTATATGGTCATTAGTATTTTGTATTTCTTTGGATGATATTAAATTCCAACCCATATTTTTTATCTTAGGGTCAAATGGTGTTGGATCAGTATGCCTTTCAGAACCAGACCCTGGACCTATAATAACAAGACATACACCTTCATAATTTTCCATGTATTGATAAAATGCTTTTATATTATTAAAGTAGCAGAACATTATTGCTGAAGCTGATGAATATTTTAATTTAACTGATTCATCAGCATAAACCAGCTGAATAAATTTAGGTGGTGCGTATTTTGATTCCCACCATTGTCGATCTACTTCAATTCCAATTACTTTAATACCTGCTGAGAAATAACAAATCAGTATAGTGACTTGTACAACTTACTTTGTGAGAAATATTAAATATTACCTGAGATACTTTGAATAAGCCACTCTAGTAATCCTGTACCACAACCTACACTATACAAAAGCTCTATATTTTGAGATGACAGTTCTTCTTCAATGTATTTTATGTCTTCTTCAGAAGGCTGCACCCATAGATAAAGCTTATTGTTGAACTGTTGATGTTTGGTGCCATTATACATTTCGAGTACACCTTTCCAGTTACCTAAGTTGAAACAGAGAAATGTATTTTTAATGAAGAAATATAATAACTAAGAGTAGTGTCAATGGATATTTTAAAAACCCTCTCTGTAGCAGGTTAGCAGTTTTTGCTCCATAGGAGAAAGTAAAACTGGCAGCTAGACTTATAAAAGACTTGCCAAGAGGTCATCTATTCATAGTTGCAGACTGTTTTATCTTTTGTTATGTAAGAGTAATTCAAAAGAGTTGAATTACATTGTTAAAATATAAGTTTTATAAAAATCGAATGGGATATAACATTTCTGTCTTTTCTTTTTTTCTTCTTTATAATAAAACAAATGTCTATTATAAAGAAGAAGCCATTTATCACATTCTACAATTCAACGTTTTATCTCTACTATTGTTATTGTACTAACACTATTATTTAAGAAATCCTTATTTGAAGTGAAGAAAAGTACTGGTAAAACTCGATACCTTAAATCTTGAGAGATTCTCAATTACATCAGCTCACAAAATAAAGTAGTATTTGAAAATATCGCCCATTCCGACTCAAACATCTAAGAGAAGTAACTTCTAGTCTCTCGGCTTCCGGAAAATACACCATCTTAGAATTGGTTTAAAGTTGTTCCGCGTTTTATATTGCAGAATTGGGGGAATTAATTGATAACAAACCGTAAAATGTATTATGTGTTTTTCGTTTTCATTACACTAATGACCAGACATTTTTAAGGTGTATTTTATTTATCGACGTACAGTGCGTCCTAGTATCACAGAAATGAAACCGACGAATTTGAAGCCAAGCAATCTTACATAGTTCAATGCCAATCTTTGATGACCGTCATAGGCGTTGGGATAATTGTATTTCTTTATAATTTTATGGCGCATGGCGGATGAGTTCGTCACTCATTACCTTTATTGTATGCTACCTTTCCTCATTATGTCGGAATTTCGTGGCAATGTATTGACGTAAGTGTTGAGGTTATATCCACCTCTCTCTTTATTTTGAGTGATATTGCGTTTTGCCTTATTGCGAGTATGTTTTTGATCCTAGTGCTGAAGAACTTGTACGTCGTCGTACCAAGAGTGATACAATTTTTCCAGTTCGAGGTCCAAAGCTATTTTCTCCTTCAGATTCTTGGTTAGAATCAAAACAACTACAGTCACTACTTGATGCTACCAAGGATTTGCTTGCTGAAGAGAGAGTTGAAAGAGAGTTAGTTCTTTCTATTTTATATTTTGATAAATAACATTCCTTTAGAGTTATACTATATTTTAATTATTCTAGAAATTGATTATTCAATACTTTGATCGTAGATCTGCTTTATCGAGAGCAGAATGGGATGAAAATCTGAAGGTGGCACGAGTTACTCGTATAGTTGGCCATCATTTTGCCAAATTTGGACATGAAGAGGACACAACAGTGTTTTTATATCCAGAAGAAGCTCTTTACATGTTGGAAACTGTGAGTATTCATATTTAGCGAGAAGCATAAGAATAATTTGTAAGACACATTTCTGTCAAATGCATTTTGATGTATTATTCATGATATTCTGAATTTTGAATATTCACATCAATTTTATGAATTCACATTGTAGCTCATTAAATTTTAAATGAAAATCATTAATCCTTGAATTTTTCATATTATCCAGTTTTGTTTTGTGTTTTCAAATTTTCATTATTTGGTGAATGTAATGGAATTTTGGGCTAGTTTTGGAAAATATAGGAAAAATAATAATTTAAGAGGTAATTCTTATATTATAGTTTTTTTATTGTACTGTTACTGAATACACATTGACTTCTCTAATTGACTTTCATTGAGAGTAGGGGCATACCTAAGGAGATATGGGAGATAAATCCCCCACCCCCACCCCGAAATTAAAAGAAATTTGTCCTTTTTGTGTTTCTCCTAATATTTGTATGTGAATACACATGCAAACATGTATAAAGGACCTGCATATATAATATACACACACATTATATTATATAATGTATATTATATATATATATANGGTTTTCCTGGATAATTGACGAAACCTGATTACCTCTTGCATTTGGCACCTCATGTTTCCCTTTCTTGTGTCATAGATTACTGGTTATTTGGGTGAGGGGAAACGTTAATCCTAATATTTTACGCTTACACGTGGCGTTTGTGATACCGCCAGAATACGATAGAAAATATCGTTCGTCCATTCTCATTCTTTTTTTCCGTTTACTTCTCTCGAAAGGAGTTTTTACAAATCAAAGATGTTCCAAAAGGTTTTATGGGGGTTTTTTCATGGGTCTCGCGATACGTCGTGATAACGTTTAACCTTTCCGCTACTCGTAGATTAGCTTCGCGAGAAATGTCACATTATACTCGAAGTCATGTTTCTTTACTTCGACAAATTTAAGTTAATAAAAAAAATCACGAACGACAATGCAATGTGTTTATTAATTTATTGTATATTAGTCGCAGTAAATTGCTTTGTTGTCCTCAACTTGATCTTAGGCAGTTTGTAACAGCTCTCTTAACAATAAATTATTTATTTCTTTATTTATTGTCAGTCTAATCGTCTTGATGTATAGATACCGATAGTGCGTAGTGTAGCCAACAATTTTACTTCTCCATTGTCCATGTTTGTATCTTGCGTTATGTTGGCAGGACATTCTAATTTCTGACAACTTAAATCTATCGCCAACATCAACCATCAATTCAATTCACTTGCTCTTGTAGCGCTGTGCTGTTTCTCCTGCATCGAGCGTGTGGAACATTGTCTTTTTCTTGTTAACAAATTGTATTCTTTACAACAAATAGCCGCTTTTGTGACTACTATAACTTGAATATAACTTGAAACTATTTGGATATAATTTCAATTGGTAGAAGTTGGCAATTCGTGTTAGGCAGCCATGTTGCATAATTTTCGGCAATGTCATGACTTGGAGTATAGAACATTCATTATAAACGGACGTAGCGGAGCAGAAGTGACCCGTCACATTTATTTTAAACAGATGTAGTGGAGCGGGAGCTCGTGGGAACGTCATTTCTTTCCGATCTAGGTTATCTGTAAGTCGACCGTATCGTGTGTAGTTCGTGCATGTTTGTTAAGAGGGAAAAATAAAAAATGTGGATAAAACACGAAAAAATGTTGAAAGTAAGGGTTAAAAAATGAAAAACTTTAAAATAACTTTTTGCATCCAAATATCTACCTAAATTAAAGTTTAATCAACCTAAACTCTCGCGAATTTCGCTTTTAAAATCACAGTAAAATGCCGAAACACCTTTGAGATTGATTGGTTGGCTTTTACTAGCTGCGCAAATATTTCTAAATTGAGTACTACGCCCCTGATTATGAACCAATTCTCTCGTGCCAGAACTCGCGAGGTGCAAGACAATTAATTTTAACCCCACATCTAAGCCCAGTTATCGTGAAGCCAAGTTCAAAAGGAAAATTCCAACATCTTTCAATGTATATCGAAGTGTGGGTAGGGAAAACAACTTACTTCTATACCTGACACCAGCCGTTGTGAAGTATTTTGGGAAACATCCTCACAACTTAATCTAGATAAATTTCAAGGTCTAGCTTTGAGGTGAGAGGGAGACTCAAGCCGTGGCGGGCAAGCAGTGAGGTCTGTAGCTCTCGGGGGATCATCGTTATTTGGCAGTGTTAAGCGTAGTGTAAAAAATTGTCTTTTTTGAAGGGAGTCAGGGGAGCAAAGCTGACCTGAAGGCCCCAAGCTATGTAGGAGGGTTGGATTAGGGCGCGCTGTATGCCTGCCCGCCGAAGTCGAGCGAGTTCCCTCGCGAGCTCTTGATGTGGTTCGTTATGTACGTTAATTACGATGAGTATGCTCTGTGCCATGACCGCTGTTGTCCGCAGTTAGTTCGACGCACTGCCCACTTTACGACACGGTGATATAGCAATTTGTTACAACTTACAATCCCCAAACTGGATAAATAAGCGATCAATTTTCTAAGTCGAATAACTTCGAAGGATTGCTTCCACTTTCGGAAGCACTTACAAACGTGTGTGCAGTTTTCCTGAGAACAATGAAAATACTCAGACAAAATCGACTGACCATCTCTGTGATCTGTTACTATTGTGCTGTATTATCGGAATTGGCTTTGCTGAACCGGTGAATTCTCAGGATGGTTCACTGTACTCGAAGATAGAACTAGATAAAATTAGTGGGAATGCAATTGTGTTTCGAGTGTTACGAAGTACTACCGTTTCGCTCTACCGCCAACACAGCGCTAGTGTCGCTGTTCCGCTCATGCGCTCTAGTCTCTGGTTCATTGTCTTTTCACTGACCTCATTACAGCCGGATGACTACCACTTGTTGTGTTTACATTTGTTGGTAAGAAAATTTCTGAGTCCGCCGAGTGTGAAGTGAATTTTTAAATTCTTAAACAGCATTGTGACCGATGATGAAACTTGGGTTTGTCATGTCACTCCAGAGTCAAAACAGTCGATGGAGTGGAGGCACTCAGGACCCCCCCCCCAC
>NNCF01129415.1:307674-336388 GCA_002313205.1 Laupala kohalensis
AGCCCCGATCTCGCACCTTCTGACTACCACTTGTTCTTGAACTTGAAGCGTGATTTTGGAGGAAGACGCTTTGACAGCGATGACGCAAAAAAACGGTGTTCACAATGACTGTCTTCACCGACGGCATCTTTCTATGAAGATGACATAGAAAAGTTTGTTTCCCGCTATGACAAATGTCTGAGCAATGGTGGCAACTATATAAAACAATAGTTTAGGAAATACTCTTTCATGTAGAAATTAATTTTGTTAAAAAAATATTTTTATGAGTTTTTTTAACGATACTTACTTTCCGGACACGCCTCGTTTAAACGCATAGTTTTGCTACTTTTTTTATTTTCAAATGAAGTATTTGTAGGGGAGAATTTATTTTTTCCACATATTGGGTGAATTACTTTCGAAAATCTGTAGTGATAGTATTCTTTTTTACAAATAATGGAGGTACAAAAAAATTAAAACTAATTTTTAATGTCAATGATAAATGCCATCGTTTGCAATTTGTGAAAACTCTCTCTAGAATTAAATTTGAGAAACAGAATGAACGCGTAAGGAATAAATATATAAAACTGATTTCAAAAATATAGTTTTTATCTGAACAATGTGAGGTCACGATTTGTCGGCTCTGTGCTATGGAAGGTGATGGGATGTGCCACTCGAACAGTACGGGGTATGAAGTTTTAGTGCAATGTACCCAGGGCGAGTCGATTGGTTTGGTTCAAGATCTGATTTTACTGATCTTGACTTCATGAAAATAATTTACTGCGTTCTTATTTGAGATACTCCTGGTACGCACATGGACGAAGAAATAGTTTCCTTTTTTTTCTGAGGAAGGTGTTTTAGTATCTTTTCGAGAAAATGTCTACATGTCGGCAACACCAAATTACTGTGCTTTTTGTGTGAATGGGCCAGAATGGAACATTGGATTCGGAAGAGTGACCGGTCAATAGTACTATCACATCTGGTGAAATAAATCAGTTACGTAGGTTGTTCCCTCAAAAACACTGTTGGAACTTTAACAATGAAAATTTGGCTTCATGAAGCAATTTGAGACAGGTGTAAGAAAGAGAGAGATAGTAAAGGCTTACTATAGTTTCAGTTATGCGAGAAAAAAATTAAAAGCTGAAATTTGTATAGGTTATAAAAGTAATTTTCAGAATCTGCGAAAAATGCACTTTTAGAAACAAAATCTTGTTTATTCGAGTTTGTGGAATTAATCTGATTATTCTTTAATTACCATGCTCTGAGAAAAATCTTGAACGGTGTAGATTTGTGGGATGGAGTGTCATGAGCGTATATAAAAGTAAAGTAAAACATTGTGTGAATTTGGGATTCTCGTCTGGACAGTTTTACGAAATAGACCAAGTTTTACAATGTAGAGAGGTAAGCAGTCACTGCTCTAAAACAGGAACTTCGACGACAAACGGAAAATAAATTCGGGAAACATCTCATTTCCTTTGTGAAGAAATTGCTAAAATGGAAAAATGTTACTGTACCATTTTAGTTTACTACTAGCACCCTCCCTTCCCGCTTCACACACCTCTTTTCTAAATTATAAAAATAGCTAATAGCAAGTCTAAAATTACTGTACTGAATTTTGATGATGGAATACTGTCAGCTAGCCATTCAATATTGAGGTGTTTGGTTGTAATATAATTTTTGAAAATATGAAATGTTTGCTTGAAGTGAAGCACCTCAAACCGCTTGCCGCGCCACGTGGGTCGGTTGCTTACCTGGTCCTCTCGAGGCAACACGGTGGCGACGGCGACGGCTACTTATAAGGCACTTTCGTCCAAATTTTACGATTTAAAGACTTAATTTTTCTGAACGCACAAAACAGAATAACCTATTTAATTTGTTTTAATTTTGATCTACTTGAAGTACTTTCTTGTAGTAAGTTGAAATATTTTTACACGTCTGTTTTTAAAACCAGTTTTTCGACAATTTAGGTTAACCTTTGCAGATAGACAATATGGTGTCGCGCACTTTTTTGTAGAACTGTTGTATGCTGGCACTTCACTTGGCATTACGGTTTTTGTGTAGCGTGCGTATTCGCTATACTTGGCTAAATATTTGACGAACTCATAAATGTGACAAATATGCCATCCGCTCATGGTCCGAACATGGAAATAACACAATTTTTCTTATACCAATGATGGACGGGATGTATTTGATATAATTCAAGAAATATTTATGCTGTTTCGTTTTCCTAGCCCATATAAATGTACCAGTCCATATTAAATAAACTTTAGATTAAGAAAAGTCAAAATATAGGTTAAAGAACCAGAATATCAACAAATCTTGATTACGCGCACTCTACTGAGCGAAATACGGCAAACCAAGTGTGTATGGTTTGTAAATGTAAATACGATCCTCTTGTATTTAAAATGTAAAAGTTTTAAAATGGTTAGACGGAAGAGCAGACCTTAAGGCCTGAGTCTTGCCAAAATAAAGGCATTCTTATTACTATTGTTATTATATTACGGTTCCCGCACATATTGGCCTACTTGAGTCCTTTGATGTGCGACTAAAAACCGACAAGAGAACGGATGCGGATGTTTGCGTATTTGCCACAATAGAGCAAATACGTCGAATAAAGACAAATAGCTCATCTACACAGTCATATTGGACATGTTGGCAAATACGCAACGCCAAGTGAAGTGCCGGCATTAGATGAACAATATTGCCATTCTTTGTTGTCACCAGTATCTTAACAGTTGAGGTGGCGTATTCAAATATCTCTCTCCGAAGACTGATGTTTTTCGACGTGATTCCATAATATCGTAATTGCCTATTGTTTGTGTTTCCTAATTTAACAAAATATTTCCCGAGAACATATCAATGAATTAAAGAAAGAATCACGCAAATCATATGAGTGGTTCAAAAGTTTTACAGACCTACGTTAAATTTTTCTGTATTAAGATTATGGTCGTTATTAATAGATGAAATTAAGGGGTATCGCAATGGTTCTACAAGTCTTCTGCATCTTTCAGTTTCACTGAATGCAATTCGATTTTCCGAGGAAATATCGCTCAGTTTATTCATAATTGGGGTCGAAGTTTGTACATCAAAATTCAATTTCTTTCCTTAATTCTACTGAAATAACAATAAAAGAACCTTATGTACTCGAATCAATTATTCAGTTAATTTGTTGTTTTAGCTGCATTATTTGCACATATACAACCTGCAGTTTTTGTTTATGCACTTTTTGGCAAAGATTTGATTTTCGAGTAATGTGCGAAGAAACCATGGAGTGAATGCTTGCCCTAACATTGCTAAATTCAACCGTAAGTAGTTCGAAAACAATGGACTCTTTGTAAAAAGTGTAAAGAAAGTTTTTGTTCTCAATCAAATGCTCAATGGATTAACAGAAATTTTAAAATTATTGCCCCTAAGACAAGGCGGACACCGGCGACACCACAGAGACGTCCAGACTGGTTTTTACTTCATTCGCAACATGATTTGACGCATTCTGTTTTATTTTTCCATTATTATTTCCCTGATTTTGTGCGTTCGGTTTCTGAAATTTTACTGGCCGTCGAATTTCAGATTTTAACAAATCATACTCGTCTAATTTGTTACTTAGTGCTTTCGAGTTATTGAATTTTGTCCAATTTTCAGCTTGCCATGTCTTAAGATTAGACAATCTTATTCCAAGCTTTGTGTCTGACGTGGGAACGGTTGAAATGTTAGGGACTGCCTTCTGTGCTCCCCGCTTCGCTGCGTCATCAGCTTCTTCGTTACCAATAATACCCTCGTGCCTAGGAACACGACAAAGGACAGGATGTCACAAACGTACAGAGAAGACTGACCACAGAGCACTAATCGAGTCACTGCATAGTATCACACTTATTGAATATAGCTAAATGAACTTCAGCGTAACGAAGGTCTTATAGTGTAAGATGAACAAAATTTTAAAAAAATGGATGTGTTGGCGAGTATGTTGGTGATTTGAAATCCCCATTAGTTTCACTCCGGAAGATTCAAGTAAAATATCGTGTCTTCTACAGAGGGTTGGTTCACCAGCGTCTACTAGTAAGCATTCTATTCGACTGGTGAGGAAGGCACCAGTTACAATGCGAGCCCTTGCATGATGGATGCTGTTAAGGGGCCTGAGTGTACATGGTGAAGCGGAGGCATATACAAATCTGTCATGATCTAATATTGAACGAACAAGACTTCTTTTCAGACGAAGTCTAGTGCGGTCTGCACCCCATGATGCGCTTAGGCAGCAAAGGAGGTTCAGGGATGAGTTACAACGGGATCGTAGTTTTCGTATGTGATTACAAGCTAGTGTGCGGTCGAATCTGAGACACAGAAACATTGTGTAGTCAACGAAAGGAAGACGTTGGCCCTCAAGAAAAAGGTCTGGATCATTGTGAGCAAAGTATAGCTTACAGAAATGCGAACACATGACTTGGACACAGGAAAGCTAAAGCCGGCAGACATGCTGCTCTCGTGTAAACGGTTTAAAACCAATTGGTGGTACCTCTCGATGACCGGGATGCTGCTGGATGAGCAGAGATAGCGAAGTCGTCAACAAAGAGAGACGTTTGTACTGGTTCTCAAAGCCCTGTGGGACACCGTTCTTCATAGGATGACTAGATGACAAATGAGTACCGAAGCTCTCCAGGAACAGAGGAAGACAACCTTGAAATCCCCACGACTGCAATGTGCGTGGCATTCTGTTCCTCCAGGTTGCGTTATATGTCTTTTCCAAGTCAAAGATGTCTACAATGAGTTCTCTCAATACAAACGCTGATTAGATGGTGGATGACAACTCAACAAGATGGTTCAGCGTTGACCACTGTTTTCTCAAACAACATTGGATATTGGTTAGGTTCCGCGATTGCAGAGAGAAAAGAAGGCTACGATTGATCATTCTTAACAATTTGCAAATGTAGCTTGTCAGTGAAATCAGTCGAAAGTGGATTAGAACTATCTTTTTCCTCCTTCGGAAGTGGAATAATAATGGCTTCAGACCATTGAGCAGGGACGGTATGCCATTCCAAATACTGTTAAATAAGTTCAGAAGAAATTTCATGCCTATCTCTGGAAGATGTTTCAGCATCATTTTATGTATTCGATTAACACCAGGGGCTGTATTATTCGAAGACGCAAGGGCAAAGGAATGTTATATTCCTCTTCTCTGCAACTGGAAAAATCCAAGCAACACATTTTTTCGCGTTAGCTTTCTGTTCGAGAAACGATGGAGTTAGACTTTTTCGTAGTGCGATGCTAGCTCCTCAGCGGTGCCTTCAGATGAAGTTTGGAGCAGTCCGTTTACATTGGGACCGGGATGGAAAAAGAGGACTACGAACCTTGAATCTTAGGAACTTTTTGCCCTACGACTGATATGGAGTACGGCTTCTAAGAGATGAAATGTAAGCTTTCTAGGAGGACGACTTTCTCGAAGAATTCTTTTTGTTTTGTCTCTGCACCTCTATAAATAAATGAGATTTTCTACAATGGGATACTTATTTATACCGCTCTAAACCTTTCTTTTTAGCGGTGACCGCTTTTGCACAGTCCGAACTCCATGGAATTGGGTAATGCGTTGATTACGTGTTGATTTAGGGATGGGGACAGTGGCCGCTTCGAAAACCGCATTGTTTAAATGGGATGCCATAGAATCCACATCGACGAAAGATTGATGTTGCGTTCAAACACATCCCAATCTGCTTTTGTCAATATCCACTGCGAGGTGCGAGTAACCGAGAGACAAAAAACGTTCATATGTGTATGAATCGGGTAGTGGTCACACCCATACAGATGACTGTCCAGTGTAATATTGGGGAAAGAGGAACTGCAAATAACTAAATCGAGCACGTAGAAGGTTCAGAGGCTTTACAGAAGTGTGTAAAGTGGCCTGTGTTCAGAAGCGCTATATGCTGGCTATCTGCCAGTTTTTCAATTATATCAACCTTTGGGCAGAAGTCAGAAGATCCCGAGGTAGGGTAATGGGCATTAAAGTACCTGACGATGGGAAATGGGGAAGGCAACTGGTCCGTCAGACCAACAAGTCCCTTCTTCGTGTAAGACTGTCCGGGGGATATAAATATGACATACCGTAAATGTGAGAGATAGAAGGTTCACCCTCGTACATAGTCTGAAAGGCGCTTGTTATAAATACTTGTTGGTCATGGACTGAAACATTTACGAGCACAGCGACGCCACCATGTGCACGTAAGCCGTTTTCTCAGTCCGCCCTCTAGCAGGTATAGCTACGAACGGAGACGGCGTGTTTCGGCATCCTGGAGGCAAACTATTTGTGGAGCACGGCGGAAGATAACTCTTGAGGTCACCTGAACGGACGTGATTCCACGTAAGAAGGGCCACGTTTTGACATTAATATGTCTTTTTTTCTATGTTTCTTCCTTTTGATGACTATAAAGTCAGATCTTACGTTTGTCTCATCCCCATGATCGCTGCTGGAATCAGTGTCGGACATATGAAGTCCATTATTTCCGCCACTTAGTGAGCGTAAAATATGTCGGCGTCTACGAAAAGTTGAACAAGATAAGAGGTTAGCGGGACTTAAGGAACGAAAAGTTCTCTGCCGAGGACGACCCCGAGATGGACTTGGAGGGGGGATCGTTCATCGGCTGACTTCGGTTTCTGGATGGACGTTGATGTGGGGATGGATGTAGAGGTTGAGATAGATTTAGAATATTTAGAGGTTGAGACGGAAGTTGGTTTAGGTGCTACCTTATACTTCGTTGGTATAAGTATTTTACACCTTTGAAATTCCTCTTTTAAGTCGGAAAAATCTTCTAAACATGCCTGCACTTCGAAATTGCACATCTTTGGTTTCTGTAAAACCTCCAATTCACCTGACAGCCAAAGGAAGTTGTAGGAGGTTTTGGTGCGTTGACCGCTTCTGCAAATGATTTTGATATCGTGACAAGATGTTTTATCAAGTACCGACGTCTGGCTTCGGGAAAGGACATCCTATCCATATCCCCGATATCCATAACCCGGATCCTCTCGATGTCCTTCACTATCATGAATTTTGTGTATGTGTTTGAATTGGAAGAATGAGTTTCCTTACAATTCACACAGCACAGAGGCGTCGAGCATGGTGACGAATCATGGACCGGTTTACCACATTTTGCACAAACATCGCAAGAGAATTTGAGGGCGATCAAATGTGTGGCCGAATCTCTGGTAATTAAAGCAGCGCAGAGGGTTCGGCATATACTGACGGTCACGTAGGGCATAGAAACAACAAGGTATACTCTCTGGAAGCGAGGGACGATCAAATGTCAGAACCAATGTGGAGGTGGGGGACAAACGTTTCTTGCACCTTCCTCTATATTCTGTGTATGTTTACAACACGCTCAGGCTAAAAAATTATTTTAAATCTTGATCTGATTCTTGTGCAAAATTCTTGTGGTTGACTACTTCTTTTGCACAAGTTCAGACTGGGGTGTGTGATTACTTTAATCTTCAAGCCAGCAATTTCCTTCTGAGACATAACATTTATCTGCTTGTCTGTGCGTGCTTCCATCGGAAATTCTCCATTCCCCTGGTGCACAACAGACTGAATGTTCTCAAAGGTCACGTCGATTGTTTTTGCAAGACGACATGCACTGAGTGACTTGAATGACTGACTTTCCTAAATATATCTCAACAAGGAAGCGAGGGTTGACACGGGGATATAGCGAGGATAGGTTTGCCCCAACGCCTCGGACCAGCGGAAGGTCACCTCTGCGCGACGAACAGATTCTACATTGGAGACTACATTCTCCAACAAAAGCGGAAAGGACACTACAACTTGAAAATACAAAACTAATACGCATGAAAGACGACTTCGAAACTTATACCTTCAACTTGACGATATGTACGCTGCGGGATGCATTGAAGAATGTGGTGTATTAGATGGATGCCCCCAGTAATGAAAGAGATATCCACTAAAACAGTCGAGACAAGATTATTCCACATAATGCCTTTGTTAAAGATGTGGAATTAAAACTAACTAATTTCACTTGTACATATTTTATTATAGACAATCATAATATTTTCACCAAACAGTTTCAACCGACACATATATTGATTCATTGAATGAAGTGTTGTACCAACAACGTTTCGGGACACAATTCTGCCCCCTCATTAGGTTGCATTCTACATTAATTCCTCATTGAATCGCAAATCCATATTTTAAAATCATGTAAAACTGTATACGTCTTGAAAATAAAAGTAAATAGGAACAGAGTTAACAATGTTCAAGTGAAAAACTTCACAATTTTCTCCCGAAACGTTGTTGGTACACTTCATTTAATGAATCAATATATCATATGTTAATAAAAACTGTTTGGTGAAAATATTATGATTGTCTATAATAAAATATGTACATGAGATTGATTTATTCGCACACAATCAATGTCCAAGTGATACAATAAATAAATAATATGATTAATCAATTTTTTCTTAACGAAAAGTGATATTTTGCATTAATATTTGCATTACGTTCTTGATAAGTTATGTGAAAAGAAATCATGAAAATTGAAATCTTAGGAGTCGTTATTAATAATCTAAAATTAATATTTTCATGCAGTGTATGTATGTATTTATTACAACGCACTTCATTTAAACACACAGCTAAATTAAAGTTATGAAATATATTGTTCTGAATCTCTATAAATACCATAAATCTGTTCATTGCAAAACAACGGTGTAGCTTATGAAGGGTATTGAATTTCCTAACAAAAATAAAATAATGCAAAGCATATTTTGTGATTTAAAAATTTGTAATTAGGTAAAATTAGAAAGCTATTGTGCTCAAATATAATGCAATTCCTACTTTTCTTTGGAAGAGAGAAGTAGAAAATAGCATTAAGACAGTTTATCGCTGGTGTGCGCACTTCAATTTACCTCAACTCCAATTCGGTCTTGAAACAATTCGTCTGTGGCGTAAGACAGTTAACAGACAGTGTTGTCTGTCTGCTGTCCTGGTCGTGTTGTGCGCACTCCTATTGCTCCCAATGATAACCGAGCGTTAAGACTTTTTTCTCAAGACAAAGTCGCTGGTGTGCGGTACCCCTCCAGGAGGTGGCACCTAGCAAAGGAGATGAAATGGCACAAAGTTCTTCTGACTCTTTTATTGAATCCCTTAACAAAAATCGAACGTTCAAAATTTATTTATCTACTTTTATACATTTCCGCAGGAAAATGTTCCTTTTACTTCACTATTAAAAACCTATGAGAATTTTTAGACCTGAAAAGCATGGCAGTTATTCAGGAAACGTGTTCCAGATAGTCAAAAGTTTTCTTCAGTTCGGTACTCATCCTGTTCATCACATTTATTCCAATTGATGGAGACCTGCACATCGCATTAATTGGTTTTCTGTAAAAGTTTGTTCTTGTTGGTAATGATGGAATGCTCCACTCTCGAGTGGAGGCAGGAGGTAGAGCATTTATTTCTCTTCCTTAAGTACCTCTCCGTTTCGTTATTACATCTATAGCTTTTTGTGTGTGTGCTTTCCGATAAGTGATTACGTCGCTGGATGTAATGTAGCGAGTGTACCTATGATCGCTTTTGCTTCGTTAACGAGGACTCTGAACTAGCGGCCCAGAACTGCATGAAGACTGTGTTCAAGTGACCGCTAGTGATGTATTCTGTTGTAGCCACGGTGAAAGAATAGTTCTGAAGGGCTAGCCCTAAAGTCCCAAATAATAATAATTATTATTATTATTGTTATGAGGGAGGAGCCTAAAGACCTTGAAGTTAAGGTACGAATGCCGCTATTGCGAGAATGCTGACTCTTCCTCTTGCTGTAGACACGCCGGCGTTTTACTCGTGTCTGAGTTTCTTTGGATTGGTTTGGATGCTGCCGCCTATAGTAAAAGTCACCATACTTTGCTTCAAGAAATTCAACTTCAGAGAAAATAACATGGACGGAAATGCACTGTGTTCATTAGTTTATTTTGTATTAGTCGTAGTAAACTACTTTATTGTCCTCAATGTGGTCATACGTAGTTTGGAACAGCTCTCTTGACCGTAAATTATTTATATATTTATTTATGTCAGTCTAACTGACTTGATGGTATAGAACCTGTACTCTGTGTAGCCAACGCTTTTACTTCGCCATCGTCTACAAGAGTAATGATAAGGGTACCTCACGTTCAGTTGGCAAGATATTCGGAATTGAATCTTGACCAACCTCGGACAACAATCAATTAACTTCCTCTAGTGGCGCTGTTCTGTTCTTTCTGCATCGAGAGTGTGGAACGAATACTTTGTGTCTTTGTTGTGTTATCAACTTGTATTTTTTCACAGCAAATAGTCACTTTTGTGACTACTATTAATATTTATTTGGATATTACTTAATTTCGCTGTGACCACGCCTTTCCTGAAATATTCCTACCAGGCTTTCCTTGAAATTTTTGCGTATTTCAAGGATTTGTACGTAGAGGTTGGCAATTTGTTTAAGGTAGCCATATTGAATAATTTTAGGTAAAATATCGTGACTTTGACACCAGTCGATTCCTACGCAACCGGAAAATGGGTGAATAAGAGTCACCACTGAAATAAAGTATTCCACAAGTATTCATTTTCCATTGAGGATTAAATGGAAAGGCTAGACTTCAGCCGTATTATTTGGGCGATGTTTGCTTTAAAATGTTTATAATAAATGTTTGTTGAATTTTTTCTGTGATTTTTCTCCTGTACTATTTTAAGAGTTAGTGATTTTATATTGCATTTTAGCACAAAGTCAAATAGTTATATAATGTACACTTTCTTTACTAATTGTTCGATTGAAATGAGACATTGAACTGATGATTTGTAGAATTAAAAACAATTTCCATGGGTATGTTGTTTTGTTTCAAATATTGATTAATATATTTTCCAGGAATGAAGTGTTCCCACCGCTGAACCGAAAGTAATTGATATACCAACTGTGATGGACAGCGGACTTGTCCTTTGACCGCAATGAGCCTACCCCAACTTAGTTCTTCCACAGGTGTTAACAACCTTTGTCGGGGTTTCGCGGCATGCCGTCTGGAATGGGTGGAGCTTTAGTTAGTCCATCCCTCGCGACAAACATGACAACACCGCGCTTTCGCTACCTCTTTTTACTTATTACTTTTTATTATTAATTGGTTACCTCTTTTTACTATTCTTTCGCCGCGACTACGGGGATCATCCCACGAGAATGTCCGTGAGCTGAAATGGAGGGCGAATCAGTGTAACGCGTTGAACCAAAAACATTCACTTCATAACACAAGAACGTTTTGGGTTGCAAAAATGTATTTGCACTCCGCGGACCCTTCTGTCTGCGGTATTTCCACTGGGCGCTCTTCTACAGGACATGATACTTGACTGCTCTGTGGAATGTTTTTCGATAAAACAATACACAACACTCGCACCCGATGACTATTTACTGATTCATTTATCAGTAGTGCGGGCGCCACTCTGTGACATCTGGATAGGGTCAGCTGAGGGGGAATGTTGGCTGGTTAAGAGTTAGCAGAGGATGATTTTTTTTGCAAGTTAGGAATATACATTCGGCGCTGGCGCAGACTGCACCATCCCTTTCAAGACAGGATATAGAAAGGGCCCTTCTCTTGGGACGGTCCTTAGTGCCGCATTAACTGCTGAAAGACTCTTCTTATCCCCTCTCCCACGCTTTATTTTATCCCTCCTATAGCACCGCTCTATCGGGAGGTTAGGGAACCCCACGCTCACGTGACAGCGACTGGTGACCACATTGTCGTTGCGGGAGTGAAGACTTGACTTACGTTAACTCAAACTTACATTACAAGCCTGTCTATATACCCTAAGCAGCTTCTAGGCGATTTAGAACGCGTGACTGACTCGCTCCGTAAATGGTTCTCTTCTCTCTCAATTTTTTTTCTATTAAATATTTAGAACTAAAGCTTGTAATAGTTTCTTATACTTATGTTTCATCATAACATAACTTATGATGAAATAGTGTCAGAATTGCTTTTGTTTTAGATGAGTTCGCCAGTGTGTGTCTCGAAGCATAATCAGAAGGGCACCCCTGTGTCTTGGTAGTTGTTGTACTTGACTACCGCGTGTACTTTGTTGACTCACTAACGATAACGCCACGTGTGGTGATCGAATGAGGTGCATGATGATTGAGAGTTGTGGAATGAAAGGGAAGGGAAACAAGAGTACCCCGAGAAAAACTGCCGCAAACCCGCTCTGTCCAGTCCTGCAAATTGTACTTGGATCAACCGGGGTTTGAAACCGTGTCTCCAGAAGTGGAAGTCGACGCATTATGTCACGGGTCGCCATATAATACAAGTGAAAACTCCTAAATCGAAACTTCATAACTTTTCATTTGATTTTGTGAACTCCTAAAAACAGTCCTCTCAATTTTCGATCATTTACCACTAACACACTATACCGTAAATTCCTTGGGACTATCTGACGTTCTTCTTTTCCTAATAAAATTATTTCGTGAATAAAATTTCAAAGATAAACATTGATATTTGACTTAAGATTCCCGAGTTAATGGCATAATTAAGTTATAAATTCGTTTTCACTTTTTCGGCTTAAAAGCGATTTAAAAAATGTTTTTCTCTCAATTTTAAACGAGAAATTGTTTCCTATTCACGCTCGGCACCTACACTAGCGACGGCGTGATTGGCCATTACCGAACCTTTTCTTGTTCTTATTAGCCGAATTTGAAGTCCTATAGTAAGAGAACGCCAGCGATGGAAACGAATAAAATATCTTAAGGTTCCTGATAACGCTAAACGCAGTTTCTCAGAGTGAGAATGGATCGCGTGAAAAACCGTTATTACTCAGGATTTCTATGTCATGATACGATGTATTTTTCTGAGAAATTGACTTTTCCCCCGTAATTTAACGATGAACACCACTACGGCGAATATGGCGTCACTTTTAATGAGCTATAACTCTGTTAATATCCATCAGTAGTTTCTTTTATATTACCTTAAATTTTTGTTTTCTTACAATTTTTTATTTTATTTTTGTATTAAGTGTAGTTGTTTGTGAAAAAAATTGAATTGTTAAAATTAGTCATAAATAGATGAAAAATGATTTACTTTTCAGAAAAGGTGTCTACCATAAATTCTGTTTTTCTCTTTATTTATTTGCTCTATCGAATGTCAAGTCTTTTTGAATTTTACAATAATTAACCCCAGAAAGGGCCATCCATCCCCCTGGGGGTGCACCTGCCAAAAATTTTAAAAACATTATTGAAGCCATCATGTCAAATATTTTATTTTTTAATAAATAAATTAAATAATATTTGTCAAATGATTAATTAAATTAAGTATATTAAATTGTGTACTATCATGCTCAATACAATAATTTCCCAGGAAAGTGATAATTTGACTCCACTATATTAACGCACAATTCTTGTGTGCATACTGTTATAAGGGTCTGTATTGTGTGAGAGTCATTTATGATGTCTGACACTATGACCTTTTTGTTGCTTGCTATGAAGCCAAATGTGAATGTGAAAAGAACATCTTGAGATGTTACAGTTTATTTAAAAAATGTGCTTACATGAAATGAAAAATAAGTGTAATTTGACTCCAAAGGATACTCCAGTTTTTTGTTAGCTTTGTCTTTCATATTAACCAATTTATTGTGAATAACATTTTAATTAGTTAACTAAAATTTTTGATTAATTGTAAAGTTACTTACATAGTAAGTTAAAACATTTCAATTAGTGGTGGTATTAATAATTGACTCATTAATTTAAAATATAGTTTTGTGATCTATTTGTATGTGTGCGATCTCGTGTCACTTGAAACCCAGCATTTTCTGCAGTGGCTGAAGGGAAGATTTTCTTATGATTTAATTAATTTTGTTTAGTAAAATTATCAAATTTCATTTTTTGAAATGAGTAGCTCACAAGCTATCACATTGTAGACTACAAAGCACTCAACTTTCATTCAATAATTTAAAATATCTTTTATTATTTTATTGTTCTTTTTGTGTGTGTGTGTGTGTGTGTGTGTGTTAGCTTGGAAGTAAATTTTGCCCTTTTGTTTTTATCTCACTTGGTTTGAGTATACAAAAATTGCATTTAGAGACATTAACAGAATGGTAAATATTGCCAGAAAGTAAATTAATTAATTTGAGCTAAAACTTATTTTATAATGCATTAATAATATAGCTAATTCTAGCTTCTATTTTTTAAATTTAAAATAATTACTTTGTTTTATTGTGTCCTAATATCACTTGTTCTGTTTTTCAGAATACTCTTGAAATACTGTATGGAGGAGTTAGTATGAGTATCCAACAAGCCTATATAACTCTCCTTAATCCAAAATTGGGATGTTCTTTTCTGGATTATGTTGTGTTTTCACATTTATTGAAAAATGGTTATAAAGTCTTACGACATTCTCCCAAAAGAACTGTTACACGTTATGAACGTTTAATTGGATTACAACTGGGAAAGGTTAAGATCAAGAAATCAGGGGAGAAGTTAAGAAGAGGGAATAAAGAAAATCACAGTGCAAATAACAAGAAAGTGAAGGAGGAAAAGAATGTGAAAGATGAAAATAAACAATCCTGTATCACAGATATTAATGAAATGTTCAAAACTAATAATGAGCACAAAGATGGGGAGAATATTTCTAACGTGGATGTGTCGTTTGATGATAATTCCAGTTCTTTAAGTGATATTGAAATTCTGAGTGAGAAATGTACAATTGAATTTAAAAAAAAATATGAAGATGACAATGAAGAAGAAAAAGATGATGGTGATGAGGAAGAGGAGGAAGAGGAGGAAGAGGAGGAAGAGGAAGAGGAAGAGGAGGAGGAGGAAGAGGAAGAAGAAGAAGAAGAGGAGGAAGATTTAAATTATGAATGTTCGTCATTTTCATCATCTCGGGATTCAGATTGTCAAATAGTGTTCTCCAAGAGGGAAGAAAGCACAGCATGTGCCTCAGAAAATAAAGCTATTGAAGAAATAAATCTAAGTGATAGTGATGAAAATGTTTGTTGTGAAGAAAATAGTGTAAGTGCTGTGAAGATTGGACAGACAAAAATAGAAACGACTGTTGTTGCTGGTGTTGAAGAATGTAAGGTGCAAAGTGAAGAACTGAATAACTCGAGCAGTGGCTACATTTGTGAAATTTCTAATGAAACAGGTATCTACTTTGATGAATCTAAGTACAGAGGTTTAGATACGATAGATTCTTCTTATTTAAACTCTTCAAATGACCAAATGGAAAGTATATGTGGTGGACTAGATTTATCTACAGTTAATAGTAAAGAGAAAAATCTCTCTCTTATTAACAATATTAGTATTGTTAGTGCTAGTGAAATTTGTGTTGATGTTCTTAACAGTGCACAAGAGAAGTTGATTAATAACAGTGAAATTTGTGTTGATGTTCTTAATGGTGCACAAGAGAAGTTGACTAATAACAGTGAAATTAAGGAAGAAAGTGTAAATAATGTGAATGAAAATAACATCAAGACAGAAAATAAAATAGATAAGAAAAAATGTTTGGAGGATCAAGATAAAATTGAAGTAATTGATTTGGATGATGAACCAAGGGTAATTGAAAGTAGAAAGACTATACTGAACTCATTTCCTAATGCTGCTGGTTGCCATACTGTACAATGTGATGTACCTCCTCCTAATTTGTGTCCTCCTGACATATGTCCTTATAAACAAAATTATGTTATTGTTCTGGAGAGGTTAGAAGACCCCAGGTTTGGGGGTTCCCAAAAAAAACGACGAGAAAGGAATGGTGAAAATTATTCAAACCATCGAAGATATGAACATCATAGAGATATTCCTCAGAGATATTCTAACAGACATCCAAACAGACATTTCAACAGAAGATTTAATTCAAGACCTAGATTTAGAGGTCATCAGTATCAAGGTCATTATCCACAATTCCATCAAGGAGATGCGAGATTCCCAAATTCAACAGAATTTTCATCTGGTTCTCTTATGTACCCACCTATTCAAAATAACTATTTATCACCAAGAGGACAGGGCCCATTTCCATATTTCTCTGGGCTGCAACAGTTCAACCAGCCCTTTCAACAAAATATGTGTGATCGTAGGTGGGATCGTCCTCCGAACACTCATAATCAGGGTCCCAGGGTGCATCATTCTCGTCATCAAAATTCCGGAAGGCGAAGGTATCCTCAGAGGAAAAGTCAAGAAAGTATGATTACGGGACATAATAGTAATTGTGAAGATAGGAATGAAGAGTTGGGTGAAAAGGATGGAGGTTATGTTCCATTCAGATTCAATCTGATAAGTGATGAGGCAACCTCAGAACAAGAGACTAGATCTCAAGTTAATAAGAGAAATTCTGATACCTCAGAAAGTTCCTATTCCTACTGTTCTGGTAGGAAGTATAGTAGGATGAGAAGTGATCGTTCACCTTTTGAGCGTGGCAATAATCCTCAATTAAGGCATTCAGATAATGAAAACAGTGCTCCATTTCTGGAAGCACAAAGCCGAATAGAGTTATTGAACTCCACAACTGAAGATTCTTGTACAGATTCATCTGGAGAATCAAGCGACAGTGAGAGTTCTGAAGAATCTTGTGATGAATCCATGCAAGAATCAGAAGAGGACCGTGGAGATGAAAATGTCTGCTCACTTTTAAAACCTGGATCTATACATGATATTGGTATGTGTGCCTATTACTGTATGCATATACATTTTATACTTTTGCTTAATTGAGAAATTTATTTTTTATAGATGGAGCCCTTAAATCTCTTCAGATTGTCAAGACTACAAAATTACCTTGTCTAACAGCTACCGCAGATGAAATGTTACTTTCCATAAAATTTGATTTGTACCTACCTTCAACTCCATTTAGGAAGTCTGATCCTCCTCTACCAGATTTTCGGGTAGTAATAATGAGGTAACAATATTATGTTTTATCCTCAATATTTTTAATCATAGCAAATGATCATTTCATAAGTTCTATCAATTATTTGTGTTAATTTGATTTTTCAAATTACTTTTATTCTGATCTTTATCATATTACTGCATGTTATAATTTAAAAAAAATACATTTCACATGATTATGAGAAAATTAATAAAGTATATAATATTAATGCCTTCTGGTCCTGTTACATACATTTGTGATTGGTTAATGATTTTGAGATGAAATTTTGACAGGTTTTTATCTTTATTTTTATATGTTGTATCTTTTTGTTCTAGCCCTGATCAGACACTTCCCAGTTCACGACAACTCTCTTTTCTGGAGGCAGGTTTTGATGATGGTGTACCTTTGTTGTATGCTGTAGCATCTCCAGACTCTGTAGCATTTTTCCTTCATTCTTTTCTAGAGTTTCCTGAAGTGAAAAGCAGTGAAAAAGCACAAACATGATACACCACAAGATATATTATTTAAAATACTGTTCATTCCTACTGTCTATTAGTAATATCATACCATAAAAATGTTCTCCAAGGGATCAGATAAAGTATTTCATTTTATTTCATATTCTCAATTCAGTATTTTCCATTATATCATTTGATTAAAATGTAATATAGAGTTCTCTAATTTGACTTTGAATATAATCGATGAATACTTATGATTTGAATCAACTGATGAATTTGTTCTTTGTTTATCAAGGTTTCCCCTCAAATGAATTTTGATGATTTTGATCTCCATTGTCTGGATAACACTTTGTTCTAAAAGTTTATTTTAGTTGCAATATTTCTTGATCTTTTCAAATTCAGTTTCTTGTGTTAAGTAGTTCATTATTATTTGAAGAAGTGATTTATTTCATGATATTTGTGGTGTGTGTGTGTTTGTTAATCTATTGGTATTTAAGTGAGATTTGTTTAAAATTGTCTGAGGCTAGTCATTAACGCAAATGAACCTCATGATTGTATGTCACCTGAGATTTACTTTTATTTCTAAGTTCACTGAATTGCAAGTTCTGGAATTTGTAGAATACTTAAATATTTTGCAGAATACTTAAGTGAAGTTTGTTGAACATTAATGCTCTTGTTGCAAACCTGAGACTTACAAATCATGTATTACTTTTTAACATTTTCATTCATTGTTTTCTTTCAATGAGTATTTTTATTATCTTTTTAAGGTAATTTATGCAATAATACTGCATGTTTATTAGGATAAAAACATATTAAAGAAAATAATACTTCTAAGCTTTTGTCTTGAAATATTTTCAAGTAAATCTCAGGAGCCGATTTGAATAGAACTCATTTCAAATTCTTTACTGTCAAATATTTTCTGTTACCATATCAAAAATTGAAATTTTGGTTAAATGACATCTGTAGGTTCATACTTGCTGATGAAGAACCTTTCTTAGAGTATGTTTGGCTTATAGGTAATACATTTAGAAGATGTATTTGTGTATTAATATTTTACAGGACAATATAAATCCCTTCAAACATAGCTATTTTTTAATTCTTTTATTTATTTACACTCATACATCATTTAGATGATATAAAGAATACATTGTTCTCTGTTATTGTAGACTTTGAGTGCTACAATAATAATAGTAAAAATAATAATAATAATTAGTCTTACCTATATAATCTTTATTGACTGTAAATTTCTAATTTATTAGTTTCCTGTTTTATGTATCATTTTTATTATTTCGTCTCCTAGAATAGTAATTTTAGTTTTATTTAGTGTGTATATATGGACATGTATAGTGTAACTGTATTGTGTTTTGATATAGTTTTCATTATTTTGAACATGTATATATACTTATTCTGAAATGAATTACTGTTTTTGTTTTTGTTTTATATAAGGTTCGAATTTTTGAAAATATATTTCTACTACAAATTTTCCTGAATCATCAGGTAAAAATATCTTTTTATATTGACTGTATAATTTTTGTATAATGTATAACTTTGTAAACTGAAAAATATGGCAGACACTTCTTTCTGCATTATTTGCTAGTTGCAGGAAAGGTTCACTCAGTTTCATATTTAACAGTACATCAGATCAGCTATGAATATTATACCAGAGGTGCCCACAGGGTGTAATGATGCAGACTGGGTCATTGAAAACTTTGGAGAGATGAAATAATAGTTAAATAAAAATTAAATTTAAAAACTAACATACATTAAAATAAAAATTATCATTTGAAAACTCAAATCATTTTCGAAACTGATGAATTAATTGTAAAAAATCATGCCGTTCACTGATCTATTGAGACCGCAGAATAAGCATGTGCAAGTGTCGGACAAAGACAGATGGTCACATTGTATGAATCAAAAAAATTGAATACTCATCGCATTCGCATGAACCATGAAGTGATAACAGACACCTGTACTGCCTCTCTAACTTGCAATGGTAAGATTCTACAACAAACGGCACTTCTTGAAAACAGCGTTAAATTGTTGATTGGCTCTGAAGATTCATTGCTTTACCTCCAGAGTTTTAGTATACAGAAAAGATGCGAAATCCAAATTTAATATCGTCATTATATATTTTATCTTGTCTTTTCTCTTGTTTCTCCCTGGGGGAACATGCCTGTCTTTGTTATTGAGCTCTACCCAATTTGTATGAAATTAATTAATTTTTATTGTAATTACATTGAAACTATTAAACTGACCTCTTTTGTAGACAATGTTATTACGATAGTAGACATGATTAATTTTTATTGTATTGACAATAGTATTTTGCATTTCCTCTGAAACAAGCTGAAGGGAACAGGTAGGCCTACGTTGGAATGATTGTTCAACGCGACTGTTATACATGACAAGTGGACAGAAATTTGATGAAAAAAATAGAATTTTAAAAGTAGTATTTCTATTGAGATTAAAATAAGTGTAATGGTAGTGGATCTTGGGAACTGGACTCTGAGAAAGTGTCAAATGTTACTGTGAGTAGTTTAACGAGAGAACAGAGATAAATAGAACTAGTTACTCCAATTATAGGTCTATAGAGGCATCTTTAATATACATTTTGTTCGTGACTATTTGCAGTTGTGCACAGACTTATTACAAATTATGCAACATTTTTCTCAGGAATTTTCCTAGTTCATGCTTCTTTAAATCTAATGACTAATCTTAGTGGCATATCTATTTATTGACTCATTGACAAGGTGATGGTCATCAAGGTGGAGAAAGGGGAGGAATTGCTCTTCACTGCTTCTGGATTTGTGGACAAATTAATTGTCACCTCTGTTGAGACTCGTCTAATTTTATATATGTAAAGCTGGGACTCTGTGACAAACTTATTATTCAGCTCTGAAGATAAATCATTATTATTCAATAAACTGACTGAAGTCACTTACCTTGCAAAAAGACCATCTCATTCATGCACTATGCGACCTTTTGGAGGGGAGAGAAATTAGAACTTTGCACTATATGAATGCATAATGTGTCGGAGTAATTAGCTTCTTGTTTCTTTTTTTAAATTGTATGTCAAAATTTTCATGTGTTTCTTTCATGATTAAATATAAATTGTTCCATGTTAAGGTCTTTTACTTGGCGCAAAGAGTCGTTATTTTCGCGAACTCATGCCCTGATTAAGTTAAATAATTAATAAGTAAAATAATAAATAAACAAGGGTATGTTACAATATATATAAATAATTAAATTACCATGAAAAAAAACAAAATGGCCTCCCGTCAGTGTGCCAATTGTAACACGATTAAATGAATTAAAGGAATTTTGAATTTGCACAGCAAACTCGGGGATACCAATTTTAAACTTATTAATTGTAATGCCTTACAAAGTCAATCATCTCCTACACTTATGGCAATCACATTTAATAAAACACACTTTAATTAGTTGAAGGCTAGTCCAGATTCTTTGATTAGTAGTTGCACTGTCATTGGTTACACAGAGTTTACTAGTAAATTGCGGTGCATGTATCTGAGCCAAAAGTCTTTCTCATAGAACATCACAAGGGAAAAAAAAGAAAGAAAAAAACAATTCCGGTGAAAAGCTGTCATTAGCGTATTACGAAGTTCATACCTCCTTGATGGGAACCGCAGTGAAATGTGATTGGGCCTCTTAGAAGTTGCGAAGGAATTCCGTGGAGTCGATCGGAATTCTTAGCTGCAGTCAGTGGCGGCTATTGGGAATCAAAATTGAGGTGAATCATAATTGGGGTGAACATCTCCTCCGCTAATTTTCTGCGTAACTTTCAGCTTGCGTGGAACAGTAGGCCCCTCGAAACTGTGAGTTTCACTAAAGTTAAGTGCTTAAGATCAAAGTTTCTTGAANTAATGTCACTACAAATCTTATTGTTCTTCATTGAAGCGGTCAGTAATGTTTCTATATGGCACAGTAAAATCAGATGATTTTTTTCAACACATGACTTGTTCTCAGAGAGGGTGTCTAGTAGAGGGTAGTAAAAAGTTCTTGAGGTGAATCATAATTGGGGTGAACATCTCCTCCGCTAATTTTCTGCGTAACTTTCAGCTTGCGTGGAACAGTAGGCCCCTCGAAACTGTGAGTTTCACTAAAGTTAAGTGCTTAAGATCAAAGTTTCTTGAATTCACGTTAATTTCTATAATAAGCTAAAGATCTTATCGTTCTATTGGCAATATCAACTACTTCATGATCTGATACATCATGATTTTGAAAGAATGTCCGTCTTTTCAAACACATGTTTCATGACATTTAATGCGAAAACGAACTCCAACTTACTGATACACATTGCCAAACCATGAGCTTCATCCTTTTGGGCCCGTAACTTCAATTTCTTCCAAAGTAAGTACTATGTCTACTACATGCTGTTGAACGGCACGCAAGCTATCGTACCTGCTGCTAACTCTTGTGTCGTTAAGTGCTTTGAGAGACAAATCATTACCTTCCGCACTGGCTGCACTAGCTAAATTCTTCACATTTGTAAACATTGCATATTGTTTGGGAGAGGCTTCAATGAAACAGTACAATTGTTGTATTGTACTAAAATCATTGCGTACAAAAACAATGTTCTTAGAGGTATCTGCAAGTGCGAGATTTAGAGAATGCATGAAGCAATGTACATACAGTATATGGGGAATGCTTTCTTTCATTCTCGCTACCACTCCTTTGTAAATACCGCTCATGTTACCTGCTCCGTCGTAACATTGAGCAATTATATTTCGAGGACTGATACCAAATTTTTCGAAAATAAGGAGGGAGCAACTTGTACAAAGTTTCACCATCAGTCAAATCTGTTTTGAAAAACCCAAGAAATCGTTCTTCGATTTCCAGTTCCTCAGTGATATATCTTATTACAAGAGTTAACTGTTCATGTGAAACGTCTGGCGTTTCATCGACAATTATGCACAAATGCTTACTTTTCTTAACATTTTCAAGTATACTGTCTCGCATTTGATTTGCCATAATTTCCAGCATTTCATTTTGTACATCGCGATGAACATAATTAAAAAACTTTTCCCTATCTCGAAACAGTTTTTTTCCATGGCACATTATCAGTTGATCTCAGCTTTAATAATTCCACAAAATTACCTCTGTTAGCTGAACTCTCATATTCTCTGTATCCTCTTAGTGCTAAACATTGCCTTGCCAGGAAAAGCGAAGAAAGAGAATTTTTAAATAATCGCGATTTTTATTGATTTCTTCGTGTGTTGGGTAGTTACCATACAACACTTTCCCTGGCTTTTAGTCAACGTTGCAAAGCATTAAGGTGAGATGAGGATCTTTCATGTTCTTTAAAGCGTTGGACGGCATTTTTCCAGTTTTTGAACCCCTTTGAAATAAATGTCTCGTCATAGCAACCTGTGGTTCCAAATAATCGACAAGGGAAACAAAATGCTTTGTCTCCAGAAACAATATTCTAGCCACTTATATTCTGCGAACCACGAACTTCTGGACTTCCTTTTGTTTCTGGATATTCGTTGAGCGTAGGTTGAAATGGACCATCTTTGAAAAATTCTAATGCTGCTGCTTACCATGAAGTGGATCTCTATGCTGAAGCTGACTGTGAATATTAGTCACGCTGGACACGCGGGTAGTTTCAGTATTTAATGAAACAGACTCTACAGAACTGAACGTAGAAACAGTATTTACAACGGCGGCGGTGTCGCATTGTTCAGTATCACTTGTTGCTACAAACTTCTGTTTCTTTGAAAAAAAAAAGTTTTTCCAGTTGAATGCTTCATTTAAGCCGCGATTCAATATGTTTGCAGAGAAGAAAGCATTACACCGGGACACTAGATAGAACTAGAGACATATGCACTGTAACGTACGGATACACGCGACAAACTGGCGAATAAATTTCACAGTATGTATCGGTCTATTGACCCACTAATCTCCAAGATAGAAGATCTGCCACTAAGGTTCTGATAGCGCGTTTAGCTGCACGTGTGTCCTGTCTCGGGTTGCGCTAGCCGTGATAGTGCGCAAGGCAATAATGATACGTTTTTAAAACAGCTTCATTGTCACCCCAGACCACCACCTCTCCATCAAGGTCACGCGGAAAGCCAGAAACCGGCATGGATAATCTGTTCTAAGGACACTTATCAATTGTTTAAAGCGACGCAGGATGTACATCAACAATCGAACTTCCTTCACTGCAATTCTTACATACCTCATTTTCCAGTATAAACAACTTTAAACTAACCATTATTCTGATATTACTATACGGCAACTCATTTTTATCGCATATCGCACAAAATTTGAATTAGAGGGTACGTAGACTTTGAGAAAACAATTTGTTGCTATCTCGGTAAACAAATTAAAGGAAAGACAATTAGGTGACACAAATCAAGGTTAGTATGTTTTTTTATATTTCCATGTTTCAGAGGGTTCAAATGAAATTTTATTTTTCCTTGCAAAAAGTGTTTTATTATTTTTTTGTTTGGGGCTTTAGGGCTCGTCAGCATCAAGGTCATTAGAGCCCATGCAAGTAGGGAAAAATGCAGTTTCGCACCATAGAGAAGAGCCGTAATAACTCTTCCCCGTGTGTGGGACTCGCCGAATATCTCGACCATACCCACTAAAAAACCCTCCTGAAATCAACAAATATCTAAATAGAAAGATGAAAAAAAAAAAAAAGGAAAACAGAATACCAATACATTATTTCACAAAACAGGAAAACAATGTTTAAATGTTATATTTTCGAATTACAGAAATAACGATGAAAACAAAGAAGACAGTAAAGATGAAAAGGGAATGCAAATTTTAAACTCTCCCGAGAACTTGAGGGAGGAGCCCCGATCTACTCATAAAAATCAATAGTTTATTAACATTAACCGTTTCATTTCCGAGAATTGTTGGTAAATCTGCAGCCAGACCAATTTGTCTCCGTATACTTGAGTATCTTCTGCAATCAGTTAGTAGGTGACGCACTGTCAGAGAACAGCTACACTCCTCACAAACGGGTTCATCATCAAGTAGTAAGAGATACCTATGAGTGAGAGGACAATGTCCTATGCGCAGGCGGGTCAGCAAGACCTCGTCGCGCCGGGCTGGCCTACAGGAACTGCTCCACGACTTAACAGAAGATTTGATAAGTCGGAGCTTATTCCTTTCAACAGCAAACCACTCATTGCTCCATTCACTCAAAATCCTTATCTTCACGGAATTTAGGAGATCTCGTTTTGGAATCGTGGAGAAATCCACGCGATTCCTGAGGCATGGGGAATCGTCTCCTTCCTCATTTCCTCTGATACCCACGTGTCCGGGGTCCCAGCAAAACATTATGTCCTTCCATCGCTTTGCAGTGAGAAAAGTACATCCTGGATGTTCTGGATCAGCTTATCAGCTGGATACATGTTCTGGATTGCTTGAAGGGCACTCAGCGNAAGGAAATGTGATCCGTCGGAGCACTTTGTAGTTCGCAATGCTCGCAATATGGCGTAGCACTCAGCAGTGTAAACACTGCACAAGTCGCCTAGACGGTAGCCACTGGTCTCACGGGGAAATACCACGGAGCAGCCGACACCATCAGCCTGCTTCGACCCGTCGGTAAACACAGGGATACGGATCCGGTGTTTGTAGAGGATTAGCTGAAAGTATACCCTCAACATCGGAGCTGGAGTGTTCTTCTTGTCATGATGCAGAAGATCGAAAATAATCTTCGGCTTGTGCAAAGCCCAAGGGGGAGACTTACTAAAACCTTGATGTAAGACATTAGGTGTGCGTATATTTAAGGTTTCCAAAATTTGTTTGGAGCGATATCCAAAAGGTTTGGTTGCTCTCAGTCTGTTGTAGAAACGGATGGAAGAAGAGGATGGATGAAAAACCGCGTTGTGCACCAGATTGTCGGGTAAGGTTTTGACGTGGCAAAAGGGTCGTAGCATGAGGATTTGCCGCCGGAGGTAAATGGTTCGCCACTCTGGCCTACAAACTCGGTATGGGACTAGTGCGGTATGCTCCCGTAACTAGTCGAATTCCAACTTCTTTAAATAGCTTGCACGAGCAGAGCTATATACAACGCAGCCATAATCGAGCCGAGATCTTATGAATGCTCGATAAAACTGGTGCAGGGAGTAGCGATCAGCGCCCCATTCCCTGCTACTGAGGTACTTCAATAAATTCAGAGACTTTAATGTTCTTGCTCTTAGGTCTGGTAGATGTTCAATCCAATTCAGTCTCTGATCAAAGATTAGACCTAAGAATTTCACAAAAGGATAGAATTTGAGAACATTGTTCCCCAGGGCGTGGTGAGGTTCTGCCAGAAGGCTTGGTCTTCTACTGGAAAGAATACAGCGCGTTTTCTCAGCAGAGAAACGAAAAACTGTCGTTTTCGACCAGTGGTATAATCTATTAACGACGAGTTGGATTTGTCGCTCCGCACCTGTGACACTCTGTGATGAACAAAAGATAGCAAAGTCATCGACAAAAAGAGAGTGTAAAACAGGATTCTTTACAGCAGACGTTATGCTGTTTATGGCCACTGCAAAAAGGGTCACACTCAAGACTGAGCCCTGAGGAACACCGTTCTCTTGAAGAAGGAGATCCGAGGTGTCTCTTCCAATGCTGTAGCGGAAGGAACGTTGATCCAAAAAGGACATGAGCATCAGAGGAAGACGTCCTCTAAATCTCCAGGTATAGAGTTGTTCTAAAATGCCATGACGCAAAATGGTATCATAAGCCTTCTCGATGTCAAAAAATATTCCGATGAGATGTTGTCTTCGGACGAAAGTATCTTGAATTGCTGATTCCAGGAGAAGTAAGTTGTCCAGGGTGGAATGGAACTTCCTGAAACCACACTGAGATCGACTCAGCAAGTCATGCCGTTCAAGATACCAGACTACACGTCGGTTGATAATTCTCTCCAGAGTTTTATCAACACAACTCGTCAAGGTAATGCTTCGATAACTACTAATGTTCGTATTGTCCTTACCTCGTTTTAATAAAGGGATAAGCGTTGTTTCCTTCCAGGAATTCGGGAATACTCCCTCGGACCATGAAAGATTAAAGATATCCAGAAGGTATTCTCTCGATTTGAGACTGAGTTGTCTCAGCATTTCATAATGAATTGAATCAGGGCCAGGAGCAGTGTTGTGGGCTGTCGCTAGAGCTGACTCAAGTTCCCACATAGAGAAGGAAGAGTTGTAGGGTTCCCAGTTGGTGGAACGAAAGTCAAAAGATGTGCTCTCTGCTGTTTCCCTTTCTCTCGCGAAATCAGGATCGCAGTTTGCTGTAGATGTTAGGTCAGCAAAATATTCAGCCATTGCTGTTGCCATTTCTCTGTTGTTGGTGAGAATCCGACCCTGATAATTGAGTCCAGATATTGGGACTCGAGAATACCTTCCAGATATCTTTCGGATGGACTCCCATACTTTAGTGGACGATGTTGTTCTCTTAATGGTGCTTAGAAACTCTTTCCAGGAGGTGGATCTGGATTCTTTGATAGTTCTGCGCGCTTTTGCTCTAGCAATCCGATATGCGGCGAGGTTTTCCGGAGATGGACTAGCCTTAAATCTCCGCAATGCTCTTCGTCTTGCCCGAATGGCGGACCGACATGCGTCGTTCCACCAGGGGACATGAGGTCTTCGCGGAAAAATGGATGTTTTCGGAATGGATTCTTCAGCGGCGTGATGAATCACCTGGGTCAGATGGTCGACCCTCTGTTGGACACTACCCGTTTCTCTGAAGACAGACAGGGAACGGTACTGTGTCCAATTAGCCTTACTGAGAATCCATTTCTGTGGCTTGATTTCGGGAATAGTCGCACGTTCCTGCAAGGACTACCAGATAGGATGATGGTCGCTACCATGCAGATCATCTTCTACCTTCCATTGAAAGATATCAGCAACTTCAGGAGAGCAAACTGATGGATCTCTAGCAGTCCATGGCCCCGTGCCAAATGCGAAGTGGGTCATCTCCCCGGTGTTCATTAAGCATAAATCTTCCCGCTCAAAGAGACAATTAAGCAGTCGGCCCCTGCGGTAATCGCTCGACGAGCCCCACAGTACACTTTGGGCGTTGAAATCTCCAAGGAGGAGGAATGGTCGAGGGAGCTGATGAATTAAATCTCTGAGGGAGGTCTCCGAAAAATCTCGTGTCGGAGGAAGATATATAGAACACACGGTCATAGATGGTTCACAATGAATTTTGACTGCTATAGCCTGGATGTGTGTTTGTANAGCTATAGCCTGGATGTGTGTTTGTAGGAGAACAGGTGAGCAGAGGATAGTGTTTCTAACAATACCGGCAACTCCACCTCTTGCTCGATCTCCCGTGGTGTCGTCATATCTGAAGCTGCTGTATCCTCGCAGAGAAGGTGAGTGTTCTGGTGTAAGGTGTGTCTCTTGTAGGCAGATACATATCGGATTGCGACGCGCTAAGAGTTGTAACTATTCACGTTGAGTTCTATAGCCATTAAGGTTCCACTGAAGTATGGAAGCCATTACTGTTTGGAGCCTCCGGGGTCAGGTTCGTGAATGTGCATTTCCGGGTCACCGTCAGAAATTACACATTCAGACTCGGAGGAAGAAAGTACAGAGACGTTCTTTTTACGTCTCTGCGATTTCTTGGAAGGTGTTTTCGATGTTTTTAAATATTCAACAAGGTTCACGGGTTTAGCCGTAGAACCATGTTTTGTCTTTGTCTGTGGCTTTGTGGTTACGGTGGTAAGTTTAATACTACTTGATGTTTTTCTTGGATTAGATGGTTTCTTTGTAGGCGCTGTTGTTGGTGGTTGTGACTTAACAGGAACGACTGAAGAATCTTTCTTTCCGCATTTGTACTATGTGCACGACGTTGTCGTAGACACGTCAGTGAAATCGGCCTGAACAGATACGGTTCTTATCCGTTTTGGAGTCTTGTCTTCGGTGGAGTAACTAGTAGAAAATACAGGGTGTAATGCCCTGTATTTCTTTCGCGCATTACCGTACGGGATCTTCTCCGTAGTTTTTATTTCCTGCACTTTCTTTTCTTCGAGAAAGGCGAACACTCCCTTCGAGAACACTCCCTGCTCCATACCGGGTGACTGCCTGTGCAATTAATGCACTTTGCAGGCCCTGGGCATGAGACGCCGGGTTCGTGTGCCTCTTTTCCGCACTTTCCACAGGTATCACGTCCCTTACACGATGTTGTCGTGTGTCCAAACCTCTGACACTTGAAACAGCGCAGAGGATTCGGAATAAAGGGACGGATCGGCAGGTGCAGTCATCCAGCCTTCAGATCCTTTGGTAATTTAGGACAGTCAAAAGTCACGATGAAGGAGAAGTCCAGAACACAATTTAGCTTCCTCATGATCTGACTGTCCTCAACTACATGGTCAGCCTTCCATTCTGCAACAAGTTCGTCTGTTACCATTTCCATAATGTCCCTGCAACTTACGACCCCCTTGCTGCGATTAAGTGCAGCATGGAGTTCGCACTTTACAGGGAACTCGCCAA
>NNCF01129415.1:337353-359447 GCA_002313205.1 Laupala kohalensis
CCCTAGCTCTAATAGCGTCGGGATCGAAAGGAACAAGAGGTGACCAAGGGAGGTCAGTATAGATAAAGGAAGGAGCATGGCACAAGCAAGTGGAAGCAGTGCCAGACTCAGCTCGGGGCCCCGTGTTCGCCAAACACGTACTTACTAGATGTAAGCCCCCTGGGGGGCTTACAGTGGGGGGAGGCAAAAAGTGGGGGGAGGCAACTGCCCCCTCCCTAATCGCCGCCACTGGCTGCAGTCCTCCAATGAACAATCTCAGTTCATCACCGAATTATCGATCGCGGTTGATTCTAATCATCGCGTATCAATTACGGTCCCGATGTTCGATAAATCGATTTTCTCGATACAACACTCATCAAACATGGTCCGCACTTATTACATTAATCATCGCAACTAATGATCGAACGATACAATCAATCATAGATAGGTTATGAAACTGATAATGACACTGAACAGTCATTGTCAGAGCGATAGACTGCCAGAACAGACAACTTCAAACATCTAAATTGTGAATGTTCGAGAGCAACTGCTCGAATATTAGTCGTTAATAATATGTCCTAGAATAATCGTGATGATGCACGAGGCTCTCTCTAACAACACCTTGCCCGATCGCTCTATGACACGTAGCGACAAAGTCACGCTCTTCGACATACATCACAATTTTTGTGTCCAATAACAATCAATTATAATCCTTCACTAGGTCTCACGTTACCTTCCATTGTTTCGTGGTCTCGTAGTTTCATATTAGTTTGACCAATCGTAGTCCACCCTCTGGTCATATGACGTCTGGTCTATCCAACACTGGGCTTTGTTTCGCTACTGTGTCTGTTTTATTTCTGATGTAAAGGTGTCAAAATGATAACAAAGGACCTACAGACCTCACTGTACTTCCCCTTCCCTTCCGGGTCCTCCAATACGTACTTTGTTTTCCATTGTACCAGGGACAGGCACGACTGGACACTTTAGACGAATAGCAGACGGCGTCAAAGATATTTCACAGGACTGCGAGATATTTTCCCAGTTCCTTAGTTCGAGGTCTCTGCCTTCTTTTGTTAGAATATAACGTAAAACAGACGCCCAACTTTCCCCTCTACTGACCACAATACGCCCCCTCATCTCTTCTTCGCGACGCAATATTTTTCTGGGTGACTCTATTAACAAATAATTGTTCAATTGAATTTATAGTTAAATGAAATAGTTTAAATAAATTAATTATTTGTTACAATATAAATATGTAGAGTTGGATTATTAAAGACCGATATTAGTGTCGAGTCCATGGTGTTTGTGTATTCTGAGATGAACAATCGTAATTCCAATGACATTATGTACCCTTCAGACCTCTCGACACCCCTAAAGTTGGGGTTTGGGAAGAGTGTGACACGAAGAATTATCGAATGTCTGATAGGAAGGGATTTGGCGAAAATTAACCGCTATGAGAATGAAATTGATGTTTTCCAAAAACTTTTCTCAATTACATAAGTGAAAATAAGGGATTGAGGATACACACTAATACTATTAATGGATAACATCCTTACTGGACATCAATGGAAACGTGAAAAAGAATAAAGTTGTAGTTTTATTACAAAATTCACGTGAGTAATGCTGCGGGGATCTTTATATTTCTCTGGGAAACAACGATCTGTTATCTCTTTATTCATCAAGTAGTTTGTTAGCCCAACCGGTGGCGCAGGTGGTAGAGTTGTCGCTTCTCACCAAGACATCGGGGTTCGATTCCAGATGGGGTCAGAAAATATGTAGCTTTTCACATTAATGTCCCAGTAAAATGCCAACCTTCCTTCCTCTATCCTTGTGACTACTGAAATCCAACATTCCTTCCTCTATCCAGCTCCTCCCAGTTTCAATAACTAAGTACTAACCACTTCTACCCTCCACGTGGGCCAAATTGTTGGTAAACTCAGCTAACCGGCCCACCTACTAACTATGATCTACCACCCAACTCCTATCGCTCCATGTAGATGAGCTTCAATAGCACGCTACACTTCCCATTTACAAATACAACAATACAATACAAAGTGGGTTGTTAGTAGACGTACCGGTTTTTTCTGCATCTATTTGTCTTACAGCAGCAGCAATGCTATTCGTACTGTTACGGTACTCCGTAACAATGTAATAGAAAAATATTTTATTACTATGTAACATGAAATTCTTTTTATATTATATATTTATTTCATGTATTAACGGCTCTGACTGCCCGTAATAAATTATGAGCAGTCATGATTATTTTCCTTGACCTACACATGCGAGACGAAACGAACACAGAAAGGCGATACCCCTCTTCCGTTGGAAGGGCGGTCAGCAATTCCTGAGGGCAGCACTCTGTGAAAGCGTGGGACCAGTGCTTAGGTCTGCACTCAAATCAGCGACCCTGGGTGTCTGGGAGGTGAAGGACGCACTAAAGAGAGTTAATATCAAGAAGGTGGGTGGCTCCAATAAGCTCCGTGGTGTCTATCTTCGCCACCTTCCTCACAACGCTATCCTCCTTCTTACTACATTTTCAATTCTTGTCTCTCTCTAGGATACTTTCCTCTTTCATGGAAACATGCCACTATAACTCTTATACCCAAGCCAGGGAAAAATCTTCGGGACCCTAACAACTATCGTCCCATCGGCCTTCTTTGTATTCTTGAAAAACTCTTCGAGCGCCTTGTACTTACTCCTCTCCTCGAATCCTCTCATTCTATTCGTCCCACCCAGTTCGGATTCCGGCGCAACAAGTCTGCAGCTATGCAGACCTGCCGGCACACGAACTAGCGCCCATCCGCTCTCGAAGAATTGCCATTCCTGCCATCTTCTTTGGCTTCTCTTTCGCCTTTGACACTATCCACCATGACCTACTCCTTCACAAAACCACTTCCCTGGTTCCTCTTGTTTTTCACCACCTCTTGCGCAGTTACCTTTCCGGGCGAAACTTTCAGGTTCGTTACCAACGTTCCCTCTCCACCATCCGTCCCATCGGCGCAGGGTAGTGTCAGGCGCATACCCCAGGGTAGTGTCTGGGCACCCACTCTTTTCTCTCTATTTCTTCATGATCTTCCTGACCCTCTGCATGTTTCCGAATTCTTATACGCGGATGACATCGCGTATGCGGCGCGCGCGATGTCACCCGCGATGTCAACCTTCCCATGGCTCTCTCTAACCTTCACTCTGCTACTTCTCGCCTGGAAACTTGGAGTACTTCTAATAGTCTCATCTTGAACCCCTCCAAGTGCCAGGCAATCATCTTCACTTTCCGCCACCTCTCTAGTTAACCCTTCCAAAACCTGCCGTCGCTCAAGGTCAAGGACACCACTGTGGCCTGGTCCACAAGTGTCAAGTACCTTGGGATCACGATGGACAGGAAACTTTGCTGACAAGACCATACAAAATCTGTCTCCTCCAAAATGAACAGCGCGTTCGCCCCACTCTTCAGAAATCGCAGGATCCGGCTCAAGGTGAAAATCCAGATTTATAAAGCGTGCGTTCGCAATCTTGCGCTATACGCCTGCAAAACCTGGGCCACCATTTCTAGGTCAAATCATCACCGCCTGCACGTCATCGAGAACTGGTTCCTGCGGATGGCTGTACGACCGCCGTTGCGCACTTGCATCTAAGAGCTCTTTCTAAACTTCAACCTATCACTAAAATGATCTTTCTTCAAGTCCGGAAACACCTCCGGAATGCATTCCACGATGCTGCCCCTGACAACTCCTTTAAAAAATACTCCCGCCACCTCGCACGCAGAGTAAATCCTGCTGCAGCTAGAAAATATCCTTCAGATATAAGATACAAGACGACTATAAGTTTCATTAAAATCAATAAATTATTTTACGTTGTAGAAGCACTGGTGTGATAGATAACTTTTAACCTCGGATTTGAAGAGATTCAATTTAATAATGTCTTTTATATAGAACAATTCCCGAATGATATGGCCCTTTATGACAAAGAGCGATTGACAAGCTCTTATTTAATTCCTTAAAGAAAGGTTTACAAGAGTTTCGAGGGTGAGATTTACAAATTATCCAAACTATCCTCTTCTGAATTCTGAAAGCTCTGACCGAAATTGCCCCAGAAGATAATACTGTATCGTAAATGGGAGTAAACGTTTGAGAAATATACGCAACGAGAAATATGTGAACTACGTTAACTAAGATTCGTAATGCATAAGATAATTTACTTATTTTGGAATTACGATTATCAACGTGACAATTTCATTTGAGGTTGTGTTGTATATGGAGACAAGAATTTTATACGTAACAGTTTTTAATTGTGTTCTGTTTTACGAAAGAGAAACCTGGGGTAAAGATTTTGTGATACTGTTGTGAAATGACATAGACACTGTTTTGTCAGTGTTTACAACGAGGCGATTTGCATGGAACAAAGCCGAGAGGTTAGACAAAACTTTTTGGCGTTGGCGTGTTTACATATTAAATAAGTGTCAACAGCAAAGAATCATTTTGCAATCTGATGTGGAGGATGACATGTCGTTTACGCAGAACAAAAAGAGTATAGGGTAGAGAATGAAACCTTGGGGACTCCGCGAGTAAGTGACTTTGTTTCTGAAAAGCGATGTTGAAGTACTTTATTTTTAGTACATGATATTTCGACCTGTTGATATCTATCTGTTAAATAGGAAGTTAACCATTGATGCGCAAGTCCACGAATGACAAAAGATAGCAATTTTGAAAGAAGAATTTCGTGTTCGATGACATCAAATGCTTTAAATAAAGAAAGAAAAACACCTTGAGGATTTTATCCATGGTCAAGAGAAGGGGAAACATCGTTTAAGAAAGAAAATGGTGGTGGAAAAGGATTTCGGAAACCCGTGTTGATCGTCAGAGGGAATTTTATTTTTTGATAAAAAAATCCAGGAGACGATTACAGAACAATTTTTTCAGAATTTTTGAGAAAGTGGATAGTAAAGAAATTGGTCGATAATTTCCAACATTGTTTGTTTCATTTCTTGTGTAAAGGTTTTACTTTAGCTCTCGTAAATGTTAGGAAATACACCTGATAAAGAACGGTTAAAAATATTTGATTGGATTTAATATAACGTGGGACTAAAATTTTACAATTAATTCGGTTATATCATCTGTGCTTGTTGTAAATTTGTTTTTTAATGAATTTTAATGAACTGATGATTCTCATGATTTCACTGGCGACAGTTTGGAAGTGAACCGTATGGGGCACGTGGATGGATATTCTTGGAGGACTTTGGTTTTGATACATTAAATTCGTTATTTGACCTACTCCTGAGAAATAAGAATTAAACAAATTTTCGATGTCCTATGAACTTGATACAATTTTGCCATCGTTTAGTAGGGAAATGTTTTCTTTGCGATTTTCAGGTGACGTAATTTTTAGCAATATTCCACATGGTTTTGGTCCGGTTGATCGATTTTAGTATCTGCCTGTCATTTTCCATAACTTAAGCTGCGTAGACTACTTTTCGCAGAATAATCTTATATTTATGGAAATAATCATGAAATTCGGGTGGTTGGTTATAGAGTTTTGAAATATAATATAAACGGCGTTTGTTTTTGGAAGGAATTCTTATCCCTTGGGTGATCCATCTATTGTATTTCTTAGTGTTCATTAACTTGCATTTTATGAGAAAGCTAGAGTTGTAATGCTTTATGAATGTTGAAATAAATAAATTGAATTTGTCGTCGGTGTTTTGGCAATTGTAAACATCTTTCCAAGTTTCCTCACGCAAAAAAAGTTGTAAGTATGGATGAATTTGTATCGTTTAACTGTCTAGAAAACTTGTGAAGGATTTTAAGTGGTTTTAGCTTATTTTTAATAGTCAATACTTAATAATACATGTAAGAGAGAGAGCGCTAAGACCATCTTTCCCGGAAAACATTATTTATCCAGATATCAGCCACTTATCCCGGCCGTCCAATAACCTCATGATATTTAGTTCTTGAATTCATAAAGTCACATCGTCTGTTGTGGATTTAACTCAATTTGTCCCTCAACGCGACTCTTCCTTCGGTGGTCGCAACTTAAGAATTGCTCAAAATCCATCGCAGAACAATGAATTACAATCTCGAAAGCCTTAACAATAACGGCGACCCCAGGTTCGATAAAAGTGAAGAAAACATACCAAAGGGTTTCCGTTGCTTTTATTGGCGGTCACAGGGCCGACATAAAGGCCCTCATTCGTCATCACCTGAAGGTTCTGAACGACTGCGTTGTTCTTCTCTTTTCTCATATCGCTGATCGTCGCTCCGACATGGTGGTATAATACTTAGTCATAATACATAGCTCCAACGTAGTCGTTATACCCTTACCCGATTGATAATCGTGGTGAAAGACGCAAGATCTATTTGCTGGTTGGTTAACACTCAGTTAGTTATATTACTCTATAATGTATGTTATCCGCTGGGTAAGTACCCGGCAGATAGTAAAAGACGACCTTAGATAAATAATTTTATTTTACACGTCGTCTGTGTACCTTTTTGTCGTAATAATGTCATTTCCTGTGGAAAAATTAAAATTATAAACTTATTTATTTATTTTCACATTTTTCGATCATTATTCTACATGGTTACTTGTAGCAATTGTTTCTGTCAATGAGATTTTTCTCATAGGAATAAGTTAATGCCGAGAATTTGTTTACGCATTTAGGATACCTGAATGAAAGTAAAATTATATCAGTGAAACATGTCATACCTTTTTCACTGATTCCAAAAGTATTCTCTTTGACAGAAATATTTATTAAAATCATTATTACATCATTTGAAAGTTGACCATAGGTCTGAACCAGATGATGTTCAACTATTTGATAATTTCAAGTCTTAGAAAATATGTTTGAAATGTGGGTGAAAAAATGCTGAAAGGTTTCAACACTTGATTGCTAGTAAAAAACAAAATAGATACAATACAATTATTTAATATAACTTTTGGATTGTACATGAGGAGATTTGAATTTTCAGGAATTGCATCTTGATGTATCATTTCACTTGTTTTGTTGGTTGAGATGAAGTGGGACCTTTTCATGTTACTTAATGGATCCATTTTACTTAAAAAAGTAGGATTGCAGTAAAAAAGAATATCAACTTTGTTATGATTTATGTAAGATATGCATATAAAAAATACATTCTTTTTATGTTCTCCACAGCTATTTCTGATACAAATATTTGTGACACACTATTTCTTTCATGCTGTCTGCTTTGTAGATTTGGTATTTATGACGGTAATTAGGGAAACTTAGGAATTCATGTAAAATCCATTTTTAGAGAAAGTCATTATTGTATTTAAATAGCATTTTAATTATTTTCTAATTTATGCATAAATAAATTATTATGTAATGATTTGGTTGTCATTGAATTAATTGCATTTCATAAGGTTTACACTTCATGAATGTCCTCCACCTTAAGAATCAAACTCTCATCGAGTCTAACGCTGTAAACATTACTTGGTCGATTAGACTGTCATTTAGTTTGACTAGAAAAATGAAAATTGTTTCATTTGATATGTTTTAGTGATTGTGTTTCACTAAACCTGTTGTGATCAGCCTTGTGCATTGACATTTTAAGGAACTGTAGATAGGAGAATTCACTAGGGCCAATGTTCCTTGGATTTCCATTTCTGAAAATATGAAAGAAGATGAAAAAAATGTTAATTATATTTTGAGTTAGGCAAGACACTTTTTAAACCATGCTGTCAAATCAAGAGCATACCATTCTTTTTGTCAATTTTCTTATTTCAAATAATTAAATAAATAAAATAATTGCAAAAATTTAGTTAAAATCTATGAATGACAATGTTGAGCCAGTGGTGCACCCTTACCTAAAGTGTCCCGAGCAGGAGTCTTTATTGAGGCCCTAAATTTAAGCAAGACATTAGCTTGTTATCATGTCTTACAACTACATATTCAAACACAAGTGAATTAAAAATTGGAGTTGAAGTTTATGTGGTATTGAATAGTAAGCTTATTTATTATTTATTTTAATGTAAAAGAAAATTTTAGAGTATATTTCAGTTAAAATTTATGTTTTTGTATGATTTTTGGTGACACCTTTGGAAAACCCTACAAGTGGAGCCCAGGATGAATCAACCCCTCCTCTTGGTACACTGTGTTGAGGATAATAGCTGATTTACTCTTCAGGTGTAAGGAAGGGATAATCCCACGAATTCTGATATCAGTACACTTTAGATAAACAATTTGCTGAGATGAATCTACATAGATAATATACAGAATAAGTGGTATATCTGGTGGGGGGAGGGAAATTGGGGGCATGTCCTCCCCCCAAAAAGAGATACAAATAGTAATAATAAAAGGTAGTTTTTTTACTTAAAAAAAAAATTCAGTATGCCCAATGAAAGCAATGAGACAAACAAATATAATCTATTCACTATAATCACTCTAAAATACATGTCATTATTAAAGACAATCAGTCACTTTCACAAAACACTATTCTGCATCAATTCACTTCTCACATTCCATTAAAAAAATTATTGGGAAATTGAAAGTTGAAATGTGAGAAGTGAATTGATGCAGAATATAGTTTTGTGAAAGGGACTGATTGTATTTAATAGCGACATATTTTAGAGTGATTATATTGTATGTGAATTGCAGACAATCTATTAATCTCAATTTTGAAATATAATCTGTCTTTAAAAGAAGAGTTCATAGGACAAACATATGACTTAACTTTTCTAAATTTCCACACCTACATGGGAACATGAGTATAGGGCTACAATATTTCACTGTTTCTAGCATACTAGTTCTGTGAGATTCCATACCATTTTATCTAATTGAAAATTACCTAGATAAAATTTATAATTGAAGAAACGCCCAAAGTAAAAACTTTGGCTATAAACATGAATTATTTCAAAACTTTTTTCAAGGTTATTTATGAAAACTGTTAATTATGTTAATGTTTTATTTATGTATAGAAACGTCTTAAATTGGAGTTTTAAGAAGTTATTTTGCAAAAAGGGAATCCGGTGAAGGTTCCCTCATTCCCTGGTATTTCTCATCATAGGCCCCTCCCAAAATGAAATTCTGGATCTGACACTGGACAGAATTGTGCCAAGATTGACTACAAATAAAAATATAACTAAAATAAATTTTAAGAAACAATAATGAGCATGCATAATGTTTATATTTTAAACAATAATTATATTAAGTACTAAAACATTGGTGTGTTAAAGTTTACAATGAATTTAAAAGTCGATAATTTACTTTATCGTACTAAACATTAAATATTGACTTAAATATACAATTTTTGATGGTGATAATTATATCCAATTTTAGTTTTTGTACTGCAATCAATATATTCCTTTACATTACAGAAGTAAAGACATATGTTGTTTAAACCATGAATTTGAAGATATTCAATCCAGTTATTAAAAAATCTTTTTGGAGACCGTTGTGTACAGAACAATTTCTGGCACGGTGAATATGAGATTTATTTTAAAGGTTGTATTGATAAAAAGAGTTTCCTACAAATAAGAGGTCAGTAATTCAAACTTGTTGAATTAACATCATCATTTCATAAATTTAAATTCAAGCCCCAAGAGTTAATTCTCCAAATACAGGTTTACATAAATCTAAGGGTGTGAGATCAACGAATTATCCAAACTATTCTCTTTTGAATTCTGTTAGTTTCAATACTCAGTGTTGAGTGGTGTCAATACATAATGCCATACCAGAAAAAGGAATAAACAATTTCAAAATATAATATTCAATAGGATAAGATTGGTTCGATTTAAATGATTTTTTAAACATTAAAGATTTTAATTAACACCATTTTTTAATCATCCTATTTTTTCAACATATTAAAACATAAGGGAAGAAAAAGACACTTTAAAAAAATTATCAATAGTTTTTATAACCCAATTACATAAAATATAAACTTAACACTGTTTAATGTAGAGTGAATTCAATTCTGTAAAAATTTCTCATTTAAATTTATAAAAAAAGATTTTTTTGAGCCCTAAGTAGGAAAGATGTGGTATTACAACACTGGAATAAAAGGTAACAATTTTGATGTAAGTATTTTGTCATTGACATTGTATGACATTCATTCAATCATTCATTCATTAAATCTGCTCAGCGGGATCGTAGTTGTGAAGACGCTACCACTATACCACCACTGTCGGTGCTTTTGTAAGAATAAGAAAAGTTTCTTGAAATTATCCCTGTCAAGACAAGTGGTAACATAAATCGGCCAAAGTATAGTATATGGTCCAAAGAGGGTTCGAAAAAATGATTAATGAAATAATACTACAAATATTATTACGGTTCCGAAAATATAAGCCGTATTCTTCGCTCTTCATATTTACGGTAGTTATAAAGAAATATTGTTCCGCACTATTTTCTTCTCTCCGCCACCGTTTATGTTAGTATGTTAGGGGTATGTTAATTATAATGAACAATGATGTTAGGTTTGTTAGACCCGGCGATTTAGTTTTAAGAAAATATATTGTATGTGTGAAGATGGAGGCGATGGTGGAGGTAGCAGCACTCGCGGAAGGATATACGAAGAATAAGGTTTTTTTTCTACGGCGTTGGACCGTAAGGTAGATTTGGTCCCATAAATCAAGAAAAAAAAATTATATTGTTAGTAAAAAAGGGCTAAGTCATTCAGGAATCTTGCTGTATAATCTTCTTCCAATAGAAATAAAAAATATCACTAGATTGAATCACTCAAGATTCACGGTTTAAAGTGTCCTATTGCTCCATTGTTTCAAATATGGTAAGAAATTTACTGATTTTAATTAAAGTTAATGAGTTTAAATTTTCTCCTTAAATATTTTATATATTCTCATGAATATATAATATTTGTATAACATTAACATTGTTGGATTTAAAATGTTTTCTTTGTCACATAATTGATTACTTTGCCAATATTTGGAAGATTTTCTTCATATCATAATTAACTTGTCCTCATCAATGTTTATGAAATCTTATTTCTTATCCTACAATTCTTCCCTTTTTTTCCTAACATTAGCTTAAGGAGAACTTTGTCATTTTATATACCCTTGAGGTCTATCCCTTGTCTCAAAGAGGGATATACTTTGAAATATTGGCAAAGTATTCAGTAAAGAAAAGCCAAAACTGTTTTCTTGTTTTGAGTTTTCTCTTGGTATGTTTGAGATGTTATTTATGATGATGCAATACCTTTCCCACGCCTCTTGTGCAAATTCTGAGAACATATCATTAGCGTTTAGACTATTAATCACAGATCCATTGGGAAACATGATGATTGATGTAACAGGAAAAGAATATGATTTCAAAAGCTGTTGAGCAATTTTGTCATCATGGGTTGATAAGTCCTGAAAATTACAAAGCTTATATTGTAGGTAATTGAAACCTCACCTAATAATTTGGGTACTTCATTTGTTTAATGATGAATTCATATGATTTTCTTTCACTATGAATTACTAAGCTTCATAATAAATAAATATATATATAAAAAAAATATGAAAAATAAATATAAGTAAATAAATGCATACATAAATTAAAATTACATAAATAAATACAATAATAAATAAATAGTTAAATAAATACATAAATAATTTTTTTTTGAGTGAGGCATGCAAAAGAAAATTATTTCCATAAGATTTAAGATAAGATAAATGATATATATTCAACAAGATTTTGTGTATGTTTACTGTACTTAATTACCATAAGAAAGTGGAGTCAAAATTCTGATTTGCATATGGTCAAACCCATAACTTCCAAGACTGTTCTTCTGACCACTGGGTTACTGAGAGAAAAGTTTTGTGGAATATGACGAGTTACTACACTCATGCTGAACTAGGTAATTTGTATGACCCCCATTAAACTAGTTATCAAACAAAAGAACTGAAAATTTTAGTTAACTATGAACTTAACCTTTCCAGAACTAGATGATGACTCTAGTTGGTGGTTCTCAAAACTGTAGGGCATACCCTGGAGAGAGTGCTACACCAGCTGCCAAGTGGGTGCTGAATAAAAATTTTGAATATTAATTTTTATTGTGTATTTTATATTTTCATGATCACTAAATTAATTTAAAATGATTATAATAATGTAAAAATCTAATAACATGAGTTATTAATTTTTATTCTTCTTTTGAAGCTGCCCAAACTAACACACGGAACTTTTTACTATAATCCCTAGCCTTAAGACAGAGGCTCCCCTCCGCTTATCCCGGCAAGAAGAGAGAATTTTAAAGAATTCTCACTTCTCAAATTCTGGGATGGAGTCAGTAAATAATACTAGTCAGTCATACTAGTGAAGAGGCAGTATAAATGATGATACCTTTGTTATCCTACATTTGTGTCTGAGTGTTTTCAGCTGTCGCTGGTCAAATCATTAAAAAAATAAACATTAAAAAAGAAATTAGTTCCACAGTCTACTTTGCAGCTTCATTTTAATAAACTTGGTGATAAATATCAAGATCACCCATTACATTTTATCAATTTAGACATAATTTACTGTAGATTTTCCCTTTGAAAAATTATTTTCAAATTACACTCACTATAAGAGTTATAACATTAAAAACTAAAGAGAACTGATCTAAAATATTTAAGTTATGGACAACTTGTGAAATAAAACAAAGTAAAATGTTCTTGAAATTATTTCTTTTCCCATGTTCTTGGGAAAACACAAAATAATTACAATAAAATGACATTACTTATACAGTGTAATTAAATGAAATAATTATGGAAATATTTTTCATATGCTTTATCATGCCTTGGTTAGGGGGTAGGACTGTTAAAAATAATGAACCAATATTGGTGTTGAATACGTCATTTTTGAGACTGCTGAAATGAATAGTAACATACCCAATGCCACTAGTCAACAATGACCACCCCTCCTCCTACCCCCATGAGGGAAAATTACTCCTTTGGGGTAGGGGCAAAAGAGCATTAAAAATAAGAAAAATGAAAATGGCTGGTATTAGTGTAGAGAATAATTTTTGAGGTCACTAAAAAAAGATATGACATTCCACGCTGCTTAAACCCACGATCAGCCCCCATACATCACTTGGGAAGAGGGTAACATTTAAAAATTAGTGAATATGTCAGATATCAGGTACAAATCCACAGTTTTTGACACTGATTACTAATGACATTTCTGACACTGTCTAAATTCAGTCCCCATGGGGAATAATGATGTCATATTATCAGAGTTTATCAAATCAATGGTTCTATTGAATCCATTTTTGTGTTCCTGAGAGAATCCACAATATTCGGGGTATTGGGTTTCACTCCCCATGCCATTAAGTCCAAGTTAAAACCGCATGTAGGGAACTCTCCTAGGAGTGAAGAGAGACGGGTGACTTGTAAAGGGAATGTAAAAACCATTATTATGTGTTGAATCCATTATTTTCCGGGTTGCAGAAATAAGTATGCATGTATGTGGAATAATAAAAAATGACCAAAATTCATGTTGAATCCAGTTTTTGTGGCCGTTGTGATGAATAGTGACATGATGCTGTTTGAGTGCAAGTTAAGCACTAGTGGAGAGTTGAATACTTCTAACACTTCTTGGGGTGATGTGGTGTCACTAGATTATAGGTGGCAATCTTGATGGCATTTAAGCTCAAATTTAGTTGAATAAAAAGAATGCAAGTGTATTGTAAATTAGTTTATTGTCCTCCACGTGGTCATATGCAGTTTGTACTGCTATTTTGACAATAAATTTATTTATTTATTTATAAACCATCTGGAAATTTTTAGTAAAAAATGTTATATTAATTTGCAATAAAATGTCACTATTGGATATTTTAGTTGATAAGTTGGGTGGCTAATGTTGGTGGTATTGTGTAGGTGTAAGTCATTGCAGATGACACCACATTCCACGTGTCTTTTCTTCAGTTATCTTTTCTTTCCCAGTTCTAAGCTTTGGTGTGAGCTGAATTGTATTCAGAATGGAAGTGGTTTCCTTTACTATGAGTGTGGACAGAATTCCAGCTACAGTTTAATAAATTTTTTAATCAAAAGAAATAATGTAAACCTAAGTATCAAAAAATGAGAAAACAATATATTGTACGGCTTAGCTGAATAACCAACGCTGCAGGTGATACCTGGTTCTTCAAGCAAATAATATGGAAGACAAGGTCTTTTTTACTTTATCTTACCTACTGTAAGTCCTACTGTTACCAATTGTGTTCCATTCCTTGAATAGAAAAACCAACACAAATAATAAAAATAGACATTAAATAAGTAGAACATTAGAAATCTCAAATGGAAACATGGTATCTTAAAGACTATTGACAGTTAAAGCTGCTTGCTTGCTTTACCTTTGATTGTAATTTTGGCTAAGTATTAAAGTCTATAACAAATATTTTAATTTGTCCTAAAGTTAAATATTTTGTTGAATGAAAAAATAAATTTAAAAGTCTGCTCTTATTGTTAATCACTTATTAAATACTTAAATGAGTGTCATTGCATTGAGATGAGTCCTTCTATTACCTCAAGCTGAGCTACTAAAGCCCATGAGTTGATGAAGTGAGTTGTTAAAATGTCCGTGACGTATTGTCCTGCTAGGGGACCTTCACGCAGGGACCTTCCTGAACCTCAGCATGACTGGTCATCAAGAGCTCCCCAAAGTACAATGCAATGAAAAAGTTTATCTTGAGAATTTAATTTTGGTATCACTTCCTCTATTGGGTGGTAGGCAACCTGTTTAGTTGTATAGAAATTATTGAAAGAAATATTTGAAAATTGTTTTAAATAGAGGAAAAGGTCCAGATTGAAGGAACAAGAATAATGAGACTATGTTCCAGATTTTAGATTAAAATCAGGTGACTATCCCATTATCTCCTTGCATCTCTTATCTTAAATAAAAATCAAACATGTTTCAGTATGGGATGAAAACGCATTGTATTTCATTCACATCACGAATAACCATTGTGGGATATTGGTCCAACTTTCATTTTGTACATTAGAATTGGAGGGTTTTAACAAATTTTTGTGAAATTTAGGCATTATTAGGATATTATGTAGTTCCATGTAGAGGAGATATTTTCACCTTTATGTTTTCTTTTGAAATTGAATAGTTCAAAAAAATTTATGTTGATCACTGGAACAAAGAGCTTTTCTAACAAATGTACAATGCTACTACTTCCTAAATCTGGACCTAAGGGCAAATTTTTAAGGTCTACCTCCTTGAATGGGAACATTTTTCTTGCCAGTAATTCATGAGCCTCTTCCAGGGACATTTCCTCATCCCATAGGATATCCATTTCATCCATTGGGTCTGAAATTTAATTTGTAGAATTAATGTTCTCTGGATTTGTAAACTCACTGAATTATTTTGGGGTATTGGTGATAACATACCTGGAGTTTGTACAGTCATTTCTGGTACATATCCAATGTCAACTTCCATAACATCATTTTCACTATTTATCCATTCCATATCTTAAGGGAAATTTGGAATTAAATGGTATTTTCTCACAGAGAGTATCGATTCAATTAATTTAGTACACCATAACTTACCTACATTTAATTTTCGGTTAGATGGTACCTTCATTTTGAAATTTTTTATTTCAGAAATATTTTTTGAAATTATTAGTCTACTTTGAAATTGAGCTGGTGTGAACCAAAATGGTAATAATGGAGGGTTATTCAACTGAAATTCAGCATGACATCTGGAGAAAGAAATAATCCCCTGTAATTTTTAGATTTCTTTTGTATGTGATTGTATGGAACATGTGTTGTCAAATTTTAAGTTTTATTTTAAAATGATTCATTATAAAATTAAATAACAGTTATATAATTGTACCATTTTAGCTCATAGTTTCTAGACATTTTCATTACAGTGAAATAAATATATTTCACCTTTACAGAAATAATGATGTAAGTGTAAATTTTTAATACCTCAATGTACCTTATACTCAATTCTACATGAGAAACAAAAATTATCTCTTCTCTTTTGCACTAGATGACAGATATGTCTTTGGGGCATTCCCACTCATGATTCTATTCTCTGGAGCTACAATGACAGAGTGGTCTATTATGTGAAATTTCATTAGGAAAGAATTTGTGAAGATGCATTAATATAAAGGTAAATATATTGTTTTATTTTTCATTATATAAGGAACGACAATGACAAAATTATCTTTTGTGTCATTATGCTAAATTAACAAGCACACACTTCTAAAATATATACCTTAATATATCTGTAAGAAAGAAAGGCTGCATTGTACTAATATGTTGTGAAATATTATACAAACTATAATAATTCTGTTTTGATATCATATGATAAAATGGAACTCATATTTCTTTTANAGAAAGGCTGCATGGTACTAATATGTTGTGAAATATTATACAAACTATAATAATTCTGTTTTGATATCATATGATAAAATGGAACTCATATTTCTTTTATATACATTTCTCATAATGGTAAAAAATATTTGAATTTGTTGGGAAATAATAAACTTGTGTTATTTTGTTATTTTGCTGTTCAGTTATTTTGAAGAGAGATAATTTTGCAAATAATTCTGAAAGCATCATTAAGTTGTTATATAATAACTCAAATAATGGATGATAATATTATAGAGAGCATTTTATTTAGAATGTTTTGTCAAAGAATAACTTGAAAAATACTTGTCAACAAAAATATTTGTTGGCGTTTTGTTGGCATTATAACACGTAGCTAACTTTTTATTCTTATCTTTTCAATCTACCTCTACGTTACAGCCCTTGATCAAAATTGATGATATGGTACCTTGCTTTTTACTGGAGAGTAAACTAGTTTATTATCCTCCATGTGGTCTTACGCAGTTTGTGACTGCTTTTTTGACAATAAATTTATTTAATTAATGAATTTATACATGCATTAATGAATTTGTACATGCATTTGTACTTTTTGTATTTGAAATTATAAGAAGACTCATAGACAGCTGCTTCTGATAGGGAGGGTTGTCTACTCTATGCTAATAGCATTACACTGATGATTAACAATAATATTAGTGAAACACAAATGTGTTTTTTAGATCTGAATATATCTTTTGATACAAACAATTACAAAATCTTATGAAAAAACTTAAAAAACATGGTATCAGTGGCCATTCTTTCAAAATTATCAAAAGTTCTTTAATGAACAAACATCGAAAAGAACATTTAAAATAAACTAACTATTGATTGTTACCACTGGAGTTCCTCAGGACAGAATTTTTGGATCTTAGCTTTTTATTCTGTGCCTAAACAATATGCTGGAAACTATAAAATAAACCCTATAAAATACACATGCATGACCTTACCGATGTCAACACCCCTCTTCTCTGCCATAAAACTTGGATATAGTATAACTATATCCCTTGCTCCCTTACCCCAAGATAGGCTTCTTAAGGATGGAAACTTGAAATCTTGAGATGTTGCTTCCCTATTGTAGAGGATCACTAAGACAAGATTTTCTGATATTCCAATAGTAAAAGGGTGAATTGTTTTTTTTCAATTTTGCTTTATCTTGCAAATTAATAGAGATGTAGTCTTGGATTTTGTTAGTAAACTATGTTAGTTGAAGTACCTAAGAAACAGATCTTGGATATTCGATACTAAACTTTAAAATACTTGAAAAGTGTTTGGAATGTTTTTGCTGTCAACACTAACATACCATCTCCTGCCTATTCATATTTAAAGACCCATGGGCACTCCTGTAATTATGGACTGGTTGAATATTGTATCTTACCTGTCGAAGATCATACATGTACATTTTTCAATGTAATATTAATATATGATATGTTTGTTATGCAAGCTGCAGCACTGTGAAGCTATAGCAAAACAAAATATTATGTATTGTCACATTTTTTATTTCCTTATTATGTATAAGTATTTATACTATATTTAAGCCTTTACACAAATCCTTACGGATTATGAAATAAAAAAGTTATTTGCTTATAAATCATTGTCAGGTAAATATAAATATTTTGATTTATGGTCACCTCTGTTTTTCATGAATTACAATAAAAATTTACGTAGAACATACAGAACATTAAATTTATAACTATGAAGTAAATGTAGCATATTGTTACTCATGGAAGAAATGAATCTCTCCAAATTTTAAGGTACCTCTTTGCCAAATTCACGATGATTGGCTTAGGTCTGGGTGGAAATGGTGTACAGTTGTGTAAGGCGAATGGGTGGTGTAGTGGTTAACACCCCTTTGATCAAAGCAGGAGTCCCGGGTTTGATTCCCGGCTCATCGCCATTTTCACCTGATCAAAAGTTATCACATATCTTCTCCACATGTAGGGTACACGGAAGAAATATGTACATGATGATTGGTTAAGTAATTAAGATTTCTTATTATTTACCTGAACACAATATCCAAATAATCAGAATTGTATGCTCGTAAAGTTGCTACAGTACCTCTTGGTGCAAATCTTGTTTGTATGAAAACATTTTGATGAAACACTGTAAGAATATTGTGCAGAATATGGGCCGCAGTATTTTTGACAGGAACATTATCTTGATATTGCTTACTGAAAGCATACATTATATAAAAATATTTGAATATAATAGAGCTAAATATTTTAATTTTATAACAAATAAGTTCGGATGTTAGCTCTGCGGCTTTGGCTGTACATGAATGAAATTACCTTAAGTCTTGTATATTAAATTCATGGTTTAACTTCAATGGTTCTACCATGTACCAAATATTTCGAATTTGTAGGGGATCAGGTGGTAAGAGGAAAATAAAATCTGTGTTTTTGAGTGTAATGTTCTTTCTATGAGGTTTTTGCCAGCCTAACAGACCAGTCATTGCTATAGATGAATACTGAAAAAATGAAGTTAACAGTTATTGTTATGTCAAAAATGTGAAGTTCTTCTTACAATTTTGATTCTCTACATTCTTACATCTGGGTGCTCGCCACTTGTCTTGAGTATCAGGGGTTTGAATTGACTGTACAGAACCACATCAAAAGTTATAGGACTATGAGCCACCTGGAACCATATTTCTAATGTTAATAACATACAAATAAATGTCTAAAATATGTTATAAAAATACTTACAGGAAAATCTGATGGAAATAACTTCAATATTGTTATAATTGTCCCACATGTATTGGAAAATACATAATTTATGTTTCTGGATAAATCATGAATTTGATAATGGGCAACGTATCCTATTATTAATCCAAGAACCAGATAGAATATTTTAATTCTTATCATGGTTCTAGTTAAAACATATTGTGCAAATTGAATTATAAAATTTTTAATCCGCAGGAAATACTCAAATGTTCATTTCTTCTACGAGTTGAAGTTAAATGAAACACTGAAAGTACTTAGTTATTGTTTCAAGAGCTTTTTGTAAAAGCGTAATGCTTCCTCCGATTCGGAACGCATCGCCTGAACGACGCGAGAAGCGCTCTGCTGCGTCCTCGGTAAGTTAACTTCCTGCTCTCCGCAGCGACTACGTTATCATTACATCCTCTTACGTGATATTCCGACTTTTAAACGCGATATACTTATCTCCCCTTTCAATGTAATTGGAGAAGCCGTTGTGTGGTTTTGTACATTTTATGATTTGAAATCTTTTTTTTTTTTAATATTAGAAGGCTGCTTCTGCGCCATGAATGTTCAGTGGCTTTCCCGGGGAGACATCTGTATATACAGAAGCGAAATACCACTGACTGACTAAACACGAAATCTCAGAAACTACAAAGCCTACGAACTTGAAATGTGGTAGATATTACTTGGAATATTTTATGTATGCATCACGCCATAACTCTAAAGTGCCTGGAGCAATTTCAAAAAACTTGATACACAGATGACTGACTATAGGACAACAAGTCCTATGGGGGAAAACATCCTTACACCCCTTGGGAGGGGGTGAGAAGGGGATGACGTAAAAATAACTGAAAAATCCGATATTGGAATTGAAACCATACTTTTCGGTGCCGCTGGAATAGATAAGGACGTCCCAGATGCATTCTAAGTTAACAATCAGTCCACATTGTAGATAACATACCCCTAGCATCCCTAGGGTAGGGGTGGGAGAGAAGAAGAGGTAAACAATAAAAACGTCCCATATAGGTATTGAATAAATCATTTTTGGGACCGCTAAAGTGCAGTGACACTCTCATAGCCAGATAAGTACACGATCACCCCCTATAAAGAATAAACACCCTTTGTGTTGGCGGTGAGAAGGAGTAAAATGTAAAAATGATCGAAAGTGACCAATATTAGTGGTTTTCGGGAACGCTGAAATTACTAGTGACATTCTCGAAGACGTCAAAGTCCACAATCAGCCACTCCAGCACCCCTAGAGAAGGGGCTGATATGAAAAAAATATCGAACATGACATACCAGTGACGAGTCCATAATTTTCGGCGTCGCGGAGTTGACTGTGAAATCCTGATATCGTGTAAGTCTGAACTCAGCCCTCGTGAAATAAACACACCACTAACACCCCTTGGGTGGGGGTGGAAATACGTCCATGGATAAAAATAATTGAAAACTGATATTGAAATATTAAAGAAATGTATCGGATACATAGCGGATACATAAGGTTGACGCGATTTTTCAACAACCAATGGCGTTATATTCGTGATGATATCACATAGTATCCCAGCACTGTTCTCTTAGAGCTGGGAGCGGAAAGAGTAAAACGTAAAAAGACCGATATTAGGGTCGAGTCCATTATTATTGTGTATTCTAAGGTGATTAATTGTATTTCCAATGGGATTATCTACCATTCAGACCAAACGCGGTGCACTACATCCCTGGAGGTGGGGGTTGGGAAGAGCGTGACACAAAAAATTATCAAAAATGCCCGCTAAGAAAGGATTTTACAAAACTTCACCCCTGAGGGTGTGAAATGGGAAATTGGTGCTTTTAAAAATATTTTTTGAATTACGTCAGTTAAAATAAGGGACTGAGGGTAAACACCAACATTAATATAACTTCAATGGATAACATTAATTGATATTCTCAGTGAATACATATGAGAATATGAGAAAAAAATAGAATTGGAGACAGAATTTACGCAAGGAAAGCTGCGGGTACTCAGCTAGTTAACTGTAGAGTTACCATTCTAACTCTGCACTTGGGTTTCTGACTGCCTTGCAACACTGCTCTGTCTCCGGTGTCAGGTTGACTGAAGCCCCGCCAGGTCTCACTCCTCATCTCGCTGAGGATGAATGACAATTAGGTTTTTTTTCTACGCTCTTTTTTTCAAATGTAAATTAACTTTTTGTTTAAAAGGTTTTAATGAGCAGTTTTCTGATTATTTGAACGTAGAAATTATTTTTATCGGACGAGTTTTTGAAAAAGAAGATTTTGTTTAAATTTCTAGTAAAATTTCCTCCTTGTTTAACATTTCCAACGAACGCAGCTGAGTTGTTTTGCCATATCCATTTAGGAGAATTTGTTTTTAAGATTAAAACTCACGTACTTCTTATCAGTTAAAGCCAGTGTTATCCTCTAGTATGGCGATACAAGTGTATATCCGTCAAAGATGCGTGCTTCATTCCATCGGCAAGGAAGTGTGCCTCTTTTCGTTCGTTCTTTGCCGGGTAATATTGTCGTCAATACCACCAAACGAGTCAGCCCATAGGGTTATAAAACATTGAATAGATCTACTGCTGACACCCAAGAGAGCGACATGGTAATTTTCCTTTAAAACGGGGTGTGAGTACGACAAATCCAAATGCAAAGTAAGAACGGCTGACGTATACCTTACGCATCTTGCAAGGGTTCTCCATACATCATAGAAGAACGTAACTGAAATACATTCTGAAACGTTTTGTGTGTAGTAAAATAAGTAATAGCTGTGATTATTAAGTACACAACTGCACAAATTTGTTTTTTAAATTATATTTGTGTGATGGACATATCCTTGGAAGCATGTAAACACGTTTATGTATGGATTTAATATGAGGTCATCAAGAAAGGACTGTCACTAATCTTAAGAAGTTAGGTTACTGTAACTATGTAAGTACGAATTGTTTGACGATCTATCTCCGCGCGGATCAAATTAACCTGCATTAATCTAATATTTGACGATTTTGGATTGTACCTTTTACTCGTAATAACGTTTCATGATATGATCCCCGCAGCTGATCAGATGTCGCGACACAGATTTTTTTGGGCAGGCTCAATCCTTAGCTGCACACACACACAAATATATATATATATATA
>NNCF01129415.1:367761-378679 GCA_002313205.1 Laupala kohalensis
CGTTGACGAATTTTTTTACAATTGAAATACTTTATATATTCTACATACTTAACTCACTCCTCATTTATAATGTTAGTATCGATATTCAGTATTATTTATTGATTTCCAGAGCAGGGAACGAACATTGTCATTTAGAAACATTCTTTGCGGGTGTATAACTTTTTACGAAGCAAAATGGATGTTACATTTGTAAAGATAAACGTATTAGTCAGACATTCATTATAATATTTACAGTAAATTTAAATCGAGCGAGGCAGTTAACAAGGTCGTATTTAGTTTTATATAATAAGTTATCGCAACTTGTAGTTCGCCGTATTCCTGATTCAGTGTCATATTCTAAGGACTTGTTATTTTAAATCTAGAAATCTTCTCCAATTAACGTAACATTTTGCCGTCAATTCAACAGAGAATTTCATATTTTCAGAAAGTGTTCAACAAATATGGGATATTATACGAAATATGTTTTTTCATTGTAATATTTATGTTACTTATGCATAATATTTTAATGGCGTTCTACTTTTTACTGGCTGTAAAATTAGAAATTTAGATCGCTGAAATTTTCCTCTCGGACAAACGACGAAGGCGCCAATGACACGTAATTTCGTTTAACAAATAGAAGAAACTTTTATATTTGATTGTCAAATGATAGAGCAGGAACAACGAAGAGATTTCTAATGAAACTCGCGGAGAGGAATACATTTTAGTTTTATGTTAGTGTAAAATGCATTATGACTCTGAAAGGCTAAACCTTCACAACATCTAGGGTTTTCTTTTTTCCTTTTTAATGTTTGTAGAAAAAATAAATTTATCTACAATAATGTAGTGTAATTAGAAAAAATACAAAATAAGAATACAGGGACCCTGAAGATGATTCTAAACTAGCATCACAACATTGACCATGCACGATTAAATTGCAATAGACTGTTTAACAAAAAATAAAGTAATTGATTGTTTATAATAAAATTGCATAATTAATAGAACATATACATTTTTCTTTAGTAAATATTGTTCTCCAAATGTATAATATTGTAAATCTAGATGCTATATGAATAAATATTTATTGAAAATGTGGTTTGGATATATATTAGACCCGTTTCCCACTCTTTATTTTTATTAAAATAAAGTTTTAATACTTGGGGTATAATTACGAACTCGTGAATTTCTTTTAGTATCATTGTTTTCTTTAAATATAAATTATTTGCTTTTAAATTCAATATAAATTTTTTTTGCACATGTTTATTGAAATTTTGAAGAACTTTTCTAAATTCCTCGTAAAATATATCATTGAACACTTTCATTTTCACATGAAGAAACTAAAATATCGAAACTTAAAGAGAACATGAATAGAAATTATTTTATAGAAACTTTGTCGTCTCGTCGGCAGATGAACTTTCTGGTAAAGTGCCCTGCCGCGTTGCCATGTATGTCGTAATGCTACGTTGCCGAATTGACAATTGCTCAGCGTTTGTTTTAAGATTTTCCTAAGCAATGTGAGAGCATGAATTAAGGTTTCGTTCATTACAGCTCCCAAACAGATATTACGAGCTGAATTGTGGTATAAACCATTTTCAAAAATCAGTTCACAAGTGTCACTGGGATTCGAACCCACCTTGTGATGACAGAACAATCATAGCAGTGCTTTAGTGTTCTCAGTCAATTACACTTTTGCTGGAGGAGGTAAAATGTCTGTTGAAAAATTCGAACAAGTAAATAGCCACTCAAGTCTGCGTGTTTTAGTCGCTTTGACAATGAATTACATTATTTTTTCTTGAATTGCCTCTTGCAACACCGCGGGATTTAAGATTTAATAGATTTATAAATAATATAATTAATTGAGTTGAGAGTGCAATTACAATTATTTTATTTGATACCAGAACTTTGAAATATTTGTAATAACAAAGTGAAATTATACTTTGAAATTAAATTGACGTCATCCTCAGAAGGTTAGAACAGAGTTCTAGTACAATGTAAAGCGATCATTTGGGGGACTTGAGTACTCAACCGATGAACAGAGTACGACTTGATTGGTTCACTTCAGAAAAACGATTGGACATTCATTCGTGCGCAGGGCGCTGCGAGGGCTGGTCGATGGAGGCCAGTATCTTGCCCGAACACAGCTATACTCAAAGCCATGTTATTTTGCCTCGAGAAATTCAACTTAAGAATAAAAAAAACATGAACGGAAACGCAATGTGTTTATTAATTTATTGTACATTAGATTATTGTAGTAAATTACTTTATTGTCAACGTGGGTTGACAATAAAGTAATTTACTACAATAATCTAATGTACAATAAATTAATAAACACATTGGCAGTTTGTATCAGCTCTCTTGACAATAACTTATTTCTTTATTTATTGTCAGTCTAACTGGCTTGACGTTGGTACTGAGATGTACTTAATGTAGCCAACTCTATCTTCGCCATCGTCCATAAAGAGTATGATATTTGTACCTCGCGTTATGTTGACAGGACTTTCTAAGTTCTCAAAACTTAGTTCATTGCCAACACGAGCCATCAATTCAATTCACTTGCTCTTGTGGCGCTATTCTGTTCTTTCTGCATCGAGCGTGTGAACAAATATTACCTAGTGTCTTAGCTTCTTGTGATCTTAACTTGTATTTCTTTACGGCAAATAGTCGCTTTAATGACTATTTGCCGTGAAGAAATAAAAGTTAAGATTTATTTGAATATTACTTAAATTCGTTATTATTTTACATCGCAGGAATGCCGAGAAATGCAGGAATGCTGTAGCAGTGTGTATTTGGGGTGACTCCGCAATCACACACACTCAAATAGCTTAAATCAGTGTGCGTTAATTTATTGCGACTACGTCGAGCGTCGGAGTACGCATTTCAGGATAACTCGAGTATTTTATGAGTTCCGTCGTGTTTGTGCGACAGTCTCCGTGAAGGGAGTAGCTAAAAACGGTCATCTTGAAGCGGCTAGCATCTGCACTACCAGCCTCAATTTCCCGTGTCCGTTTTCGCGAGCAAACGAATTCTTCTTCTTCTCCTTCGCTCCGTGCTAGACAGGGTCGGCGTAGATGGGGGAGGGATACTTGATTTGACTGGCTGGGGAATTTCAGGGTTGTCTCTTATACACATCTAGATGTGTATAAGAGACAGGACCAAGCACNTTTCAGGGTGCCGGATGCCCATCCTGTCGCACCTCCCCGGGAGCGTGTGATTAATGAAAGATATGGAGATATGATGATGAGTGAATGTTGTGGTGGAATGATTGGCAGGGGAAACGGGAGAACCCCGAGAAAACCTGCCGCGAACATCGCTTCGTCCACCACCTCGAATTCTACTTGGATCGGGTTTGAGCTCGGTAGAAGGTAGGCGCGAACCCAGAGGTAGAAGGCGAGTGCGTTAGGCACTACGCCACGGGCCTTCGCGAGCAAACGCAAGAATACGCCGTGATATTACGAACTTGGAGAGTCCAGGAGCTAAGTGCCACAACCACTCATCAAGGCCAAGCAGAGGGGAAGGAAAATATTGATATTCCGTAAAAATGTAAAAATTCGAAATTTTGATAAAGCTTCATATTTAATAAAATTGTATCAACTATATTGTCAACAGAACCTAGTCTGTGTACAAAATTTCAGATATATTGGCTGACTGAAATTGAGTCAGTCAAATGTCGAGGCTAAAAATTGACCATTTTATCCCCTAGCCCAATATAGATCTTGCAACTAGTAAAATCAATGAACTAATTTTTTCAATCTTTTCTTACCTTCTTTATGTAGGAGTTTTTCTATGTTTCTTTGAAACAAATGTAACCAAATTTTCCATTTTCTAGTTTATTACGAAAATCAAGAAGTATCACAAAATCGTTATGTTGTACATTCAAGCGTGATAAGTTTAATAAATGAACCTGGCTAATTACAAAAATGAAAAATACTTTATATGATTCTTATAGCCTACATCTTTCTCGCAAATACATCTTGCAGTTGATTCATGAATTTTATCACAAGTAAATATATTCCGATGTATATTAATGTACATTTTGTAGTCATTTCTCGTTCACAAACATATTGTAAAAATGTACAACGCATTGCATCTTAGATAGGTCAAAGAAAATATTGGGGTCATTTTTAATCAATAGCAAATATTTTTTTAATACTGCACCAAAACTTTTCAAACATCCATAGCTTGAGCACAGTTTTTTGAAATTTAAAACGTTGGTTATTTTACCAAAAGAGTTGAAAATATAATGAAATATTATAGTGAATAATTTTTTTCTTTTCTATACTATCTTCCATACGGTTGAAATTTAATTTTTTATTTAAAACTACTTCAGTTTATTAGTTTAATTTATTGTTGCTAGAAAGAATAGTAAATTCTTAGTAGCAGTGGAAATTAATCGTTTATTATAGACTATACTCGGAAGTTGCACAAGTTACATCACTCTAAACAAATAATTTGTCTTTACAATACGAAAAAAAAAACGTTCGAGTGTCGTTTCTTGTTTTTGAGGCTACCAACTGCGGCATTTATCTAAACTTCCATATTTAAGATTTCCATAAATGAATGATTGAATGCCAACATTTATTACTAAACATTATTACGTTTCCGGACAATTTTTGCCCGAGTTGACAAATGCGCTTTTGCATTCAATTGTGTTAATTCATTGTTGGTATATTAACATCTCTTTAAGTCCTCTGTAAAACGTGTGAACACAAAGCTAGCAGCTTCTCTCTCTCTCTTCATTCAGTGTCTGAGTTGGAGTACTTTTCCCGTAGGTCAGGATCGCGGCGCAGTCAGTCATCTGCACTCAAGGAATTGGTGTAGTCAAGAGACGAGAGAGAGCCGCAACAATTCGGTGTCTTCGGAAGCAGCTACGCTCGTCCGAGGGCTGGATAACGACGAACCGGACGATGACAATATGCGGAGACGTACCTGCGCAAAATAATGAAAATGTGAGTATAAAAAATGCGACTTTTTACCAGTCACCGTATCATTAATGGTTGCAAGCATTTGTTTGCAAGCGAAGAATGGTTGTTGTAAAAAATATTTAAAAAACAAAATCATAAAATAGAAGAGTAAATTATTTCAAAACTTGTACAAATATTTAAGCAAATTTTAAATGATTATTGTATAATATTTGTGTTTTCCTTTTCTGAAGGGGGAATGTCCTTGAATACGTTTGAATACAACAGTTGTGAGTATGGGGCTTAGATCACACCTCAACACACGTTTCAGTAGTTGGTATAAAATGAGTACCCAACCTTGAGTTATAAAAATATGACCGACGATAATACTGAAGTTGCTTTGTTCGATTTTCCTTAAGAACAGTGAGTACTCTTACCATTCAGGAATGTAAAATTGTTTATCCTTCTCCATCCCACTCCAAATTCCTAAAATGAATGACAAACTTACATTGTCGTCCAGATAAACGACCATACCTGCTTCAGAAAAATTTCGTACGTACTTTGAATGGTCTCATACAATGACCTTGTGAAGTATTGATTACACAGCATACATACAGAAACCACTCATCAACCATTTATTCAGTTGCAGGGAGATATACATTGAAGGAAATAATCAGTACACAATCGACAAATATAATGCAGGTTACTTCTTCTTTTCTCAGAGATTGCGTAAAGTTCTTCGTAAGGTTCTTGCAGGATTCAAGCAGCACTGGAAATGTGTCCCAAGGGGAAATCTTTCCATTAGATTTTTGGTGCGTAATGTTTCGCAATAAATGAGTTGGGTCATGCAAAAATGACATGCTGGAAAATCAAAGCATTCATGTCTCATGCTGCAAATGCTTATTCATGTGAGCATCCTGTTACCTGTAGCTAACCAGCGCCTCCGGTGTCACTGTCAGCAAAGGCTTTTTCGCCCGAGATTTTGGTCCCGAGGGCCGCGTCCGGTGGATATCCATCCTTAGCCCGTGAACCATCCTTCACTCCAGCTGCAGAAGCAGTTCCGTTCATGTCTCGGCTGTCTACGTGCTAGGGATGCAAACAAATGGTGCGGTTTCGTCAGACTGAACGATTACTATGAGCCTTTTGCTTTTGAAGACAAACTTCAAGAATTTCAGATAGTATGATTTCAATAAAGATTACCACTTATTGATACACGACGAATATGGTATGCACGAAAGAGACATTACCAATGCGAAGTATATAGGAATATGGAGACATCACATAGTATTAGTGCTGCTGTGAATAATTCATTAACGTTGGCGTTAACACAAACATTCGAACGTTATTTGGTGATTGTACCATTATATTTTTTGTTCTCATATGAATTTTCATGAATAGGGCTTGTAATTATGTTTTAATTTTCATGTGGCAATATCAACCTCCAAAGTTGGATAATGTGAAGAACAAATTCATCGATATTGGTTAAAGTTTGCTTTCAGGTAGTATCAAATACTGACAAAAATTCATTTTTAGCTACGTGTATTGCAACTAATAGTTTTATGCTACGGTTGTACTATTATTATGCATTTCTAATTGGTTGAAAAGAGTAGTAGGTAACTCTGAATTCCCGTTAACACGCTTAAGAATAAATGTATCGTGGCTCGTAGTTTCCTTTTATGCTGTGGAAGTATTCTTGAACCACTTGACATTCTGACAACAAGTTCCCAAGGCTATTTCACGAGTTAACTTATTTGTCGAAGGGTGGAGCAACAAACATCTTAGTCAGAACATTACATTTGACACTGCTCCTGAATACCTCCAATGAGCTCCTTTTTATACGACTCGTTTATCGTTTAGCATAGTGTAATAACCGAAGAAACTTATGCAAGAACTTTTATCCATAATGATGTGTTTAAATATAACTAACTGAATGCTCAAATAGCATTAAGAGAATAAGTATTCCAGTAGCAAATTCATTAATGGTTCATTAAAGAATGAGCTTATGTTAACTCATGATCTTAGATATGGAACTATCGGGAATATGGAAATAGCGGTCATTCTTCGGAATGAATCATTGGCCAGCTGCTATTAGAAATCTTACCTGATCGAAGGCTTCGGATGCGGTGCTACTGGCAGTGGAACCGGTGGTGATCCCACTGCCACCGACAGCAGCAACTCCACCGCGTGGACGACCCCACACTGCAGTTGGTGCAGTCGTCGCCAATCCTCCGCCTCTGGCTCCGACTGCGGCCCCTCCCCCACCACCCCCACTGGACGACGTGGTCGTACGAGGCGGGCGTAACAGCGCGGGTGGCGGTCGCGGACCAAACATCCGCTCCCACAACATGCTCAGCACGCTGCGCTTCAAGTCGAACATGACGAAGATGAAGGTGCCTTGCAGACCATTCAAAACCACGAAAGGGTACCACAGAGCAGGCCATCGTGCCAGCGTCGCCAAAGTACCCATCAGCCACGTCACACCCATGATGATGAACAGCTTCACGTACAAGAAGAACCTGCGTATCCAGGGAATTTCTCGTCACTATTACATTCATTCAATTAGGAAGTTGATTAAACGAGAAGTCTGGTGTGTAATCCGTACTCATTATACTTTCTTAATAAAAAGATCTTTTAAGGAAAAACAGAAAATACATTCAACAGCTGTATAAATATCACAACATAAAATGTAATGCATCAAAAACTAGTAACACTGAGAAAAGTTCCTAGCGCCTTTAAATCTAACAATTGTTTCACATTTCCATGTACTTCATTTAAGTTTTTGCTACAATAAAATAATCATTACGGTTTAGTCAAACTATTTATCACTTTCATCTACTAACATTACGACTGTACTGAAGGATCAGTATAAAGGAATTATTGTTTTTTGACTCAAGTTTTATTAAAATATTTCAGGAATTTCAAATAACTTAAAATTTGTTTCATTCGGGGTACAAATGCTGTAAAGGGCCCTTGATCAGTATTGATGGAATGCTCCATAGAGTAGCTTAGGTGATTGCCCCCCCTCTCCCACCCCACGTATGTAACAGAGTTTTTGACAATAAAGTAAACTTATTTATTTACTTAAGAAGTAAAACATACTACATGCCATGGGATAAGCCTCCGCACCTGACTCTATCGCGAGGTCCAGTGACAGCGGGTAACGCTGCTATCGGTTGACGTGGCGTCCCACTGCTCCCTAAGGTGCGGTCCGACCCCGTCAAACAGGTAGAGATTTCGCTGCGTTCCGCTTTGCGTCTCCTTCGCAAGTAGCGACCCCCTTCCTGGCGTCGTTGTAATTGCACCACGGTGATGGTGAACAGCACGATGTCGCATACCAGCACTATGGTGATAGGTGACGCCAAGTAGATGCCCAGAGCCAGACCAGACCGGAACCAGCAGATGCCAGCCTGGTATGGGTATGATTTTCTATGAATTTTGACACCCCTCAACCAAAAATTAGAAATTAGCGCTCTACTCTTTGAGGATACAAAAGGGTCAGTGTTCAACGCAGCTAAGGTGATTCAATTCTCGTACCCTACCCGCCCCCACCTCTAAGAAAATGCTGAAATCCCGCTAATGAAGCGAAAGATCTCGTTCAAATAGTACACTATTCTGCTGATAATCAAAACAAGGGAGTGTACGCAAAGAAAATGTGAGAGTAAGAGAGTTTGAGAAATAGATTCTTCAAAATTCTTTGAAGTCAGAAACGTATATCATAAAAAGCATCAATTATGTATTTCTTTATTTAATAGCGTGTTTCAGTAACTGTTCTGAGTGAGCAATACAACCAGACAAATACGTCATTGCTCCGAGGATTTCCTCACTCCACCGGGAGGGGGTAACGAGTAATTGGAACATCTTTGGGTATAACAATTTTCAGTCGCAAATGTTGTCGAAACGAAAATAATTGAATAATAACAATAAAAATCGAATAACCTTTTCGTATTCATGTATATATAATTCAAATATAACATGAACATCATCATGTAAAGCAAGTCATGTTCATTCAGTGCGCTGGGAGTGAGTCTCGATAAACTAATGAAACAACCGTGTCCCCGCACTAGTACATCTTCTCTATCAAATGGAACATTTTTGCTTACGGGTTGCACGTGTGTACACACAGAGCAGCAAGTGGAAAACGCCATAAGTAACATTTAAAATTACCGAAATGATGGTTTGTACCGTTTCTGGACATCTCTTTAATTTTGATTTATTTTCATATCATTCATTTCCATGTTCCACTTTGTATGCCGTAGTATTCTTTTGTTGTACCTCTGCGTAGCCCGGGCGCAAGCGTGACTGTGTCGCCGTGTGGTTCACGATGACTGCGACCACAACCAAAGCTGCTGGTACTCCCCAAGCATAGAGCGCGTAGCGGCGATGCACTTCTGCGGGTCTCGAGAAGGCGATGGGACGGGAGAAGGTGCGCCAGATGTCGATGCTCATCACATTCATCCAGGCGAAGGCGGCCAAGTAGAAGAAATGTACAGCGACCGCAATCACTTCACATAATGCCTTTGGTGGTGGTGCTGGAGGACTCACGCCCAAGAGGAAGCCCAACTGCGCCAGCAAGAGAGCCACGGAGAGGGCCTGCGCAGAGCCGATTCAAAAAGAAACAGGATTATAAAAACATGAGCTTGGCAGTTCGGGTTCAATAACTAAAACTAGTTTTTAGCCGCCCTGTTTGGAAATTCAACTCATCAGAATTGGACTCGCTACTGATGAACGACTCCCATGTAATGAGGACTCCCGTGTCTCTGGCATGTTTTAGACAAAGCTATGGACCCTCCACTCTGACTACGTTGCAAGAGTCTCTTCTTGAATTACTGTTTTTATATTCTCAGTTCCTCATAATACAAGTAAACTAATTGTATAACCCCCGTTATCTACACCTGGTATTTCACCGCCTTTTCTGATGAATCGGAAACCGTAAACATTTAATCATCCATTTCTCTGATACAGTAATGTTTATGTCAATATGTTTCAAGTCACTGACATAAATAATACCAACAAGGTGTGATTTCTCTGATACAGTCCTTAGCTGTTTTCATGTCTATCTCTCAGGTATCTGCGCTCTATCGCTTCCGACTTGTTGGATTGCCTCAAGGATCGCTTTTGGATTGTCGCGATTGAGATGGGACTGTTTCGGCATTCGGATGAGATGAGGTCGCGATTCCCATTCTATCCTCGCTCTGAAAAACGCCCATCAGCATAGTTCTTAATAATAGTGGTTTTAAGGACAGACCCAATATCACCTAGACAGCCTATCAGCTGCATTAATTGAATGATTATCTAAGTAATAAGGGAATACATAATTGTGTTCGTATACCTATTCAATTTTTACCCAAATTCTCCTATGACTTATTCGTGAATAAGTTGTCATAATTATCGCAAGTGGAACATCAGAGTTCGCTAAATTACTCGCAAATTTTTTTTCTACTCTTTTCTCCCCTAAAATACTCGTGGAAGAGTTAGATTTTACCAGAAAGAGAACGTAGCACGTATGCAATGTAAGATCTTTTCACCTGCAACGTGTTATGGAGATACAGGTTTCTCTTTCGAATAGTGCGAGGAGCAAATTGAAGAAGGCCAAAATCTTGTGTCGGGCAATGGTGCAATAATTATCTTACTGACCCTCATGCAGAGGGAAACTAAACGTTGGAGGTGTAAAGAATATTTCTTTTATTTTTACTAAATCCTTACCAAGAAAAATTATGTGGCAAATTATGGGATATAGATTTTATTTGCATTTCGGAAATTAAGAAAATGAGTAGAAAGAAAACCCATCTATCTCCTCATTTTGTTTCACATCTATTTTCTAACTCGAGCGAAAGTTATTAATTTTGCGGGTTACGCGTCTAATCAATGAAAGAGAGAAATCATTCCGTTGAGTTTATATCCGCGTAGACAAAAACTATCAGGTAGATAAAACTATTTTGTACTCTTAATATGCACTTGAAGGTACTTCAATATGAATGCTTTTTTATTCTCCATACTAATTTCATTTCGTCTTAAGAGTTACTTCTTTTCTTGTGGGGCTTTAG
>NNCF01129415.1:378729-393717 GCA_002313205.1 Laupala kohalensis
AATGTCCCAGTTCATATAGCTGTGGCTACTAAAAGTCTTCTATCCACCTCCTACTGCTCCTATTTTCAATAACTCTTAACTGTTACCAACGCCTCCACATGGGCGGTTGCTGGTTAGTGTTACAGCACACCGCAAACCCAGATGCGATGTGGGTAGTTTTTGGGTAGAAGCGGGATTCACCATAAACCACAACCTTTATGGTAGAGTTCGCTGCCACCAGCTTGGTTTCCCCAAGCAATCAAACACACGTGTAATTACAATAAAATATTCCTTTAATACAAGTCAAACTGAAATCTGCGTATTTACAAATTTGAACGAACTGTCAAATCATAAATACAAGTTTGAATTTGTTATTACAGAGTTATTGCTATCTGAAAGCAACAATTACACACAGATATAAATACTGGTGTTATCAATTAACTCGGAAATCTACCCAGAGTATCCGAATCTCAAGAATTTACAAGTTGCTATCCCGAAATAACTAACTGTTCCAAGTTGCGTCATTCGCGCCTAATAGCAATGTAATAGAATTACCTCAGCAATTCTCTGTGGTCTGACGACCAAAACTAACCAATTCACACCTCAAATAACCTGGGTATTTCCCTACACTTCCGCAGAAAGGTCTGAAAAGTCTGAGGATATTCAATCCTCCCAATATATATAGAAGCGGAGGTCACGTGATCACGCCCTCGCTAACGCACTGAGCACTCTACATCCGCTGGAAATATTCCATTCGCACTCGCCACGCGCTTCTGCCACATTCTTCTGAGGGCATTCCTACTCAATTTTCAGAAGTAGATGGAAACTGTTCAGCCTCTACACAATGAACGGGAAGGTTTAGTGGCGGGTATTTTTCCTTATTTGGCGGCGACTGGCCCGACCCTTAATCTCCTTAGGAATTTCCGGCTAGCAAAATGCTTGAAAATGTTAATATTTCAAAATCTATAGACTGCACTGGTCCTGATGTTACAGTTAGCCCAGCTAACCGACTCACCTACTAACAATAGCCCAACTACCCACCTCCTTCCTCCTATCGCTCCACGTTGATAAGCTTCAACAGCACGCTACATTTCCCATTTACAAATACTACAATACATTTTATTTTTATTTATTCACACAAAGTATTTGAAATGTATTTTCAACAAAACATAAAAATCTTTGACTTGACTTGTTAGATTACACCTAATTACGTTATATATTAAACGTATAATGTGCTCATAAATTTTCTTACGACTAAGATAATTATTCAAAAATTTCCTGTAATATATTTCATTTGTAATCCGGGTAAAATATAAGTCTGTTTTAACACGTGTCTACCATCCTTCAGAAGACCACGGAAATAGAACTAATCGAGTATAGAGCGTTGTGTCACTCGAGTCCTCTTGAGCTCACTACAACAGGAAATTCCCATATTTTCTCGTAAAATGTGTAAATAATATCATTAAAATACTCTATGAATTCTTATAAAAGTGACGGGAAACCGTACTTAACTTATTTGTAAGAATGTAGGGCCGTAAAGTAGGTGTATTTTAATTATACAGAACGTCAAGTGTCATAAGAATTTAAAGTCTATTTATTTACAACGAGATGTAATGATGCATGTTATGGCAGGAAAGTGTACATACATCTATGAAATAATTTAACTGAGCCTCATCTCTCGAATCTTAGCTCAGAGACGAATGGATAGACTATGTTTCTTTTGTCATTATCAAATTTTCCAGAATTGGGGTCCCTTTAAAAGTGTTTTCATATGAAATTCGCAAACGCTTTTTTTTAAATTCTACATCTATTTACAAAAGTCTGGAGAAAAGCTGATCAGTATACCTGCAGGCGTTCCGTGGGCAACAAGGCGGGTGTGTACTCGTTGCACACTTGTGCTCGTCCATCCTTAAGGAGAATGAAGTCTCCAGGCTCAAGGCGCAGTCCAAAGTAAGAGGAGCCGACGAGAGTAAGGCGCAAAGTGCCGTTCTCCAGAACGAACTCTTCTGGCTCTAGCGTGATACGTGGACATGTACTGTCGTCCAGGACGTCTCCGGCAATGCGTTGGTCGTCTCCGTTGCCGTCGCCGACACCCCCACTCCGCTCGCTGCCACCAATTTCTGATGACGCGTTGGATGACTGCGTGGTGGGTGCGACACATCGACCTGCGTTGTATCTGTAGGTAGTAATTATGGGATTACAACATTAATGTAATCCTTAAGGTCATCGCATGAACAGAAAATGACGATGAAAATAAATCATGTGCATACGATGAAATTAAATCATGTGATCTAGACCGTAACCAAGGATGGAGGGCTAACCGGGGGCCATTTTTGTTTATATGGTTTTACAACAAATTTTTTATAAATATTTCCTTAAATAAATCGCTTCAAATAAATAATTAACGATTAACGATATGGTATTAATAACAATTATTTATTAAAGTTATTAACATGGTATTGTTAATTTTATTAATCTCGTATTATTAATAATAACAATAACAATTATAACTAATAACAATTATTAATCTTGTAACACTTTTACAAAGTATGCCATTTACCAACTTCAATTTTATCTGTTAAGTGTTCAGGTCCAATGGGGGGGGGGGGGGCTATAGCCCCCTTAGCCCCTCCCCCATAGATACACCCATGCTGTCAGCGTGAAAATTATAGGTATAGTTTGCTCTTCAGTAGTAAATTCCCTAAATAAAAGCAATATGACAAAAATTTAGTTTATTACACAAGTGATCTATTGCGTTGAACGTAAGTACACATTTCTATTACGGCTTGATGAATTTGTATTATAGTAGAACGAGAAAAGTGTTTTTACGTTTGGGCTTAATTTGTATTTAAAAGTTTATAATATGAAAAATAAAGTAAAGATTGAAACAAAATTTTATCATTTTATTGAATTATATATAGTACTATAGAGTAACGGCGGAGCTCTTCATCGCGGTAACTCCCAACTCCTATCCATGGGTCGAGCTCGACCTGCAGTCAGTGGCAGTCAGTTGCGGCCAGATGGCCGTAGGCCCCTCGTTAGGCTGCGAGGAGAAGGAAATTAACTCACAAGCTGACCAAGGACGGAACTCGATAGCGACCCCACTGTGAGACATTTCTTGACCATCGCGCGCATCTGCACCGTACCCGGACTTTTGATTAGCAATGAGATTTTAATACGGATCGACCGTAAATAGGTCATTTATTTGACATTTTTTAGACAAATCTCATTTTTGCTATTTATTAATATAGAAATTCGTTACAAGAACTCACTTTGTAATACGTAATACACATATTTAATAAGTGTTATGAGCAGTAATTTTAAAGATGTGTAGTTTGCATGACAACAGGTGATTTTACATGAAAATCCATTTACAGTAATGTGTACCATTCTACGAAAATCTACCCTTAAGTGGGTGAAATGGGTGTATTAAGTGTGCATATCCCACTACAACTCTAGAATGCCTGGATCAACTTCAAACAAACTACACAAATGACTAACTCTCTAAAAATAAGCATTGTGAAGATAAGACAACCCTGGCACCCCAGGAACGGGTTGGGGAGAGGGAGGCATGTAAAAATAATGAAAAAAAAGAAAAAAAGATTGGAATCCATGATTTTCGAAGCCGTTAAGATTGATAAGGATGTCCGCAAGTTTACAATTAGCCCACAGGGGAGATAATATACGCCTAACACCCATGAGATAGGGGTTGGGAATGTGGCAGCAGGTAAAAATAATAAAAAATACCGATATTGAATACGAATAGCTAAAACACAGAGTTGAATACATCTTTTTTGGTACCGCTGAACGAAAGCGTTGACTCTCTCAATGCCACTTACACCTAGAACACCCTCCACGGGAGATATACCCATTGGGTAGGGGGTGAGAAATGAACGAAGAGTAAATAACATATAATCGAAAATGATATTAGTTTTGAGATCGTAGTTTTCAGGGTCTCTGAAACCAGTTATGATATTCCCGATGACACATATGTCCACGATCAGCCACTATACATCCCTGGCACATCTTAGGAAGGGAATAATATAAAAAAATTATTCTGAGTTTTTTCAGGAAATTAATAGTTGTTTTTAGTACTTGTGACGCTTGACGCCTAAATCTTTTAAAATCGATATTTCATACTTTAAAAATAACTATGTTATGTACCTCGTAAACCTTCGTACCTATGATCAAGGAAGGGACTTTCTTTATAGTTTTACTTTTTCAGTTGTCCTGAACATATTTTTTTGCGCAATACATTTGAAATAAACCTTTGTTTTAGAAAAGAGATGTTTTCGCGTTTACTTTATTCAGGGATTAATTGAATTTTTGGAATTTTCCATTATTATTAAATGAGTGAAAATTTTTCATCAATACACAAACTACAATGTCCAATAAAATATCCAACCTGAAATTTTTAATTAAAATTGCTTTTATATGGTAGAGTCTCACAATAAAGGATTTTTCAAAATTCTTATTTAAAAGCGGTAAAATAGAGCGAAACGGGCAAGTTGCTAGTATTATTCATTTATTTAATATCTTTTGGAGAGGAGAGATGTTAGGTTGCAGGGGAACATGGTACCAAACAGACATTTGTCTGGTGTGGGTGAGGGAAACCCAACCTATTTCGGCCGAGCAGGGTTTAAACCCACGCTCTACCCCGAAGGCGCCACCATTAGACAAGCGCTGTCCGTGTATTATTATATTAAAAAGACAATATATATTTTTGGTAAATATGTAATGCTTCAAATAACGTTTCGTCAATGATTTTGACTTCATCACGTGCTCCATCAATAATGTAAGTACATTTCTATGTACTTGATATTCAGTTCCAAAATCATGTCAACATTTAGTATACATAAATAGCGTTTAGTAGACATAAAAAATGTCTCCCCCTCCCCCACTGTTGTAAACAAATCTGACTCGGAAGTGTTAGTATTAATCTCAACGACCCTCNAGACTGACATATCGGTCGTTTTACATTTCTTTTCCATTTCGTTCCGTCCCACTTCACTCATATTGGTGTACCCCTCCCCCTCCAATTGGGTCTAAAGTTGGACTGAACGGCATTCCGAGTATCATAATTCATCTTAACAAGTCCGAAAACTATGGATCGTTTCCGATCATTTTTGCTCGTCACGCACTTTCCAACCCCGCTTAGAGGCAAAACACACCGTGTGATTTGAACTTCAACGTAACAGCATGGGCAGTATAAGTTTTCATCTAGAAACACTGAAAACTGCAGAATGATCGTAAATCAGTCCTTTTCATTTCTTTTATCATGCCATCCTCTCTCACTCACTTAGGAATGGTTAGGATGCCATTTCTCACGAGACCTGAAATTAAACTTACACGATCTCAGGATGACACCTGGTATCGTGCGACGTTGAAAACTTAGAACTCTTCTGTGATATTCATATCATTTTGGATAATTTTTACATGGTATACCCTTTCTAAAGGGTGGAACAGGTGTATAGGGGCTGTTAATGATCTCAAACGTCCCCAAGAAAGTCACTTCTCTTCATAGCACACTCGAAAATTAGTATATAATCACTAAAATCGGACATTTTCGTTAGTTTTGACGTGTCACGCAATTCATCCCAGCAACCCAAAATACCATCAACTCTAGGTCACAGGGCTCTAACAACCTGGATGTCGTTTAGTCCTAAAACCCCATTAAAAAATCTCGACACATCGATTATTTTCGTTAATTCTTACGTGTTACAACATTCTTCACTCTCACCTTTGATTTTTATAATGCGTATCAGCAACCTCTAAAACTATGAATTTTATTCTAATACATATCATTTTACATTATTTTTATGTCTCGCCCTTCTCACCATCAGATCAAAGGTTACCGTACCATGTGATTTATACTTGAACGTCACGGTATTGGCAGATTATTCACCTCAGAATCCTTGCAAACTATTTATTTGATGCAAATCGGTCCTTTTTTTAATTATTGAATTATTTTTATTTCATCTCGTTTCTATCTCTTTTAGGACGGAAAGGAGCGCGTTATTTCCCATGGGGACTGAGTTAAGACTTAAACGATATCAGGGGTGACACCTTTTATCTCAGCGACGCCAAAAATCGTGAATTTGTCATGTATGTTAATTTTTTATGACATCTCCTTCCCTAGGGTTGATAGGGTGTACGAGGGCTGATCATGGACTTAAGCGAAATCGACGGTGTCACTATTCATTTCAGTGACACCAATGTAGGGCATTTTTCGCTTATTTTTACATTTTATCCCCTTTCCCCCCTATCCAAAGGGGTAGCTGGGGGCATCTTACTAGCCATCAAAGTTGAATTTTGACTTACACTTACATATCACTAACATTACATTACATAACTTACATTAGCTATATTAGTATGTCACTATTAAACTCAGCGGTGCTGAAAATTGAGAACTGGTCTCCGACACATCATTTTCGATAATTTTCAAATACCATCCCCTTCCGGAGGTGTATATAAAGGTTGATCGTGGGGCTGAGCGTCATCGGGTATGTTACTACTGGTTTCAACGACCCCGAAAATTATGGTCTCAATACTAATAGCGGTCACTTTCGATTATTTTTCTTTCTCTCACCTCTAACACGAAGGGTGTATGTTCGCTCATATACTAAAGCGGTAGGAGAGTATTACTATTCACTTCAGTATCCACAAAAATGTATTCATCACTAATATCGGTCGTTTCCAATTATTGTTACAAATCACCCCTTTTTCACTCCTCCTTAGTAATGACGTACCCCCACAATGATTGTTGCCAGATAGAGAGTCATCGCTGTACCACGTTTTGTTGAAATGACTTCAGTCATTCGAGAGTTATGGCGTGCCATACATACATACATACATTACACACATACATACAATGTTTTTTATATGCAGATAGATAAAAGATGGAAGAAATTTATTTATACACATATTATTGTTTTATTAGTATTCCAGCTCAGTTAATAAAAAGGTTAATGTTAAAATCGTAAAAAATATATAACATATGAAAATTTTCCACCAATCCGAGAATTACAAACATACACAGTGGAAATCACTTTCATAAATGCCTCATGCATGAAAATAACATTTAACCGTAGTAAAAACTAGAAATTATATGTAATTATTTTCACAAATAATAAACTTCATTATTTGTAAAAATGGTCAATACTAGTTCTGTCATTCTAAATGCTCAAAACTAGTTCTGACCATAACGTAATGTTCAAAACTAGTATTGGTCGGTTTGAAAACGTTCAAAACTAGTTCTAAAATACGCATCTGCCAAAACTAGTTTTGGTCTTTTTTTTGTTTAATAACCGCATTCGGGTTTTGTGCGTAACCCATACTCTTCAAAAAAAAAAAAAAAANAACCGAAAAGTTACGTCTCGGACAGCGGTAGGAAAAACCCGGGAACGAGTTGAACCCCGCCCAAATCTTGTGTACCGGTATTCCTTGACCGCTGGGATGAGTTCATTACAAGTTACTAAACTGAGTGTTCGCTGGGTAACATGATTAGGGATATTTTAAAAAATAGTCGTTATGTCCTTTATTTTGAACTCTCCCTTCCTCTTTCGTTTGTCAATGGTTTGCGATTCTTTAAGTCTGCCAAGTATTGGCTGTCTGGTAGCGCAGATATAGTTGACCACGAGGAAATTTGAATGATGCTTGTCAAGCATCAATACGATTTTGTCGTTACTTTGCGACGTCATGGAATGAAATGGACACTGACTCTTTTAAAACCTCTTTTCTTCAAAGAGGAAATCCGTTATGAAAGGACATGAATGAAATGTTGAATAGTAACATCGACATCGATACCGCAAAACTTCTAAACTGCATATTATTACACTATCGTTGACAAGATACCCTTTTTACTTCTTTTCAATGAACTGCACCACCTGTGTGGGGCTAGAAGCATGCATCTAAATTCTGTTTCTTTAACCCCAGCCTACTTAAGATCTTGGTGGAATCGCTAACTTTTTCATGACAAGGCGTCTAAGAAAGTTCATACAAGTACTCGTGTACCGGATGGAACGTAAATAGGGCTTTTGTGAAGATGAGACTTTATTTATACTGATTCTCCGTTTGATGTAGCTGAACAAACAGCACCGTTTGTTTAGCATGTCCTCTCCATTCAACTTTATCGAGCATCCATTGTGTATTCTGTAGCTAATCATAAAATCGTACTAACAACGCAGTCATACTCCATAATAGAGATTTCGATATATGAGTAAATCAGTACTCCGAAATACGTATATTAAATCTATTATTTTCCAAGAACAAAATGTTCCAATTAATATGTAATATTGGTATGTAATGGAACACATCAGGATGTACTTCTTATTTAAGAAGCGCTCTTATTAAAAATTCATATTAAACTGCAAACTTTGTAGTGTTTTATTGTGTTTCCTCATTTAGCATTCACAGATTTAAAAAATCTGCTCACGAATCTCTTGTCAGATGAATAACTTCGTTATTTACGTGTACACACCATTAGGTATATAAAATTTATAAATTACGTTTACTGTGATAAATTGGTAATAATTGTACATTATCTATGACAAATTGATAAATGTTCTTCTCAGACCCTTCTCCAAAATTATTTGAGCCTGTGTTCCGCTCAATTGTCTGCAATGATTGCCTTAAAACGAAAAATCACGAAGAGAAACAAATAATACTTTATATTTAAAATTTGCTTTGTTCGTCTTTTAATCAGATCTAAGGCGCCGCTTCTTATGAGCTACTTAGTCATACAAGACAGATTGTCTGTTCAAATAAGTCTAATAAAATAGTGTGCATTTAACGAAATTTAAGTGGTATTATGATGGCCAATGCCATACTAGTCTGCAGTGAGACTTACGACACACAGAGACACGTAATAGAAATATAAAAGAATTGATGACCGAATCATTCATAGAATATAAATACATTAACAGCATGTCACCCAACAAGTTGCTCATTTCAAATCTATTGACCGGAATTAATTTACTGAAATCTCTTAAATTGCGGTAAACCTCACCGTCAGGTAACAGATTAATTATATAATGTTTAATGAAATTAAGTTGAATGTAAATGATAGATGACCCAGAGGCGAACGGGGTGGCGCCGTTGGTAAACCCATGAGTGCGTCGAGCTCAAGGTCCCCTATTTCGAATCTCGGTCCCATCTCCCAATTTCATTTAACATAACATAATGGAATTAATTTGATTCAATAGTGTATCAGCACGAAACTTATGACCCGTATCCCTGAATCACTATTTTTTATGTGGTTCAAACTAATTTTGGAAAATCCTAGATTTGAGAATGTTAAAAATTTCCTCAATTAAACAATTTATTTCTGAAAAATAAAAAAGGAACATGTACATTTTACTACACAGTAAGACATCCATTGAAGTAGGGACATAGTATCTTCGTAGCTTTGGTCACTATTTAAAAGGGAAAACTATTTTCAACAAGAGAACACATTCATAACAAATTCGAAATTGGCGGTTACAATATCATAACTTATATACATTCTCAATCGATATAGTTATCAGAGGAAATATGGAATATTTCCAAGACAAAAACTTGTGTTAAGCATTTCACAGAGAGATCTTCAGTAAATAATTGGGGAAGTTCACCGAGGATTTATGACGTAAAGAAGAGAACAATCATTGACCACATCATAAGACAAAACTAAGTGGATGTTTTTTGCAGCGACAGCTGTGAAGAGACGAGACCCTATAATAAGAATGGGTGAAATGATATATGAAGAGAGAGAGGCAACTTTAGTATTTAGGCTTATCATCGATTGTAAGCTACCTCAACTGGTACATGTCGGAATCAGAGTGAGAAAAATGTATTACGCGGTGAAAAGGGTGGAATTTTAAAAGAACATTCTTGGAAGAAGAGAAATGCTTTAGATAGATACAAATTTGAAAATCATTACGTGCTATGGTAGCGCGTGTTATATAACATCCAAGCTCAAACACTGTTAATGAAAAGCTTTTGTAGTATACACAGATTTCACTATTGTTACATATCGAGTCAGTAAAAGCTGTGCACTGATATTGGGGTACTGCCTATTGATTTGGTTTGCAATAAGTGCTATCTGCGCGGAAGATTAATATAGATGGCGAGAAGACAAAGATTTTTGATCAAGAATACAAAATAAAAATTACTAACAAATTTATGGACTTGTCAAATACGTTGGGACTTGGCTAAGGAAGGAAGCGATCTGTATAAATTTATTCTGAGTAAAATTTGAAAGAAACTTATATATGAAGGCTTGAATCTTATCAGCCAAAAAATACCATGAAGAATATCTTAACATAGAAAAGAGAAATTATTGCGTATGTGGTGACGAAGAGAATGGTTATCATGCACTCTTTGAAAGCAGCCTCTCGAACTTGGGGAGGGGAAGGTAGTTGAGATTGATGATGAGAAGCGAACTCTTTGACTTGAGTTTAATAGAGGGCAAATACACTAGGGCTCTTATGAAATAATTGTATCAAAACAACACACAACTGTGATTAAGAGACAGGATTGGTAAAGAGAAAACCGGAGACAAGTGTTTAAAAGAAAGATGATCATAATGAACAATAGTGAAAAGACAGTGGATAAGAGGAGAGACGTAGTTCACATGCACATGAAATGAAAGACAAACAGAGGATGGCGATGACTGGTGAAAAAATGCTGAAGTATGGTTACTGAACTTTCCAATTATAATTCTTAACAAAACGGTCATAATAGTAACCGACCTGCGTTGTAAAAATTATGTATTAAGTCCTAAAATGATTTATAAAAAGGAAACATTAACATATTAAAATTAAACAATCCCCGAAGTTTAACAGTTCAATCTAATTAAACAAATAGTTATAAACTTAGGTCCTTCTATTTACAAATATTTATCCTCAAAACTTAATTGTTTGGTAGTTACCTACTTATCTGCAAATTCTAATACAACATGCCTGAATACGATATATTTTGTCCATTCTTCGCAAATTCCTCATTGTTTGGCAAAAGGTACGAATAATTTAATCTAAATTAAAATGTTAACTTCATTTTTCAAAAAATTTAAATAAACCGGAAGAGGAGAGCGGTGTTTAAATGAACTAGGAATGATCTGTCCAGAAGGATTCTTTATTCCAATTTTTTTGAAGTCAAATCACAAGTTCGCTTACGATGCTTTATTTGTTCGAGAGTTATTGTGAACAAAATTCTGCACACATACAAACGACATTATTTTCAAAATTTTACTGTCTAGATCCTCCTGGAGCCAATTCGTAAAAGATATGAAGATATCTCGTATTTTTTCGACCGATTACAATACCTGTTTGTAAAAATGAAACGTAAAAAAATCGAGGACAAACACAATAAAACACATATGAAAGAGAAGAGAAAATGTACAAGATAGATATGTAGAGTTCTAAGAATAACACTGGTTGTCACAACATTCGAAGTTCTAGGCTTATTCCGAGAGAATGGAATTGAAAGAAATAAACGAACGCAGACAAATTGAAAATCTGAAAAGCTTTTGTAAGAAATATAATAATACAAGTATGTACTAATCAATTCACAAATGTTAATAAATAACCAAATATTATTAAATATTTTCTGGAGCGATCGAAGTCAGAATGTACCGAATTATTTGTTTAAGTTAGTTCTTGTTAGTTTCGTTGTTCATTAGTTTAATGTTTCGGTCGAAATGATGTCATTATAGCTCTGTCTTTAAGCTCAGGACTGTTCGATGTCCGTCAGTGGTGTAAAATTATAGTAGAATAGCGAGACGCTTCATCTGTTAAGTTGACAGTGTGCCCCTCCCCAGGTGTATTAAAATATTTTTGAGTTCGTATCGAAGACATCTCATTTGCTTGGTTACCTGCTGGCAGGAGGGCAGACTTCGTTGAGCGACTGGCAACGGCTGTGCAGAGCATCCCAGACGCCGCCAGTGGAACTGCAACCCGCACGCGCCGCATCCCATTCGAAATCCATGATGAGACGGAGCGATGGAGGTGGTGGCCCCGCGGCTCCGCGTTTGGACGAAGGCCTCGCGCAATTCAACTGACGCGTTTCGTTGCTGCACTGAGCGCAATGCGGGTTCTTGTACATCTGCGGATAGATCGGGAATGCAACAATTGCGTGGTTGACGACGTAGTGCTTGGAAGAGGGGAGAGACAGTTCCACATACCCCTAAATGACATGGTTTATAAACCTTCTTTGAAAAAATTCTAAACATGTAAAATTCCGAATACTTGGGCACTTTTATATTGTTGATTGAAAATTTCTTGTAACGCTATTGTATAGAATTATCTGGAATGGGAAATAAAAGTCCAGATGCATAATCTTGCTGTATACTTCGATTTAACGGGGTGAAATTACATAAGTAAACATTTAGGAGAGGGAGGGAAGAACTCGCACATTCGCATCATGCCACTGACTTTGCACAACCTGAATTCATTATACCACGGAAATGTCTACCTTTACTACAAACCTTGAAAAAGGCAGGGTGGAGAGCGACCGGGAAAACTGGAAAATATCAGGGAATTTACTCACTGCTCAGTGAAAAAATTTTAAAAACGATTGCAAGATCGTCAAACTAAAAAAAAACTACAAATTATTTAAAAATCTGTTTTTATATTCCGTTAGATTTAAAGCACCTTGGGCAACCTTCTCCTGAGTTCTTTCATTGAAAGGCGGAATTGCTACCTCATTGATAGCAAAAGTAACTGTTTTTTTCTATCAATAATCTTAATGAAACGATCTGTACCAGAATAGTTGATTCCCGAATCAACTTACCTTTCTGGGAATAGTAAAGTTGGTACCCCTGACTTCCGTTACCATCACGTGATAGGAATAGGCACGACAGAGAGTAGATACTTCATCGTCAGGCCACTTGGTGGGACAACGATCAACAATGAACTGACACGGCCGTTCCCATGGCTGCGGTTCAGAAGGCGAAATAGGTGGCCTCAGCTGCGGATAGAGATAGCACATGGCGCCATCTGCACTCTGCCATTTTAGTTGTCCTGGCTTGTATTGTCCCTCCTTCAAGATCTATGACAATACACGAGGAATTAGCGTGAGTGAAAGAGTAGAGTTATTAGATAGGTATTACAATGTTTAATTAAGAGCCTCCCTACAAAACACACGAAACACCGTTAGGGAAATTGAAGTGCAGTTAAAGTTAAGTATAGCAATAGTTAACTGAAATGTTAAAGAAGATAAAGTATTGCTTATGACTTTTGATTTGACAATGAGACTTCAGATTAAACTAGCTGATCTGGTAAGTGGTAAGAACGCGAACCCATGCATATTTGTTGGAATTCCTTAGGTAGCAAATATTGTGGCGAATATCATACGTCTTTACTAGGATAAAATCTTTACTCACTCATTAATTTTATCATTGACCCGTACCTAATATGAGGTCAATTTTCAAAATATGGTGAATGATTATGACTTTTACTTCGTAAAACTGGCGACGAGCATGGAATTGAATCATAGATTTCCTTCACTAATCGCAGGGATGTTAGCGTTCACCTTACAAATCTGTGCACCATTTTCCAACTTTGCTACCAGTTCAGAAGATGTCGGGTCGATTCCTGACTCATCGCCATTTTCACCGGGCAATTTTTTATCATATCTCATCCTCATGTGTAGTTAAGATCGATATGAGCACACCACAACGTAATCTAATATAACCTACCCCATATAACATGAGTAAAAGGCAAATGAAATAATCTCATACCTTGAAAACTGTTATGTTGTTTCTTTCGTCATTTTCCTCGTTACTGGCGGTGGTATTTTTTTCCTCGTCGATACTTTTATTGGACTCCTCGGTGGCGGGAGAACTCTCTGAAACGAAACTGTTCTCATCAAGATTGCGTTTGGGTCTTCCACTCTTAGAAATTATACCGGTGCTTAGCCTTGATTTGACTGATTTGCCAGCTCCATCTACAGCTCTAGCTATAACAACATTCATCTTGTTGGGCGTGTTCTTTGCTGCAGAAGTGTTGGTATTGACCGCGGCTGGGTTTTTGCACTTGAAGAAGAGCGATTGTTTGCGTAGACGCCGTAGCACTCCATGACACGCAGCGCAGAACACGTTCTGGAACCAGGCGCCAGTCCCCGAGTCCAACACGGGCAAATCTAGCTTGTAGTCGTAGAACCCTGTAGGCATGTCACGTGCACAGAGGCCATCTAACACGTGGCCTGCGGGGCAGCTCGTCACCATAGACACGGTCTGTGGGAGATAGAATGGTTACATTAATTAATTAATACAAAGAAAACATTTTAATGAAAATATCATCACATTTTAGCAATACTACTGAAAACATTGAGTCCTATTTTGAAATACTGAATTCGTTCCTTAAAGTCTAGCGCGAGCTCAAAACGAGTGATATGCACTAGAACAGCCAGAGTGGCGAAATAGGCCTCTTGTCATGTTTTTCTCTCTGCTCTGGAGATGTAAACCGTGTTTGGTATTTTATGTTTTTATTTTTACTAAATACGTCGTTATACAAGCAAAGTAACGGCTCTCAATTACTAATGGGAGCTGAGATCTGACCACCCGTATCTAGGGGTTGTTTTAGACGAATAAATTATTTATTTTTTTTGGTGGGGCTTTAGGGCTCGTCAACACCATGCAGGAATTCGACTAGTTACGGGTGCATACCGCACTAGTCCCATTCCGAGTTTGTATGTCGAGAATGGCGAACCATCTCTTTCCCTCCGGCGGCAAAACCTCATGCTACGACAGTTTTACCACTTGCAAACTTTACCCAACAATCTGATACACAACGCGGTTTTTCATCCATGTTCTTCTTCCATCCGTTTCTACAACAACAGACTGAGAGCAACCAAACCTTTTGGAAACCTTAAATATACGCACACCTAATGTCTTATATCAAGGTTTTAGTAAGTCTCCCCCTTGGGCTTTGCACAAGCCGAAGATTATTTTCGATCTTCTGCATCATGACAAGAAGAACACTCCAGCTCCGATGTTGAGGGTATACTTTCAGCTAATCCTCTACAAACACCGGG
>NNCF01129415.1:394381-501113 GCA_002313205.1 Laupala kohalensis
ATACGGAGACAAATTGGTCTGGCTGCAGATTTACCAACAATTCTCGGAAATGAAACGGTTAATGTTAATAAACTATTGATTTTTATGAGTAGATCGGGGCTCCTCCCTCGAGTTCTCGGGAGAGTTTAAAATTTGCATTCCCTTTTCATCTTTCCTGTATTCTTTCTTTTCATCGTTCGTTTCTGTAATTCGAAAATATAATATTTAAACATTGTTTTCCTGTTTTGTGAAATAATGTATTGGTATTCTGTTTTCCTTTTTTTTCTTTCATCTTTCTATTTAGATATTTGTTGATTTCAGGAGGGTTTTTTAGTGGGTATGGTCGAGATATTCGGCGAGTCCCACACACGGGGAAGAGTTATTACGGCTCTTCTCTATATTAATAATTCAATATTAATAAGTGGTTGTCTTTAATAAAAAACATAACTTGACAAGTGTTATCGTTTTCATTTCTTTATTAAACCAGAAATTATAATTTAATGATTGCATTGTGTAATTCTATAAATTTATGACACTGGTATCTCTGTAGATGCCTAAAATAAGAAGTTGATTATTGTAGTTAATTATTTTGCGAAGCTGAAACACTACACTATATACTCCGAAGCTGAAACACTACACTATATACTCCATGTCTTGAGCACAGTTACGTCTTGAATTCTCTTAATTCTTAGTCTTTAGTCAGTTAATCACAGGCATCGATTTGTTTGAATTGTTGCAAATTACTCTAAATTTTGTTGCTTTTTCTCTTTATGATTTTGATAATGCAACTTCATTTTATGCTAGACTCTGGAGCAGTAAACCTCGTGGAGTCCGTAGCGACCGTTTAGCTCAGCCCGCATTTCACAGTTGGACAACTTATCTTAGCCCGCGGGTCATTTTCTACATACACTTGCGATTGATCGGGCCAGCACGGGATGGGGTTTTGGCGAAATGTTGCCAGACGAGTTAAACTAGCGGGTCATATTTATTTATTAGTAACGTGATATTTGATTCTTATCTACAAATGTATATTTTTTCAATCTGGAAAAATTAAATAGTATATGTCTTTATTTTTAAAAAGTATTTTCAACATTTAGTAGTACTGTAAAAATTATTCATATTGTAATGTATGACGGGGTTTTTCCGAAAAAAACTTTCTTACGTCAAATATTTATTCTGGTAGTATAGATTCATAACACAAAGTTGACCCTCCCCCCAACATTTGATGAACAATTTGATGTAAAATGTACTATTACTCATGGGCTGTAAGAAACGTTTCGGGAGCCGCATTAGGACAAGCGGTCGGTCATCTGGAACTGGAACTTAACATTAATTTTGCCAGTGTGAATTTTATACCATTCGCTGTTATGAGAAATACGTTACACATATTTATAATTTGCACAAGTTTGTGAACTACTTGTGGCAAAATATGCTAATGTTTTTTGAAGATAACCTCTGATCATTTCCGCATGTCATTAATAAATGCAAAAAAGGTGAACATCCGTCTCGGAAAATTAATTTCCTGCTAATATTCCTTCGCCATAGGACCTACATCTGCTTTCTAGTACTATCTGTGACCATTTTATATTAGATAAACATTATTTAATGATATTTCTTCTCAACTTCTGAAGAGTGGGTGTAACTAGATTATGTAGTCATCCTTTGAACCGAACACAAGAGCTTTACAAATTATTTTCTCATAATGAACTTATTTTCTCAAAGAAACACAATTTCTTAAAAAAAAATAATGCTTCAAATGAAATTTAGAAAATGTTCATTACTATTAGGTAGATAACAAAAAAGATATTCCAAGAAAGATCATTTAAATACAAAATTATTAACTACCTACTAGTGATTTTAAAATGTGAGAATTCAACTCATTTATTTCAATTTTTTAAGTGAATTTTCTCAAAGAATTGGAAGATTTAAAAAATAAAGTTGCCATTAGATGATAAAATTAAGCTACTGCCTGACAAATCTTCGACCGAGAAGAAAGTGATAACAGCAGTAATAATGAGTAATTCTCATTTGAAATCGTATTTGTCTTGTTTTGTGATTGCGAATTACAACGGAACTAATGTTCATCTCGTGATAGCTTGTATTTCTTTAGTATTGTGTTCCTAACTAATATTATTTTCACTTGATTTGGTTGGACAAGATATCTTACGGTACACTGCATGTAACCACAAATTTTCCATCTAAATACCTTTTTTTGCGTATTCCGCAATATTAATGGTCTAGACATCATAATATCAATGTATTATTGTAACAGCCTCTGGTCTTTGTTTAATTAGACGAACTTGGATGAGCCGTATACAAATATTTGGTACAGTTTCCTTTAAAACATATTACTTTGCTTGTATTTCTGTTACAAACATTGTTTATTAGGGTAATAACATGGAGATAATGCAATTTACTTTTCTCACACTTCCTATTTTATGTTTTATTATACTATTTTCAATCACTGAATTACTTCTTTGTAATTTGAGCTCTATTAGAGGATTAAGAATGCGGTTATAGAACACAGGACAATAGAATATTAAATTTTAGGAAAACGTATTTTCTTTTGGTTTCGGAAAAAAATAATTCCATAGTTTGTGGTCAATATAACCTTTGTGTTGTGCGAGTGTATGCTTTAATTCTTTAACCAAGAACGGAACAACAAAAGCCCTAAAGCCCCACAAAAAAAATACATTAAATTTTGCGACTCTTAATGGTCTGAAAATTTATTTCTCGACACGTAGGTGTGTTTTCACCTTCTGTCACTAACACACATTTTTTAGAAATGTTTATACTTCATAATTATTTTATCCTACATGTTTTTACAATAATAAAAACTCTCACCCTGGTCCGTACCTAATAGTGTGATAACGAATTCGTGCGTTAACTAGTAACTATTAGAAGTTTAGTGGAGTTTAGGTGATTTTAAAATAAACAAATTTATTGTCAAAAAAGCAGTCACAAATTGCATATGACCACGTGGGGGACAATAAACTAATTTATGCTCCGGAATCAAGCAAGAGATCATCCCATCAATTCCGATCAAGGGCCCTAAGACAGAAGTGAATTTAACGTTTCAACACTCTCCTAAGATAAGTAAGAAAGTACTTCGGTACGTGTTATAATATTAACAGAATACTAACGAATTTGTATTTAAGAAAAAAAATCACAAGTACGTATTATTATAAACCATTGATTATTCGGAAAATATTGTTTATAAATCGTAACTATTGGAAGAACTCTAAAATCAAGATTTATTATTTCAATAGCCTGCAGATCCTATATAGAAAAATCCACCTTTACCGAAAAAAAACCCGGGTTAAGGAGGATCTTGTGATGGTCTAACATTTTTGTGATGTACAGCACAGTCATTTCAGAGGACTTGAACACGCATTATATATTTCCTACATAAATGAACTAACATTTTAACGAAAAAAATGAACCGCAATATCATTCATAATCGGCAATATGAGTACATGCCAGATGTTTCCTATAATTCTTATGTGCCCATAGTGCATTTTTACCATCTTTCAAATAGCGTTTCATTGAATTACATTAATGAAGTATAACCTTTTGCGAAGGTATAAGAAATAATAAGAAAAAAATCGTTAAGAAACAAGTTCACTTGTTTATCTACTTGGATGATAAAATGAAACAGACGACGTACTCCATTAAAATTAAACAATTCATTTTTTACAAGGGAAAAATGAAGCTATTTCACATTCTGGTTTATTTCCAGATAGTACGAAGAACGAGTTTACGCATTAAAGGTTGTGGGTTTGATTTCCACTGTATAGTGGAAATACAGTTACCATACAGCCTTTTCTTTACTTGCTTATCGCGCTTGCCCTAACCATTGGCGTTCCGTAGTTCCCAACAGTGCTCAACGAACGAAACAGTCACTTAAATTAATTACAATAGCTGAGAATTAAAATAAAATAAAAATGGTCATGACAGTATATACTTTTTTATCTAATACACTTATTAATTTTCTTTTGTCGCTACTGATATTACGTACCTGCCAAATAATTGTAATCCTTTAATATCTATATTTTTAGTTACAGTTTCAGTTCATGGAGAGTGAATACTAGGGTATAGTATGCACAGCCCACGGCACATTTTAGGGCTTTTGTAAGCCGCAAGGGCCCTAAGTCCCGCCATATATTGTATACATTTACTCGTATATTCAAATCAAGCCCTTTTGAAATTGAAATTGATTTCCACTGTTCATTCGCACCTCAGAAACATCATTTTCACCATACAGTTATACGAGGCTGGTGTCAGCATGAGTACGGTTGTAAGAAAATATCAAAAAGATGAAATTTTTATGCCAATCTCAATTCGTAGAAATTGTTAAGACAGAAAAGGGAAGAAGAATATATTATTCCCTTCTTTTTTTTTTTTTTTTTGCTATCAGATGGTAGATTTCGATTTCGTGAGGTGGAAATAAAGAGAACGTTGATGACTTCTAAGATTCACGAATTGTTCATATAAAGTAATATGGACTCTAAAACAATGTTACTATAACGTAGGTAGTTGGTGTCCGCCGTGTTGAGACTCACCTCGATCTCAGTGGTTTTGAAGCGCAGGGAGCTGCATCCCCAGTAGCGACGTTGCACACCCAGCACGTGTGTTGACAAGTCTTTCCACCCCTTCTGTCCAGGTGCCATTTCAGGGCAGCATTCGCCAAGCAATCCACATTGCAGGTCACATTGGCAAGGGTTGCGTATGCTGCAATACGAACCGGAAACTATAGTTCAGAAAATATTAACAAAAGAAAAAAAAGAAGAAAATATTTATTTCGGGATATAGTCCCTTCGTATTAAAATAAATCGAAAATAAAGTTTATAGTAGGAATGAAGTTTGCTCCTATTAAAGAATACGCTGTGTTAATGTACGGTTGGGGGAGTGTTACAAATTGTGACGTAATGCCTAGATTTATGAGTAATAATTTACAGGGCGCCTTTTAACCTTTAGTTTGTCACTATAATTGCTCTGTGAGGACACAGTTTAATGAGGAACCAATAATTAAGTCAGTGTACCAAAATTTGTCCCCACATTTTCGAAAAGCATCAAAGTTTTATCTGAACGGGGGGAGGTTATTGGGGGACTGATAGGTATCGTTACATGTTGGTTAAACATTTACAGGTGAGGTCAAAAAATTGGATAATTTTGCGTTACGTAGTTTATGGTCGAACTCTTATTCTTAGATGCGGACTAAAAACATCGGTAAAGTTTTATTCATATAAAGCGAATTACTTTGCCCTTGAATAATGTTAGTTTATTTTCTGCTTCTGTGCGTGCTCGGCAAGTACATTTCATTACCACCTACGAAATCGGAATATACGTCTTTAAAGCAAATAATCCACAAGATAAGTATATTAGCTAAGAAGACGAGCTGATATTGAAAACTGAAAGGTTCAGTAACGAATATAAACTTCCATATTAAATTTTGAAAAACCCTTGAACTTTGACAAATACGCAAATATTTTTCAGAAATTCAAGATTAGAAAAAAAAAGATAAAGGAGTGGGACATGAAATGACGAAGAAGTGAGGAAACGATCGTTAGTAAATTATGATCTGTGTCATGCACATTGAACCTGATGATGTTAAAATATCTTATTTATGCAAATGAATAAGATGTGCTAGCAAAAAAAATTGAAAAAACCCAAACTTAATCGGATTGGGTGTTTTAAACTTACATTTTCCCAATTTATATACAATAACTCATGACTCTTAATCCCCCAGATAAATACTGTGTGTCGCTGTCAGAAAAGTTTTTCAACGATAACATATAAGAATTTTTTTTTCAAACTATTAAATTTGAGATATGACAGTAATGGATAAGGTGTTCGTGAGTATAGTTTTCTTGAATTTTTATTAATCTCGTCATTAAATTTCCATGAGTCTAATTCGGAACTAAACAACCCTTGAATTATTTTTATTTGAAATATAATTAAATATTCAGTTCATTCATGAAACCTTATAGATTTATTATTTTGCTTCAATCACCTTCAGGACCTCTCCTAACTTTTTCGGTCGTTGCACACTTGAGGAAAGATGACCTTGTTTGCGCTCTGTCGAATAGAACGGACCTTGGGAAATCAGACAAGTGACAAGTTTAAGGTGTTGGATTCGCTCGCGGGTTACTGTTGCAAGGTTTTAAGAATAAAATCACAGCTCCCGTAGATTTTAAGGGTCTCCTGTAGGATGATTCAGGATAATCTTGTTAGCAAATTTAAACGGGAGAGGGACTCCCTATCAAGGAGTCCGCGCCACAGTGTCGCTCCCTTCCGTTCGTTTCATGCGACCAGTTTGTTACAAAAATAAAGAATTTAAACAGAAAAAAAAGTCGCGCAGAAGGTCTGCAAAACCGTATGGTAATGATAATCGTTTCTATATAATTTTGGATATGCTTGTGAAACTTCTATGCTTCAGAAAATATTGAGGAAATGCTGCCCAGATCTCTTTTTAAAAGAGTCCATGTTATTACATGTAATAATATATTTCTTTGGATACGCGAGTATATATTTTTATTATTCTCTTATATTACGTGCATGCCCAATCTACAAAATTGCATAAAACTTAGAAAATCGATTGCTTCTTGTGTGAATCAATTAACGTAAAAAAGTTCTTTTTTTAAATATTTCCTTGTAGAAAAACTTTAAAAAGCCTTATTTTGCAGTTGATAAAACAATGGTTTTAAAGAACTACCTTTATAGTCTCAAAATTACTTAATTTTATTTTATATTTTAATTATTTGTTTTATGATATCGTATTTGTTTTATCCATGCCATAACCAATGTTGGTGTGCTGAGTGTATACCATGAAATAAATAAAATGTCTCAGGAAATAGAAATAAAATTTTTCGTTACCAAACTTCACGTACTCGGAATGTTTCGGTATTGCTCTGTTTTTGTTTGAGCACTTGCCACTCGTACAATTTATCTTCTGCTTCACTTCGTCCAGTAGTTTCTTCGCCTCTGGGCTCGGCGTTGGAGGAAGTGTAGTAATCGCTTTTAAGGTAGTCACGTTTGCGACTGTCATGATCCTTTCCGTAGTCATCGTTGTTGTATAGGTGTTACTGATACTCGAGTCGGTGCTAACGTTGATGATCGTAGTTGTCGAAGCTGTTATGTTGTATGGATAATCTGTTTGTGTCTTAGGTAACTCGGTATCTGTATCTGTTGGTGATGATGGAAGACCGCCATTTATTTCTTTCCAAGGTGGCACACTCAATACTAGGAGGAACTGCATTACTGGAAAACTCATCACCGTTTGAAGCACCTGTAAAGAAGAGAAATAGTAATTCTTATTTAACATTACGAAATTAGGTGTTGTGACGAAATGAGTGTCACTTGATTTATTATTAGTTTTATTATTATTATTATTATTATTCATACGTATTGGTTCACTCAATGTCATATCGCAAACTAGTTATTACTATAACTAATAATAAACGTGAACTTAATCCTCATTCTTTAGCTATCGGTACAATATGATTAAGTATGAGCTCTTTACAGATTTTAAAGTTTAATTCCTCTTCGACACTTGAAAGATTTCCAAATTAAGACATTAGAGTTCTCAGAATAATATTAGGTTACTTTATTCTTTAATTCAAGTTATATCATTTGAGATTTTTTAAGCATGAATTTCCCTTATTTTTTAATATTAATTTTGTGTTGTATTTAAATATCAAGGAAAAGTAAAGCTTTGAAGAATACAAAAGCAGATTCTATTGTAATGAATACTTAGTTTTAATGAAGCGTTATATTCTATGTGCAGAGAAATATTCGTTTATTTTTGATCTGTTTTTAGTTTTATTGAATTTTCCGATGCCCAAAGAAAATGAAAAGAAGATGCATATTTGGAGAGAAGTATTATTTAAAAAAATTACGCTAAAACAATAATGCGAACAAAAAGATGCAACATAATTGGATCCTTTGCAAATTTCCAATTATTTAAATATATTTATAAACCTTTTAAACGAGATATTCACTTTTGAGAGGTGTTGAAAGAAACATTGTAATATTTTTCTTTAAAAGTAATATAAAGAAAAGTTTGCTGCGCAGGTCGCGTTTTGAGTGTTTATAACTCTGTTTATCTTTTTAACATAAAATCCGATGAAATCATTTTGAATGTGTTTTTGGAATCAGTTCGTAAAATCCTGTCCCCACTTTACGTGGAATGTAACAAAACTTTTTTTAGCTTAATTCGAAAATTGTTATCAATTGGAGTTACAAATAATTAAGAGTAGTTTTACACCTTTAAAGTTTATATTGACTCTGGTCACCGAAGCCTTGGTTTACGAACTGTGTTGTTAATTAAACTATTCTGAAAAGAAATCGTGGTTTGTTGAAAATCAGCTGAACTGTTACTGACATTGTTCTTTGTATTAACCATGTAGTGCACGTCAAACGCAGCTCGAAACAAAATAGTTTCATGCACATTAAGTGAAATTGATCCTTTTATTTTAAAGTTACGGGGACAAAAAGCTTTCTAATAAGTTTTGTGAAGCCGTTCAATTGACCTCTACACGGTTGTTATTAATTACTGTAAATTTTAGTTTTAAAATGAATTGCACTGCGGGAAAGTTAAGTAATCTTTTACTATATCTTACCAATATTGAATCTTAACATTGTTAATTCGCTTTTCGAGGTTGAAGTAAAAATCTCAGAACGCGGCTACATATTTTACTAATATTATGCCATTATTCTCATATCCAAAGAACACATTGTGGAGTACAGAATGTAGCTCGAAAAGAACAGGTGAAACTCTTTCTTCTCGCTTAGTGTGTCATCACCGGTTATTTGCTATGAGGTTTCCACGCCCGATTGTTAACTTTTCTAACGAAGGTCATTTCTTGTAGGTGTATTCGTATGCACTATTACGAAACCTGTAAAATCTCATGAAAAGCACCAATGTTTTAAGTGGTCTTTTCAGCAACGCTGAGGAGATGCTTGTTTGTTCCTTTCTACTTCTCATCAGTTAAAGCGAAGACACTTCAAATGTAAAAACAAATATGAACATATAAATATTATGGAATGTCTTAAATTTTTGTTAAGATGATTGTCTCTTTATTACGATTTAAACTATATTATTTCCACACTGTATTGACACAATTAACCAACAATTTTCTTCAATCTCGTTAGTATTCGTTTCAGTTTCGCAAAGTTAAAAATGTCATTAGGTTTATTTTAACGCCGTACTATAAACACATGTGAAAAGACTTTCATGATCTATTCAGATCTTTGTAAATAAGGTAAGAAGACCTTGAATATTACACAAGTTTCACAACGCTCTTTATGTTGTATAATTTTGCTTAGTTTAACTAATCCAATCAATAACGGATGTGTCCTCATAAAACTAGGAAATATGTAATGCATAGTGATGGAACAGCATCTACAGCAGGCTCTCGTATCTACAGACATCTTTCGGAACGCTACTTCCGTATAAGTTTCATGAGAGCAATGGCGGTGGTAAGGATTCGCCTCCTCCCACCTCCGCAAGATAATTTGTCGGGACCCCCTCCTCTTTAAAACGATTGATCTCGTGACTTATATAATTATACCCACTCATCACGTATACATTAAGTGAACTACTAAATCACAGTCGGTGTAAAACAATTTGCTTTATTTATTATTGTTACTATTTATAATTTCACTCAAAAGTTTTTGTTTTCATGGTTTATTTAGATATCTGCCTCACATAATTTCCTCACATACTGCCTTTCCTACGTTGCCTGATTTCCTTCTTTCCAGGTAACAAAATTCTTAGATTAGGAAACAGGATTATTGAGTTAAGGTAGCGAAACAAAATTTTCTGTTTTAAGCAAACAACGTTTTGAACTTTTATTTGTTCTTCATCAGGGCTACAACACACGAAATCACAATTCTACAATGCTGAATTATCCTTACATAAATATAAAAAATTATCCTGTATTATTAAAATCCCTTGAAATTATGTATAACCCTAAAAACATAACACCCACCTCTAATACTAATACACACAAGTGAATTGCTGAGAACTCTGATACAGTCAATATATTACTAACCTGCATAATGGTCAACGTGAAATACACCTACTGCATCCCCAAACACACACATCCAACTTCCCACGACATCACCACTGCACAAACACACAGCTGAGTGAGAACTGACCTCAGCACCCCTGTACTGTCCCGCACCACCAACACCACCCTACCCAAACACCCATTGGTCACCTCGCAGACCCGAGCCAATGACGGCCAGTGATCATCAACCAGTCAAAAACCAACAAAACACCATCTCCCTTAAACCAACGTACTTCGTCAAATGACCATATACAAGAAAGTCTTGAAAAAGTTCTTGAAGGGGAAGAAATTTTTTTTTCTTTCTTCCTTCCTTCCTTCTCATCCCCTTCGTTCCTTCCTTCTTCCTACCCCTTCCCTTTCTTTTCCTTTTTCTCTCTTTCTTCCTCTCTTCCTTCCTTCTTTTTTTAAAATATAAATTTATTGTTTATTACCTCTTTGTTCTATCCAACTTATCTAAAATACCCATATATACCCTAATTAGATAGTCTGTATTTACGATGAAGCTATGGGTATCCACATTTATATATAGTTTCCTGATATCATAGTGGTGTTCTCTGTACTTCCCTGAAAGTTATGTTGGTTTCATTTGATAATTACACTTCAGATTAAGAAAAAATTGTCTGCTAAATTTTTCATGTATATCTGATGATACTCGCATGAAATTACAAAGCATTTTCTGTCAGTTGAGTAACAACGGAGGAGGTGATAATTTTACTAATAAATATTAACCCAATTCTTATACTCTAATTTTAATATTAACATCATCAATACCTAAGACACAAAATTTAAACATTATAAATTATTAAGAGCAAAAAAATGTTTAATAATACACAAGGATTATTTTTCACTCAAATATATAATTTTTATTGAAAATAATTAAAATAATTTTGTTAATTAAGAGACCTTAGTTAAAACATTAGTATTATCACAGCGCCAAATTTAATGATATTTTAGTGGAAATGTTTTTGATACATGGCACTGCATTTGTTGTGTAAAGAAAACAACAGTTATATTCCAGTGTTTCATCCGTTCTTCTGTTTTGTTCATCTCTGTCATTTAAACATTATTTAATCGGATAGTGTAATTGGAAAACATATATGCTTAAAATGATAAATGTTTTTGCGAGGTTTGAAATACATAATTTTCATAATTAAGCGAGAGACTGTTAGATCAATGTCTCTTTAATTTTCCGCATTCGACTGCGCCAGTTTAATAAAAAATGTCTCGATATATTAAAGTTATAATTTTCAACCGAAAAATGTTCCTGTTTTCAAAGAATGATAGGTAATTATAAGTTTCTCATTCATACATTACTGTGGCGATGTACAAAATTATACGATTAGCCATCCCCTCAATTTTTTTCATTTCGAGGAGAAGTGGGTAACTCAACGTGCTGTTTAAAATGACGTTAAACTGCTGCAGACTTATCTGCACAAAAATCTTTCCATTGTTAATAGTCCCTGTAGGTGCTAGCTCATTAAAATTTACGCCAATGAAACATCTAGGAATCTATTTTCATTCTATGTTAAGTTCAGACCCAATTTTACAGAAGAGTAATCTAAGGAGAACGTTACACTTTAAGCCAGGATAAGCCTCTATTTACCTTCTTCTGAATGCTGTTCTAATAAAAAATAAATTCTAATTTTTTCTCCTTTAAATTTGAATCATGGAATTAATAAACAAGGTAGAATTTATTTTTTACCATGTGTTACGATGGTGCAGTTAATCCCCTGTTGCAATAATCTTATAAAATAGAAAACAAGAAAAATTCTCTTTGGGTATGGAAATGTTTAAGTTTATATTTTTTGTGTGTTATTCGTGTTTCCAACAACCCTGACTTGAAAATCGAAAGACCAGTATTGTGGAAGATAACGCATCGACTTTTTTTGCTGCTTTTATCGATTTCATACTGTTATCTCGTTTATTTTCCGGTCATGTGGTACCAATTCCTTCGATAATCGCTTTAATAAAGTTGATTAGAGTCGGACGTCGTTGCCAATAGAGAGGCAATGAAACCCCCTCCGGAGAGAGTAATTGTGATCGAATTTTGTTATGTGTACTGAAGGCGGTGTCGTAATGGAGCTGAGGCGGCTTCCATCCAAGATCGTAACATCAATTGGGACCGATCAATTGCTCAAACTTTTAAAGAAGCAGTCTTACACCATTAAATGCTTATTTGTTGGCATATTTATATCAATTCAAAAAAATAATTTCATTTTCTGATAAAATCAGTGAGCTGCAGTAAACAATGGTTCAAAATGCCCGGACTATTCCCTTTTATTTCGTATTTTTTCTTTGATATTTGTTTTGGAAGTTTAAATCTTTCTGTATAGCTATGCGGGAGGTATATCACCCCCAAAAACGATCTAATACTGAAACGTGATTTCACAGCAGCACTCACTTAATGCCTTCTGTTATTCTCGAAAACTTTCTTGCGAAACTCCGTAATTAAAATTCTAGTGGAAGGAACACGTGATTCATTATTTATTTCCGAAATAACTTAAAAATTAGTTTTATAATTCTAAATAATAAGTATAATAATAAAAGTAATAAGTAATAATAAATAAAAAGTATAATGCATCATGTAATTTGCCACGTCAGAGTGTCATAATTCTGCCACTTTACAAAAAAACGTATTTTGTCAATTTTTAACATGATTTTATCATTTTCATTTTAAACTATTTAAACACATACACACATACGGCAAGTGGTACACGATATTGGCATGTTTGTTCGTACAGTCTTCGAAGCACCATCTCTAACCGACCCTAAACCCATTCACTGGCCCTAAACTCTGTGACGCTAATCTTTTTTCGTCTCGCAGTTTATTTGGAGTAGATGCACGATTGTAAACGCGAGCAACTGTAACAGCTACATCCTGTCACTGAGCTAAGCAACGCTTCCAACGCGTACTTTAAAAAGGACAAGTAACCTTTCATTCGACTACGTGAATTGTGACAGTAACGAATAGGTGGAGTATACAACTCGCAGTTAAAATCCCACCCACTTAAAATTACAAGAAGCGGGCGGATTGTAAAAAGTCAAGATAAGGAGTTTTTGTAGAGGGACCGAAAATATATGGCAATACATTCAGTATTTTCATGCTTAAAATTTATTCATTGAATTCTACTATATAGAATTAAACTATATAAATATATTATAACAGTAATTATTACGAATAGCATTGAAACGATAAACTTCAAATACATATGAGAATCTTGAATTGGGATAGTCCTCTTTATCGACAAATTAAAATACCAAAATAATAAATTGCACAGTAATAAAAAGTGGTTCCAAGAATACGATATATATTTTTCTATTATAGATTTAAACATAGAAGTAAATACTAATACATAGGGTAGAATTAATTATACAATCCAAATTTTAGTTTTCTTTGTTGAAAAGTGTTACCAAAGAAGAAATTTAAAAAAAAATTCTTAAGTTTCATGGAGTTGGACATGCACCGTATCCTTCGGTCCTAAATACGCCTCTGTTGGTAAAGACAACAAGAAATCTAAAATAATGATCTATTAATTTCTTTACGATATAGAAACATTTGTTTCCAGAGATGACTGCACAATGTCCTGAGCTTGCTTGCATCTCTAATAATAGATTAATGGCTAAGTTCTCTGGTCCAAGTTTCTCGGGACTCCAACCGTTTCCTGTTTAATCTTCTCCAGACAGTGATCTCATTTCGTAGCTGAAGGAAACCTATCTTGACTCTCATGATCAGTAGAACAATTTTAACATCTGAAACATTATTGTGCATGTAGAGCTATATTTCATTATTGCCAAAGATAAGCGTCATTTCAAGACTGGTATTATTAATATGAAATTATTTATAAAACTGTAATTAATGATACATTTTACTGTTTTATTAGTGGAAATTAATGTTCGATACACACTCAAGTCCTTCATAGATGTGGAGACTTTCCAATACAGAAATTACGTATTGTATCCATACATCGCGTACTTGTGTAATCCCTAGGCAGTGGATATTTTCTTCCGGTATGAAATACAAAAAGTAAACTAGTTTCATTGAAAAGAGTAAATTTATTCGAATAGTTCTTTTGTACATTACTGGTCTTTCTAATGGAAAAGTGACTTGACAAAATATACTTTTAAACAGTTGTACGAATTAACATTATCACAATTTTGTGTTAGTAATTTCCCAAAAATTAACGATGATCCATTCGGAGATTTTTTCTGTGATAACGTTTTTTTATTTTTGACAATACACCTAAGTGACAGGCAAACTTTTATCAGTCAAACTTTCTTTTCACATTATGGAACTATTCTTTCATTTTTAAAATGCATTTTCGATATTTCCGGTATTTTACAATTCTTTCGATATCTAGTGCTTCTGATCTCGGTATGAGTGCTACAGTATGTTTTTGATGAAATGCTATTTTCGAGCAATATTTATAAGGATAAAATTTCCTTCCATGTTTACTACGTTCATAACGGTACAGTAAACATAAATAAATTTATTGTCAAAAAAGCAGTACAAACTGCGTATGACCACGTGGAGGACAATAAACTAATTTACTCTCCGGAAGCAAGCAAGGGACCATCCCATCAATTCCGATCAAGGGTCCGAAGGCAGAGGCGGATACAAAAATTACAGCAAAAATTTCTAGATAACATACAAAGTTAGCTACGAGTTATAATACTAATAGAATGTTAACATGTTTGTAATTTAACACAAAAAAATTATTTTACATATACAAATTATCATCGAACTATAGATTATTCTGAGTATAGTGTTTAAAATTCATAAGAATTGAAATAACACTAAATTCACGATTTTTGTTTCAATAAACGCGTCCCTAGACAAAGCCTAGAGAACCTGTATAAGAAATCCGCCTCTACCCGAAGGAAAACCGGAGCAAAACCCGGGCCACGATGGGACTACAGAATTAATGTACACAACCGTGCCAGAGTTGAGTACACATAAAACTAAATTAATATGAATCATAAGACAACAATCACGCAAGAAAATAGTTTTTGAAATTGTTGTAAGTTATTTTAAAAGTACTACAGCAATGACGTGATAAAGTACTGGACGGATTTAACTTTTATTAAAATCAATAAATTATTTTACATTTTACAACCACTGCTGCAGAAGGTAGGTGTTAACCGCAGATTTGAAGAGATTCAATTTTATAATATCATTTATATTCTTGGGCAGGGAATTATATAGAACGATTCCCGAATGATATGGTCCTTTTTGGCAGAGTGGTTGACACTCTAGGGCGCTGAATTACTATTGCGAGTATTGTGTTCGTCAACGAGACTGTTTCGTATGAAGCAAGGGTGGTACATCAGTAATTCGGTCTTAACAAACACGACCGTTTCATAAATATAATTCCAGGGAAGTATTCAGATATTTAATTCCTTGAAAAAAGGTCTACAAGAGTTTCGGGGGTGAGATTTACAAATTATCCGAACTATCCTCTTCTCAATTGTATAAGTTCGAATGCTCTAACCGGAATTGCCCGAGAAGGTAATGTCGTAACGTAAACGGGAGTAAACGTTTGCAAAATATAAGCAACGGAAAAATGAACTAACAACGTTAACTAAGATTCGGAATGCGTAACACAATTTGCTTAATTGGTAATTAAGGTTGTCAACGTGACAATTCCATTTGAGGTTGTCTTAAATATTGAGAAGTTTGTATTCGTAACAGTTTTTAATTGTGTTCTGGTTAAGCCTGGGGTAAAGATTTTGTGATACTATTGTGAAATGACAGACAATGTTTTTGTTAGTGTTTGCAATGCGACGATTTGCATGGAACCAAGCCGAAAGGTTAGGGAAAACGTTTTGAGCTTTGCGTGTTTACATAGTAAATTAGTGTCATCAGCAAATGAACCATTTTGCAATCTGATGTGGATGATGGCATGTCGCTCACATACAATAAAGAGAGTATAGGGCCGAGAATGGAACCTTGGGGTACTTCGCAAGTAAGTGGGTTTGTTTCTGAAAGACAACGCTGAAGTACTTTATTTTTAGTATAGGATGTATTGACCTGATGATACCTATCTTTCAAATAAGAAGCTACAAACTGATGTGGATGTTCACGAATGCCTAAAGAATGCAATTTGGAAAGGAGAATTTCGTGATAGATGACATCGAATGCTTTGGATAAATCAAGGAAATCACCCAGAGGATTTTCTCCACTGTCAAGAGATGTGGTAACATCGTTTAAGAAAGAAAATATGGCGCTTGTAGTGGAAAAGGATTTCCGAAAATCGTATTGATCGTCATAGAGTATGTTATTTTTTATAAAAATCTAGAAGACGCTCCTAGAAAAATGTTCCAGGATTTTTGAGAAAGTGGGTAGTAGAAATATTGGTGGGTAATTTCCAATATTAAGTTTGTTTCTTTTCTTGTGTAATGGTATCACTTTAGCTCTCTTAAATATGTTAGGAAACACCCCTGCCGATAAAGAACTATTAAAAATATTTATGAGTGGATTTAATATAGCTTGGAACGAAAATTTAACAATAAACTCAGGTATAACATCTACGCCTGTTGAAAATTTGTTTTTTAATGNGGATTTAATATAGCTTGGAACGAAAATTTAACAATAAACTCAGGTATAACATCTACGCCTGTTGAAAATTTGTTTTTTAATGAGCTGATGATTCCTATGACTTCACTGACGTTAGTTTCAGAAGTGAACATAGAATTGGGTACGTGGGTGGATATAATTGGAGGACATTGATTTGGATATATTGAGTTCGTTATTTTACCTACTTCTGAGAAATAAGAATTAAACAAATTTGCCATCGTTCAGTAGATAAATATTTTCTTCGCGATTTTCAGAAGTTGACGTGTGATTGTTAACAATATTCCACATGGCTTTCATCCGGTTGTTCGATTTAAGTATATGCCTGTTTTCCATAACTTTAGCTGCATAGACTACTTTTTGAAGAGTCGTCTTATCTTTACGAAAATAATTATGGAATTCGGGTGGTTGGTTATAAAGTTTCGAAAGATAATATAATCAGCGTTTGTTTTTTGAAGAAATTCTTATCCCTTGGGTGATCCATCTATTGTATTTCTTTGTGTTAATTAACTTGCGATTTATGGGAAAGCTAGAGTTGTAATGTTTAGGAATATTGAGATAAATACATAGAATTTGTCATCGGTGTTTTGGCAATTGTAAACATTTTTCCATGTTTCTTCACGCAAATAATTAAAAAAATGGATTGATTTGTGTCATTAAACTCTCTTGAAAATTTGTAAAGGATTGTAAGTGGTTTGTTGGATTGTAAAGTTGAAGGAGTCGATAAGATTCTTGAATCGATTAATTGGTGAATGTGGAGAGTCGGATGTACTCAGGAAATCGATGTTGAAATCACTACATATAACGATAGATTTAGTAGATTTATGTATAATGTTTTAAAACAATTTCGAAGTTCTGAAAAATGACGTGAAAATCTGATTGAGGAGGTCTATAAATATACAAAACAATAATACCGGTGTCGGTCAGATTAACTGCAGAAAATTCGCACACTATCTACGCAAAAGTTCTCGTAGCCTGGCAGTGGAGAAGATAAGATATCATTACGAACGTATATAGATGGACCTCCGTGGGGATTTTTTCCTTTAAAATTTTGCCGATAGTAAGAATTTGCTAAATGATAATTAGAAATAGAAGTATCATTGATGATGTTCTTATTTGAAAGCCAATGATCTGTGAGGCATAACAAATCGAATGGATTTTCATGAACCAGAATTTCAATGTCTGTGAATTTGTTTGAAAGGGATTGGACATTACGATGAAATATAATTATTTTATTTTCGCAAAGAGTTTGTGATTCACGAGAAATGGAATCGACGATAGATTGTGGAGAGGAATTTGAAGTCGGTACAGCTTCTAGTCCGGATTATGCCGGCACACTGCACCCGAAAGCAATTGTAAACTTCGAGTACCACATCGTACTCCTGAGCGCAAGTTGTAACTGTGTATGGGGGCGGTAGGACATGTGAATGGAGGAATAGATGAGGACGTGGGAGATGAGGAAGCAGTGGGTGGAAGAACGGAGACAGGAGAAGAAATGGGTGTGGAGATAGGAGAAGATGAGGTAGGAGCAGGAGGTGTAGAAATGGGTAAAGTGGCAGGTGGATGATATGAGGTCAGATGTGAAGCTAGGAGAGAACAGAAGTGATGTTTCCCAGACGGTCTCAGATGTAAACTTCAATTATTGGTTAAGTCCTTGACAGTCATTTATGGTTGCAAATCAAAAATAATTTTTGTGTCTGCCAGGTGATGTTTTTGGAAGATGTTTGCCAGGTTTATTTCGTGGTTTATTTGTGGAACGTTGAAGCGTGGAGGCAGGCTAGAGAGCACTACGTTCGTGTGCAAGGAGGCCATTTTTAGTTTTTGTAGATGTTCAGACGCGTTGAAATGACCACCCAATTTAATATCGTTCTTCCCACCTATGATGATTACTGTGTCCCGCTCAGAGTTTTTTTAGTGTAGGGGTTCAGTTCTCGAATAACTTCAGCCAAACGAGCGTTTGACTTAAAGAAACCGGAGTCTGAGAACGGGTTGGGAAACAATCCACGCAAAACGGAAGACATGCGGCGACCGTGCGAATCAGTTAATAATATGGTAATTTTATTAGTAATATGATAATTTTATTAACTAATAAATATGGTAATTTCTGCAACGGTTGCATTCTCTTTTTTTTCAAGATACATTGCAAGGTTTATGCTCATCGGACGCTGTGGTAATTGTTTTTATATCACTGGAAATATTGGAATGATTTGTAGATTTTTCAGCCAGAAAGACTATTAAAAAAGGATACAAATTACAACGTACCTCAATTTTGAAGAACAGACTTGTGCGGACTTTGATTTTTAAAGAAACGTGAAATGATTGCATTTAGTGATAATACGTGTTAACGTCCTCTGTATTACAGTCCTATATCATGATGTAAAATATATGATTAACATTTGAATTTGCGATAAAAGATAGGGATGGGAACAAGTGAAATAATTTGAAAACTCTTTTTTGATCACCGTAAGAAGAGTTGTATCAAAGCTGTCACCAGCTTTCTGGGAGATAACTTTCCAGCTGTTCGCGAGAGTAGTATTAAGCTCCGTAATCGAAGCGACAGGTGGTCTCTGATATTACGAGTGTAGCTATCAAAAGGAACTAGGAACTATTTATGTTTCTCTCCTGATAAAATAACCCGTGCAATAATTTATTTGATAAAAAATGTTTCTTGATTAAATAATAAGTAAACACAATGTATCTTCTTTTATTACCCATCGGAACTCGCACAGATGATATAAATTACTCTAGATAAGAATACCGTTGTCGTGCAATTTCCGAACAAAAGTTTGTGACATATATTTTAGTACCTTTCAGTGCGGTATTTGATGGGGGGAAATCCATTAACAATCATATGTACGTTAATTTCCTTCCACTAAATTCTTTAAAAAAATATTAAACACTTACTTAAATAATAATTGAAGTTATGTTCTTAAATTATTCTCAAAATTATTGAAAATCAGGTTTTACTAAACTTGCAATAACACGAATTCGTTATTACACCATTAGATATGGAACTAGAGAGAGGGAATACGAAAAAGAATGAAATTACTTTTATATAAACATTTAAGCGTAATTCAAAGTACCCCAATAAGGGACTTTAAATAACATCAGAAGACAGCCCTTCGAGTTGTTAGAAAGAAAAACGTGTAGGTACGTATCGTAAGACCTGTCTATGAATTTACCTTAAGATTCAAGTATAAATTACATTAAGCAAGAACAAACCTTAAGAAATAGTTATTTCTATGAAACATGATTGAAATTATGTCAAACATTACATTATTACTGCATATGGACGACTATAGAACAGAATCTCCTTCCCTTAAATATGCAAATATTTAGCGCCCCTCGATAACAGTACTTCGTCAAAATCTCACAATATGTCTTTCATCTTTACGATTTGATCCTTGGATGCGGCATGTGTATGTGTATGAAGAGTGACAGAGTATTGGACGTTCAAGAGAAGAAATGTCACAATCCGTTTCTGCGGGTGGTGGAATTATTCTGGTTTATGGCCAGATGTCGACAATAAGAAAACGAGAAAAATTACGTCATGTTCTCATATGACTTGTTAACACTAAAAAACATTCTTGGATTCATTGGAGCCATCGTCTGTATTACATTACGTCTTGTAAAAGATTTTGTTGAGAGAAGGCTGCAATAGTTGAAAATTCTTCTTAATACAGTTAATAAGTTCATGAAATCTAAAGGGAATTAACTTTTATGATGTCCATTGAGTGGCTGCACAACAAGAATGCGGATAACAAAATACTTTCTCGAAGAAGACATTAATTTGAGATCGACGAATAAATGTTTAAAATTAACAATGCAGGAGTATTAAGCAATGTTAGTATTACAAGTAGAGCTATGCTCATATTTTTCAAAAATAATTTTTGGTTTGGAACGGAAATTCAATCATTCTTTATTAAACATTAGATGCACTACAGAATTTTCTTAATGATTCTGCGCTACATTTTATTGAATACGTATACACCAAAGTTTAAAGCGTTATCTAGCTACTTACGGTTATGGTTGTGAACCATTTATTTCGATTTCTTAACTGTTTCAAGGTTTCATCTTTTTATTTCTATTTTTGCGTAGATCTACTACTAGTGCCGAGTTTATCGATAATTTTTTAACCGGCATCGTTTTGACCGGTATCTACGGTGTGGACAATGGTGGATGACTTCATAGACTCGTTTAACTTTTACTTACGGTCATGCGACTTTCACTCTACTTCGGTTGGTCAAAAAGACATAGCAGTGACTCGCAGTTCTGTTTCTCTCAAATATCACGACTTCCTCCTTAACATATCTTTTTCAAAGAGGAAGAATAAGTTACCAATTATCCTCAATGAAAAATTGCAATATACCTTCCCCGTAAACATTTTTAATACCCATTTTGCTTGAGAGATTAATTCCAACATATATTTCAATTTGTCTCGGAGAATCAAAACGTAGCAACTTGCAATAAAACTTGATTTTGGAGAGCGTATAAACTTATTTTCTTACGATATGTCAGTTCTAAATGCATATTTTATAAACAAAATAATACGATTTTTTTCTCGCCAATTTTCTCTGTATATCTAAATCGGATCTATTACTTAAATGTAGAACTGTACTAAATATTAATATGATTGTATGATCCCAAATGATTCCCAGAAAAAAATATACAGTCGAAATTTCAGATTCTGTATTTCACATCCAATCACATCTGGACGATTAAAAATCCCGTTCAGGCAAGATGTATTATCCCATGTAATAGTGTCGCAGGTGAGCAAGTGTCATGTTATCTCCGTGGTGCGTCGTCATGTATGTAGCACAGTCTAATGGGATGCGATGTTACCCACTGCGTTAGGTCTCTCATCGTTTCGTTTTTCTTCGAAGGGAAGAGCAGACTGTTCTTGTTTCTGAAGCGTCTTCTCTGAAAACAAACAAACAAATGACTCTTGGTCGTGCGTGGGCAGAGAAGAGTATAGACAGTTTGAAGGAAATGCCATTGCTCTGGAGCAGATTAGTGTGGGTGAGCAAGAAGCTAGTCATTGAAAATTTCACGTCACACGGGCGTGCCGCTACGGAGTACTTTTCAAAAGCCTGCCTGATACCGAATCTTCGCAGTAGTATTTACTTTCAATGACTTGCAATGTGTTGTCTAGGAAAGAAAGCACGGCCTTTTTACTGGACTTGAGTATAAAATACGCTTTTCCTTCACTAACCAAATTTTAATATGGTCAAATCAACATCGCCATTACGTAATTATTGATTATAACCATAACTTAATAAAACAATTTGAGATTGCAACGGGAAAAGGAGGAAATATATTTCAGAAAGTTTAATAGTTCTTACGTTGCTATGTTTTTAACATAAATGAGATTTTCATGCTTGATCATATTGGAAAGGATATTACGCTAGTATGAATTTTGTTACAAAATCGTACAGAACATGCTACTACATTTCACCAATCTTTGCATTAGCTCAAACATTTATTTGAACATTCTGGATTAGAAATATCGTGTACGAGGAAAGTATTGCAACGTATCTCCCACAAATAGGAGAAAAAAATAATCATACGAATTAAATTCAGGGAAATCGTTATATATAAACAAAACGGGTCATTCTTCAGAATCTATGGGGTATTTCCCGAAACTTAAAAATAAATTTCAGAAAAGGAATAGACTGTACTCCTATTGTCATTTAAATCTTAATTTGTCATTGAATGTAGTAAGTTACATTTGTAACTCTCAGAGCAAAAATTATATAACATCTGATAAAGTTTCATAATTGAAGAGAAGGCAATTGCTATTTGAATTTTCTTCAACGTGAAATTATTGACGATCAAAGATAGTAAAACTGACAACACGTAATTCTGATAAATAATTGATTTATTTGGTGTATGAAAAAAAAAGAAGGAAAATACCATAAATATTTCCAGAAACCAGCGCAAATATAACTGACGATGCGGTTCCCGTTGGTGTGAAAAGAAGTGATTACTAACAACACGAGAGAAAGACATGCATTTTAGAGTCGCGCAATATTCGGAAATATAGTGAATCATAATGAACAGACTTTTAAAGAAGCTACCCGAAGACCGCACATTTCTTTACTCTGACTACCCCAATTCCGCAACCATCAAGTAATTCGATCATGGTGAAAAAAACAAAGGATTGCAAAATAACCACCGATCGCGATTGATAACCCAATTATGTAAGGTCTTGTGTGGTGCGGTGTAACAATCGCATAGTGTGCCATGGAAGAAAAACCCCTAAAAATAGTCTCTCTGTGTAGTCCCCGAGCGAAACAGTAAAACTGATGTGAAAATCTCCTCAGTCTTCGAAATTTTCCTGCATTTCAGAATGACCTGATTGGTTACAGAAATTAATAGGTCACGAAGACGAAGTTAGTTTATTTTCCTACACAACCCACCCAGCAAGTCTATTTATTCGGCTGGAGATACATACTACTAAGCAGGTGTTTAACATCCTACTCTCCCCCAATCCTAAACAAAAAGCATCTCTAATCATTATTGATAGTTAAATTTAATTAACACAAGAGACAAAGAGTATATTTTGCCACATTTGCTCATATACTTTTTCTCCTTGAGAAGTAAATGTGCAAAAATTATACGGGGTCAAAATTAAGGTTTGATCCCGCAAAAAGATTTGATCGACTGCCGCCTATGATTCCATTAATCCTAACCTATTCTTACTTCTGAAACCAATAATACGGAAATTCATTTTGTAAAGTATAGACTATACACGTTGAGATTTGTAGCGATTCATGAATCGACACAGATTTCATGATACATAACTACATACGCTGATACGGTATCGGTGATGGATTGTCATGACACACATATCTTATTAAACATGGATAATCCCCGAACATCATCTGCTGGGATCCCCGTCTTTTTTTTTGTGAATGTAGTACCATTTTCAACTCTCTTCTGAAACACATCTCAGTGTGTGTATTTTTTAAAACAAAAAAACCTTCTTCGCGTTTCCGAATTTTTCTTTAGTACATTCTAAAAGTTGATTGTATACTAGATTTCTCTTCTGTTTGTTAGATTAGTCTTTTTTGTTTGGTTCTATAAGCCTAGATTTAGCTGGTAAATGTTGATAAATCGTTCCAAAAATTCTTTTTCGACACTTATTTTTTCCAGAACAACAAGATAAACCATTCTAACAATTCGACAACACAACAAATGCAGCAAATTAAAAAGACAAATCCAAGATAAATTTTTTAAAAAGTTATAAACTGCAGGATAACTTAAGCCCCCTAGTTACTGCACGAGACGCCGTGAAACGGTTCTGACACAGCCCCCTTCACGTTGAGATTTCGAGACTTGCCGGCATCAGATGCGCGGTTTCAGTACGGGATACTGAAACATGTGTTGATACAGCCTGCTAATCACTGAAACCATGCCACTCATTATGAGATTTGTTTGATGAAACCTCCGCATCGATACGTGAACCGCAACAATCTCAGCCTGTGTAACCTGCTTAATGCAGCTGCACGCATCATTTGTTGTATACTAAATTATGAAAATACACCAAAGCTCTCTTAAGTTCTCTGTCGGACATAACTCGAGAACGTGCTCCACTGCTGTGAACGTCTTCAAAATCAACGTATGTTTGCACTGCATCGGCTGGAACTACTTCCTGTTTCCTTTCTCAACATGAATTCTAAATGTGTAAATAGATGCTACGAAACATATAAAGGGATGCTATGTCGCCTATCTACGGAGTAAAGCTGATTCCCTTTATGCACTTTCTGTTTACATGACAACCAAGTGAAATTTAATTTCTGACTGAACATTCAATAAAGAGACATAACCAAAACCAGACATTTATTTCCGGTTGGCAGATTTCTGGCCCATCTTTTACGGATTTTCCCTTTCCAGTTGTTTATCATTTTTTAAATTTGCTCACCCCGTAGAAATATATTTCACGTCGTCTAATAGTTAACAAATGTTGACTAAGAATACGTTTTCATTTATAAATAACCAAAAATTCACCTTTGTATATTTAGCATGCAAATGTTTGTATATCTACTATGCAAATGCCATGTGATTGATAGTTATAAAATGGAAAAGTTATGTAAAATGGTCCAAAGGTCAGTATGGTACTCGTCACTTGCTATGTCAATTGGGCAAGGATGTCGTCTATGAAGTTGGGCTGTTGCTGAGGAAAAATCTATTCACTAGACGACCTTGTCGGGTTTCACACGAAATTCTTTGTTATTAACTGTTATAATTTAGTGTAGGCAGAAATAACACATTTGTTTAAAAAAAACGTGATATGTTAAATTCACGATAAGTTATGAATATTCTTAAAAACGCTGTCTAACCTAAATCACCTCTTTACAATAACAATTTTCAGACATGTTTTTTACGTCTCTACTACAATATACACCAAAAAAAAAAATTCACCTCTCTGCACAAGAAAGTGAAACATCAAATTTAAAAAAAAACCGTTTCAGACAGTTGAATTAACGTTTATGTACAAAAATCGAGATATCTCAAGTAATTTATGTTATAGAGAAATAGTAAAAATTCCGAAAAAATTACATTTATCCCTGAATTACTCTTTTGAAGTCTAAATATTCTTTCTTTGTGTGACTTTAAATATAAAAGCCACATCCCGTAAATTTGAAGTTTCTTTATAATAATTTTTTTCTTCTGTACGTGGATTAACGAGTTAGTGAATGAGTAAGCCAGTCACTCAGAACAACGCTGTTTACATATTAATTAGAAAGTGTATGGAAGAGGTCTGTTAAACTCCTGGGCCTCGCTGGATGACTGGTGTACAGACTGGTCTGCTGATATGCAGACAAAATGTTTTAAAGGAGAGGAAATATTCCAAATTTGGAGGAAGAGTGTCCGGGGTTCCTCTGATACGATTCGCTTCACGAGGGTATTTTGAGATAAAACAAAACCTCTATTGAATATTGGATCCAGGATAACAAGTGATCGATGAAGTGCGGACATTCACCTGGATACCTATGCTAGCAGGACTTAGTGCGATGGTAGTGTTAAGTACACGGTCAACATGTGACGAGCTGTTAGTGTTCATGACATTTAATCATTTTCAATAACTTAATTTAAATTTCGTCTCATTTCTTCAAATACCGTTGTTGTAGGACAGAACGGAGTCTAGTACGGTAATTTGAGCTTCTAAATCCGCGATGAAAATTTGGGAAATGAATCAAAACAAGTTTTACTGGGAATCTTTTTCAGGTATGTGTCTACTTCAGAGACAAATCAAAGAGCAATTGAACATTTTCTAATGAGACATCGATGAATAAAATTCTATAAGAAAATAAAATGGGACACACAATATTATCAGAAAAATATGTTAATAATAGCACTGGGTTCAGTTGAAGTAAGTAGACTTGTTGGCATTACCATAGAGGTCAAGAGTATGTCAATAGTCCGTAACCTCTTAAAAGATCTGGCTATACTCATAAACCTGATCCCAAAATTTATGGAAACAAGTGTGGATGTCAAGAGATCTATAGAACCGACGAATATTCAAATAAATAATTTATTGCCAAAACGCTGTTAAGAACTACGTACGTTCACATGGAGAACAATAGCTTTTTAACAAGCAAGGCATTATCCCATCAAAATGCTCGAAGTGAAACAGGATGTGTTTTGACATTTCTTTATTTAGATTTTTTGCGGTTGAGATGTGGTTGATTGATTAATAATGTTTGATATAATAATCTTACGTCGAATGACACTTTTAGCATCCTCTACCCCTTGAACTCATTACTCATTTGAAGTGTTTAATTGCAACATGTCAGAGGCCCTCATTGAGAGAAAATCGACGCTTATTTCAAGGAGACTACACACTCGCCTTGGGTTAGGAGAGGAATTTTACTATCCGATTTCATTTCACGAATTTCACTGTAAAATATTCCGAGAATGCGGACCTTTTTTTTTGCCACGTCAGTCTCTTTGTTGTGGAAATTCAGCACCATTAAGGTTTTTTTCTGAAACAGACTTCCTGTACGGATCTTATACGTAATCGTAATACCTTCGTGACATTGAAGTGTGTATGTAATCTTATAAGCGCACTTTAAGATTGTATGAGCTATCTGGCGACTGTTTTTGAATGCCCCGAATGCTTTTTAGAAACGGAAGAACACACTATATTCGATCAACACGTGTAGAAGAATTTTGACCTTGCGAGACATTGAATGAAACGTTCTTTAAGTTGTGCGGGATTCCATGAAAAAAAAAGCCCCTAACGGGACAGTTTTTAAATAATTTCTAATGGAATCGATTGAAAAAAATCACACGTATTACAAATTTAATATAGAAAAGTACAGTAAGAACACTGCTTTACCGTTCCGGGCAATTAAGAAAGTTATTCAACGAAAACTGTCGCAAAACCAGAGAACTCGAGTCAAACTAGCGACCATTCTTCAATACATTGTTTCAATTTAAACGGTATGCTTAATAACTTGCAGTTTTCAATACTCTGTAGTTCATTAATGACTGTTATAAAAACTATTTTTAATGTGAATAGAATAGGTAACCATTTATAAACTTTCAATAATGTTATGTGTTCGAATAGCGCCTTTCAGGTCAACATTACTTTGAGTGGTTCTCTTTTTGTAAGCACGAACTAAGTTGACGAGTTTTGTTTTGCATTATTTGTAAACAAGTGGTGATAACCAATGATATAAAACTATCATCTTAAACTTTCGCGTACCAACATAAAATATTACTTTTTCAGTACAAGAATTTAGGAAGTAAAAGTATTCAGAGTCAAACGGTTACATAATTAAACATTTATATTAAGGAAGTGAACCAACAAAGATTCCTGAGGTATCCGAGGATACGATAATAAATGAATAAATACTGTTCTGCATTAAAATTAGACAAAATTTCAGAATATTCTATGACACGATCAATTTTATAGAGGGTGTTTAATAAAAACGATCATAAGTAAGTTAAAAAACCATTAAGTTTTATCTACACCTTGGGCTCATAGTACTGAGAAAGTGATCGATTATTCCCATAATTGAGAATGGAATCCTATCTCTGAGCGGAAGTATCATTTATCGTTATCATTTGCTTATCCGTTTGATCCACAGCTATTTGATTTGCTAATCATGAAGGAACATCTACGTACAAAGAGAAAGTTCTATGTCACATATATTTTAAACTGAAATTACAAGATTTACTTGTAATCTTCAGACGGGTTAGTGAATGGGAGGGTCGTACACTCGTGAAAATATAAAAATAGGTGTGATTTATGTGGAGTAGGAACTAATCCTTTTCCCCCTAATTTGAATAAAGATTACGAATAAGCATTTCTTAAATTTGTTGGGATCTTTTTGTCACACATATCATGGAGGTTTCTAAGTTTAAGTTAATTTTATAGAATTTCTAACCCTTTGGAAGTTTATTTTAATATTAGATCGCTGGTATATTTTAATTTATTTTAATATGACAGAGCCAATTCCCTCTCCAACTATTCCACCCTAAAACGACATCCTTCTTTTAGCCACCCCAGTGAAAAAGGCAAAGAAATTAGACAAAAGAGATAAAGATAAAATTGTACGTTGGTGGGTAGCAATTGTGATAGACGGGAGAATGTTGTTTTCATTATGTCCTCGTACATAAAGTGTTACGTGTATTACTCTCCAAAGAATTTCACAAGAGCTAATTCCAATTAAAATTTTCCCAGTATTCACTCGGTGTTATGATGTTTGCGACCAATTTATAAGATGAACAGTGAAAAATGATTCCAAAGAAAGATGGGAATCGTACCGATACTTTTCCGTCAGGGAAATTCAACTGTTCATCGCTAAAGTGAATTTCTCCTGTACCGAGAATGGTAGTTGACCTCATCCGTGTTCTTTCCCGACATAGGTCTCTGTTGACTTCTTGACATACATTGTATACTTGATACACGAATCAACAAATTGAGAACCATAAAGCGACGTTCCAGATGTTCAAGTTTTCATGGAATCTGTCAGCTAGGTTGAGATTTAAATTAGATGCTTCCGATTTTCCAGTCAAAACGAATGTTACAATTTTTTTCTCCCAAAATTCATCATAGCATAATTAGCAGAAAATTCTTCATCATAGTTTTCTTTTCTTTTTTTTTCTTTTTTTTCTGGTCGGCTAGCTAACTCTTATACATTCGACAAGCAAAATTCTTCACTCGATAAAAAAGATCGCAGAGGTAAGGCGAAGAATATTTTCAGTTCACGTTCGCTCTTTCTACTTTAACGTAACAGTTCACTTCCCGCTCCTTTTTGAGTTGTGAGTCAAAATTTGTTACCTTAAAACAACAAACGGGAGAAAAAATTTAGAATTTTTTTAGAAAACGGAGAATGAATTTAACGCTATATAATTGACCACCTGGCAACGGGTAATTACCATTTTTGGCGTAATGTGACAATTGTTAACAAAAAATGACGGACATAATAAAACGCATCACAGCAAGTGCATAACGTAGTGCGCATTGTTTTATCTGTGGTTCTTTTTATTGAAAGGGCTATTGCTTAAAACCATAAAAGCAAAAGAGAATTGCTCTTTGCAATCATTATTGCAAAAATTTTCTGTTAATTTTGTGCAATAATTAATGGACGGAATTGAACCTACAATGCCTTATTTTACAGATCATTGTAGGACCTACAACTAGCTTATTTCACTTTTTTTTCTCTAGGATCAAAAAAACTCAAATTTCGCTCTTTGAGGGCTAATTGCAAAAACTGACCATCTCTACAATCCTTCAAAAGACGAGCAGGGGTCTTAAATTTTTGTATTTTATACGATAAAATGACGCCCTAACTTAAATATTTTTCGACTTTTTCGACTCATTGCCTGGTCTACATACGTTTGAAAAAAGATGTAAATGGTAGAATTTTGGGCATAAAGGAAATTTGATCCATTTTATTTTCGAAAACTGTATTGTTCTTTGTATACTCGTGGCCTAGTTATGAGCACAATACTTGAAAGAGACTTTCAGTTGTTGTTTTTTTTTTGCATGTTCACGTCGTTTTTGAACTTTTTGGAGGAGACAGCTCAAATTTGTAGACAGCTCTTAGAAAAATCTAACCAAGTAAAATTCCAGAACTTCACCAACTTTCAAGCAACCCTTCGGAATAAAAATTCAATGCGTTCTTACGGGAAAACTATTTAGCTTAAAGGAAAAAGTGTTACGTAAGTAGATTGTAGGAGGTTTTGTCTTACTTTAAAAATATTTTCTTCAAATATTAGCGCATAGTTAACGTGAAATGAACAAAACTCGAAAAGGCAAGTCTTTTCTTTATCTTTTTATACAGGGAGTTGAACCTGCATTCTACCGCTCAGCAGTATGCTGATAAAGTCGTTACTATAACTCCAACAGGACAGCTGACACAAATACTTTTTTTATTTAATATCTTAAAGAGTTTGGGTTGGAGTTAATTCTGTAGTTGGAGTTAAGTTATTTAGTGATTTCTTCCAGTTTTTGCTTCTACTACCTATTTTATCGTTCTTATATATTTGGTTTCCAAACATTAGCCTCTCTCCGCTTAAAAAATTTGACATCAAGAAATATATTCAAGAGTCTGTGTGTATCAAGTTTACAAAGGAAAATCCTCTGACGCTATTTAATACCTTATTTCTCGTTCTTCTTCCAGATGCTCCTATGGCATAGTTAGTCTCATAAATAATAGTGTTGTGGTGCTTAGATGATGGTTGCCTTTCACGGCCATTACATATGGTGAAAACATCCAAGCATTTGGCTTCAGGGGAGAATCTCCGCCTCAGTCCGACTAAACAACCGGGTCGGTATTTTCACGTTGTTTTCAAAATTCAAAGAAACATTTTAGAAATTTTGTTGTACCTTTTTTGATCTTCGTATGAAATACCCTTTAGACTAAAGTCATAACAATCTCAAGAGTGCATACGTCGACAACAAGAAGTACTACTCTAATTACAAGACAAGAATAAAATTTACATTTCCATTTAAGGGAAAATAGTTGCGCGCAGATGGATTTCGAAAAATAGCTTTATTGATATTACTGAAACCCAACGGATATGTAGGTGAAATTCTCGTGATCGACATTTTTTTTACTGTTGTAATGTCCCATTTACTACGTACGTGAAAGTAAAACAACTTTTTGCTATCTCAGGTTGTAGGATTAAAGAATTGACCTTGATAGAATTTCTGACCAGTGATATATATCATAGGAACTGAAAATTTAAGAACATCGACGGTATAACTGTTTCAAGATCATATTTGGCGAAGGTCAGAGGTATCCAAGATGTGATCCGAACTCTGTCAGAGAAGGAACAGGCGCTTCGCTGTCACTCTCTACCTGGCTCTATGCTCTATTTCGCGCGTCGTGGCTGAGAGACAAGGAAGTGGGAGTTCTACCAACACATATAACCTACTGGCCTTTGGCGATCGAGCAATTATCTCCAATCCTTCATAGCCTTCCCTGGAGATGCAGGAGTATTCAAAATAATCGACATGGCAATCCCAAAATTAAATTCTTTAGGACACTCATGCATAGTCTAAGTTTCGTTGGTGCATTGAATTTTTTTAAAGAACAATTATTTTTTAAGATTTTTCTCAGTGATGTGGACTTTGTTTTTGGACACATTGTAATAAAAACAATATTTATGAGAAATTGATATAAAAACAATATTTATGAGAAATTGATTTAAAAACAATACGATAAGTCGACTTCGCTAATCAAGTGGGTGTGTTTAATTAGCTTGTGAATCCTACATTGCTGATGGTCTATATGTGCATAGGGACGCGATATGTCGTATTAATATTACGCATGGAGCAAGTTTCGAATCTGAGATATCGATATGTATGTCGTATGGAAAAAAGTATCAATATTTTAAAATGTCGATAATAGTGAAAATACTCAATGTTCTCAGAAAATTTTGAAATTTAGCTCCCTACTTACCGCTTCAAGAAAGCAAGGTCAGACAACCTGTGAAGAAAAACTTAAAATATTGGAGGAACTTCAAAAATTAGATAAATATATTTCTGATATTCAATTAAATGTATTAATTTTGCCATATAATATCAATTTGTTTCTGTATTTGTATTTCTTTAAATTCGGTTTGTATTATCATGAATTGATTTAATTTTACAGCGTTGGAGAAGAAGAATACAAGAGACAGGTTTTGAAATGTATTTTCGATAAACTATTTTCTTTTGTAATCTTGAATTCCCCGCAAAAAGGACGTATCCGGTCAGTCTGTTGTGAGAATATTGTATTTGGAAATTGTTTAAAAGAAAATTGGTGTTTGCGAGGCGATGAAATAAATATTTCGACTTTTTGGAAGAAAGGAAAACGGCGTGAAAAATCGGAGATCATGTTATAAGGGCTGAAAATTAGGGCGAATACTTGATTCGTGATGTAAAATCCACTAAAATTGTTCTGAAGTTTTTCAGAACTGATCACAATTCCTCGACCATTATACATGGAATTTCGTGTATAGTAATAGAAAGGCAGCAACAATACATTTCGGCCAGGAATTTTCCTCGTCAATTCCTGTTATCATTCATTTACTCTCATTTCATGAATGTAAGGAGAGATTCGCTGTACTCCTAATTGTTTTTACGATTTTTAAACATGATTTGCGTGCAGTTGGGTTCTGGTATTTTTGGTAAAATAGTGCCTCTCCGTGATTTTTGACTATGGCATAGAAGGGATCAATAATGAATGATTGTAATTGTTAAGAAGTAAATAAATTTTCATAAAAAAGGACAAATCTCGTTTATAAAGGAGAAGGATATCGTGGACTGCCGTGTATGTAAATCCAATAACTTTGAAAACAAGTTAGAGTAGACAAGTCGAACTAACGTTTTACTCATGGTATCGAAGAATCGGTGTATCCAAGTATCGTTACCATCCCTCGGTCTACTAACAAGTATAAGAATAGCACCAAGGAAGATTGTGTAAGTATTGTTATTGTATAAGTATAAAGTTACCACGTCTTTTTTACGAAGGGTTAATCATTCGTATTGAGATTCTTTTTATTGTGACAACGTATTTGACATGTACCATGTTTGTTGTACAAATTTCAGCAAATTATTGTAGCCCAGGGGTTGTTAGGTTGTATGCAAAGCTGCCTTTCCTCAGATCAACACCCTCGGGGTTACCTTTATGACACTTGTGGAATTTCTGGTGAAATAATGTCCACAAGAATTAACTCGGTATTATTTCTCCCAATCGGGAGTGATCTTCAAGTTTTCGAGAAAGTGGTGACAGATAGAGGTACAGTAAGATATAGATATTCATAAATCATTGTAGTGTACAATGCGACTTTAAACATACGCGTATGATCCAGGGGTCCGCGTATAGCAAGAAATAAAGTTGCTAAGGCATTCGACAGTAGTTTAACAAGTTTCTTTTCTTATGGTCATTTTCCATGTAAACAACTAGTCAAGGAAAATTTATTCGAAATGTCAGAGGATAATAATAAAAAGCAGATTATTTTTCTTGGTCCAGTTGATAATATCATTTCACTCATCTAATAGAACAATATCTGAATAAAATTTACAATAGAAAGACAGCTAAAAAGAGGAAATCATCGATTAAAGAAAATTAATTAGTTTTAAGTATAATTCATCTGAATTAATAAAATGAATTACAAATGAAAATATTTTATAAGCGTACTTTTGAAATGTGTAATTATTACATTGATCCATTCATGATGATTGGGAAGATATTACGACATATTGACCCATCTCGAATTTTCTTCATAAACGTGACGAAAGTTCATGTGTTTCCGTTTCTCTGCTCGCTCATTTCGTAAAAAAACAACAACAAACAACACTTACTATAATTTTGAAACCCAACATTATATTTTAATATTACTACTTTCGTCCTTGCATTCAAGACCACTGTTTTGAATAAACCAATAATAGTTTTAGATGATTTGTTCAAGATTTCATGTGAACGTTGAACGTTGAAATTACTTTGTATAAATCTGCAACTGAACAGTCTTAATAGGAACACTCGAAGTAAAAATTTGGTTAATATTTCAAAAACTTAATTTTATAAGGTGTAATTTTATAAAAACCGCAGTGTGAGCTAATATGTTACTTATGTTTAGGAATACTTTAAGTTGCAGTTAAAGTTAACGTTAAAAATTTTTCCCGTAGGAGGGACTCGCCGACACCCCGGTATGGGCCACTTCCAAAATGAAATCCTTGATCATATGTCATTTCGTTGTTCTTTTTACACGTGGGAAATCAAAGTAATGAAGAATTATTTTTTAGAAGATTTATAAACTGTTCAAACTGACCGAGAATGCGAACTCTCGGCAGACTTAGCAACTAGTTGAAGATCTCGAACTTAACGAAACTATTCTGAAATATGCTTGTTGTGAATTTTTTTTTGTCTCTCTCTTAGCAGGCTTGAGTGACAACCTTACCTACGAGACAAAACCAATAATTTTCCTATTCATGTAATTTGTTTCAGCTTCAAGATTTGAGACGGTATGTTGTAATTTTGTCATATTTATATAATGAGACAGTATTCCTCTTGCGGGAAGAATAAGTCAATTAACAATCAGTTTGTGTCTCATTTTAATAAAAAGAATTGTTGTTCGAACATATCTAATTATAGGTTAGTGTAATTATAGTTACTTGTATTAAGATTCAAACTAAAAGAGACGAAATACACTTAGACTTTATACTACGTACTCTTGACTGTGGTTTCGACAAGGCAAATGGACTCCCAAACAACGATTAATAATACAAGATTTTTGTACAAAATTCATACGTAAAAAGAAACGTTAGGTTTCCAACGAAATAAAAGGAAAAAACAACTTCGCTCAGAGATGTTTTTTTTTCAAGTCGGAACAAAAAGTTCTAAAATAGTTAAACATAATTATCTCGGTAAACGAATTGAAAATTCTCCTATGATGAGAGTTTGCCGTAGAGTTCACTCAACTTTACCTTACAAACAAGAAACTAAACGAAGATCACTGTTTTCAACCTCAGTGGTAACAGACAATTTCTTTGTCTAACCCTCGCCGTCAAATAAAATTATCTTGACTTTCCTCATACTCCAAAGTCGTGAGTTCATTAATTTTAAAATAAATATGCCGTACCTGGTAACTCATGATGCAAACACACGACTAACGTCTTCCGTTATTTCGTCTTCTTTATGACAACCTGGAGCACCACCGATGTAGGCTTGAGCCTCCGGCCCCGATGCACGTGTTCTTGATACAGAACCTGGGGCGTCCTGAAGACACGGTCCGAGAAAGGAGGAAATACAAGCTAAGACAAGCTAAGGCAGTACCTCCGTGAGATCGGTCTCCCCGCGTCACCTCGACCTGCTGCACCGAGATCGCTCTGAGGACACCGACGGAGTCCCGCACGCGTGACGCGACTGTCCCGTGCCGGCCGGCCTTTGCTCGACGTCGCTCTAGCGATCTTTCTGACAAGGTTCGCTCCGTTGCCGTGTGGCGCGCTGTTGGCATTCTTCTTCCTCGCTGTTGTCGCCGTTGACATTGGAATCGGGTAATAGCCATGATGAGGTCATGGTATTGAAGTTTCGGACCGGTGCGTCATATGCGTTCAGAGGGGAGCGGAAGCAAAAGGGGCGCCGACGGAAGTTCGGGGGTTCGAAACGTACAAATATCAATTCACAAATTGATAAATATTAAAAATATATTGGAGAAATATTTGTGCATGTCTAAAAAATGTTTTAATGTGCCGATCTATTTGTTCCCTGGTCAATTAGATATTTCTCCTGTACCTATAATATTTAAAATTAATATTTTATTCCCAAGTTTTATAATGTTAAATATTCAATTGATAAAATAACTCATTGATGTATGATATATTTATTTAATATTTAGTACAAAAAAAATCAAATAATGTTAGTCACAAAATAAAAGTATTGGTTGGGTCAAACTATGTTCACAATACGACTGGAAGGGCATGATTATATACATTGTTCATTTGATGTAATTATAACATGTTAATTCAGGTATTATATAACATATAAAACTATAATGATCGAGGACGCAGCATTCGAAGAAGTTGAATCTTTTCTCACATCTTTGACTTCTTTGAAGTGAAGATTTTGAGTACCATTTTCTTTATTGACGTTTTAGATTACGTCTTCAACTTCTTGGATATTTTGCTACTCGATATCTGTGGCGGGATATCGTATGTAGGAGTCTCTCAAAATCAAAATTGTCCAAAATATTGTCAATGATCATTTACATCACAAAATAAACTACTGGAACAAGTGAATTNAAATAAACTTCTGGAACAAGTGAATTGCTCTTCCAATATTTTTTTTAAAATTTAGATTATTTTTATATTAACAAGGATTAATTCCGAGTCTTTCATTAATATACTAGAGTTAAAACCTATCTATTACAATATAGAATCATCCATATTGTTGCATTATTACATCCATATTGCACTTATCTTTGTTTGACAAAAATGTCATCTTTGTTGGACAAAATAACCTAAAAATATACTGGATAACTTTCTATCCTGTTTGGTTGTATTTTCCTCCTACTATTAAATTGACATTGGGATATTAGACAGGGGAAGTAATTATTATTAACTTTATTTGTCAGAAATGATACACACAAAAACTGCAATGGGGAGTTTGAATTTACGTAACGACATAGAGAAATCTGGTTTTGTGATAATTTTGTGTACGGTTTCTAACATCTGTGTTTTTATTTTTCTGTTGTTAAAAGTTATATAATTTTATTCATGACATGTTACTGAGATACTGTACTATTTATGTATCATCTGGCGAAGTCGCAAATCTGTGATGAAACGTGGTGACAAATATATTAAGTCTGAAAAAGGTCGTAAAAGTTATTAATATAATTATGACGTAAACAACTCACACACAAACTACTATGTTGGCAGTGGTGAATTCCCTGCAACTGTGAGTGTTTAACACTTCTTTGAATAAAAATATCTTTCAATTACGAGGGAAGATTGAGTAAGATTAATCTTATTTCGAGTTTCAAGTATTATTTTCATCCTTAAAACAATAATATAGTGACACTACGCATGTTTGATTCTTAAATGTTGATTGAAAACTTCCTGAAACGAAATGGTAATTTGAGAACATATTCGAAACAGTGTGAGGAAAGTTTAAAAATGCAATGAAATTTGAGTTATACTATGAAAGTGGGAAATGAATTTCTTTTTCTATTCATTACCTCCAGTAATATGTATGAATTGTGTAATATATTTCCGGAAAAGAAGATCTTCCCTATACTTGTTTTAATTCTCTGCTGTGTTCACTTACTTTATAACAATAATTTGCCTGTAACTTTTATCATTAAAACCCCATGTTGTCACTTTCCAGTATCACTTTTTCTAATAAAATAGTCAATTAATCTTGTACACAAGTGGGATTATCTTGCTTCACCCACGAATTTTGTATAGAAAGAACATGTAGCTTACATTAATTTCGATATCCAACATTATATTTCAATATTACCACTTTCATCCTCTCTTGTAATACCACTGATTTAGTATAATTTCATACGTATGTAGTTTAACATCGTTGGAGAAATGACGTGCCACTTTGGGGATTCGGAATATAAACTTTTCGTGTTAATCGAAACTTTTAAAATAACCTAAGTTAATATGATGAATGAAAATGCGAAGGTGCATTATTCCCTAATGTCTTATACGCATAGCATTTTTAATCACATGAAAAAAACTTTCTAATATAATAAATGCGAAAAACCGCTTTTCTCCTTTTCGTTTTTTTTGTTCTAAATTCCTGGACTTAAAGATGAAATTCGGCAGAGAGGTAGATTATAACGCTGAGATTTTCATAGAAAAACCTAGTCATAGATTAAATATTCCCTGTACTCTACGTTAATTTTTATTTTAATATGACGCTTGCCATGACCTTCTATACAAGTCAAAACCTTTTATGCGAGAATAAGCAACTATGAGGGAAAGCAATGTGAGGAAAGATGGAGCGGGAACATCTGTATATACACTCTGATTAAAGCTTGATATTGGGATAGTGATAATTCAAGACAAGCTTTCATATTCCCCTCAAATTGAGTAAAGTGGTGGGGAGAGGACACCATTACACGTACCCTATAATTACCGTCACCTAGAAAACCTGACAACTCATCCGCTGACGTCACGCCTAAAAGAAAAATTTCTTTTATTGTTTTCCGTGTGTTGTAGTATGAGGATTTGTCGTTAAGTTGCTAACTATCTCACAACAATGGACACTATCGCATTCCCCAACTCATTCAAAGCTGATCTTCAGAAGCCGTACAATGACTTGGTACAATATATTGACAAACGAATCAGTGCGCAGGAAGAGGTCAATAAGAAAACGATCGGCGGTTGGACTACCTGTTAGATATTNCAACTGCTACCACCCGGTTAGACCAACCACACATGCACCACCCCAACTCTTAACTCAGAATAGGTTTAGTGCGTTAGCTTACCTACTCGTTTCATTCCCTCCCGTCCAGTACCCAGACCTGTTCACACACCACGCACTGGTAAGCACAGCCGCCCAAAATTACGTAAAGTAGTGATATCCAGAGATGAAACCAACACTTCCACGCAGAAATCAAACGTGCACATACTAGCTGATTCGCACGGTCGTCAGATGCCCTCCGTATTGCGTGGATTGCTTCCTAGCCAGTTCTCGGTCTCCGGTTTCTTTAAGCCAAACGCTCGTTTGGCTGAAGTTATTCGAGAACTGGATACTTACACTAAAAAACTCACAGAGCGGGACACAGTAATCATCATAGGTGGGAAGAAAGATATTAACTTGGGTGGTCATTTCAACGCGTCTGAACATCTACAAAAACTAGAAATGGCCTCCTTGCACACGAAATAGTGCTCTCTAGCCTGCCTCCACGCTTCAACGTACCACAAATAAACCACGAAATTTTCCTGGAAAAACATCTCCCTAAAACATCACCTGGCAGACACAAAAATCACATTTTATGATTTGCAACCACACCTGACTGCCAAGGACTTTACCCAGCACGGTTTACACCTGAGACCGTCTGGGAAACAGCACTTCAGTTCTCTTCTAGCTTCACATCTGACCTCACATCATCCACCTGCCCCACTACCCACTCCTACACCTCCTCCTGCACCTACCTCATCTCCTCCTCCTCCTACCTCATCTCCTCCTTCTGCTCCTACCTCATCTCCTCCTTCTGCTCCAACCTCATCTCCTCCTCCTCCTACCTCATCTCCTCTTTCTGCTCCTACTTCATCACCATCTCCTCTTCCTATCTCGACACCAATTTCTTCTCTTTTCCCCGTTCTTTCACCTACTGCTTCCTCATCTCGCACGCCCTCGTCTATTCCTCCTGCCGCCCCCATACACAGTTACAACTTGCGCTCAGGAGTACGATGTGGTACTCAAAGGTGACAATCGCGTTCAGGTGCAGTGTGCGGGCTTGATCCGGAACTAGGAGCTGTACCAATTTCAAATTCCTCTCCACAATCTAACGTCGATTCCATTTCTCGTGAGTCACAAACTCTTTGCGAAAATAAAATAATTATATTTCATCATAATGTCCAATCCCTTTCAAACAAATTGACAGACATTGAAATTCTGGTTCATGAAAATCCATTCGATTTGCTATGCCTCACAGATCATTGGCATTCAACTAAGAACATCAACGATACTGCTATTTCTAATTATCATTTAGCAAGTTCTTACTGTCGGCAAAATTTTAAAGGCAAAAATCCCCACGGAGGTACATCTATATACGTTCGTTATGATATTTTATCTTCTCCACTGACAGGCTACGAGAACTTCTGCGTAGATAGTGTGTTCGAATTTTCTGCAGTTAATCTGACCGACACCGGTATTGTTGTTTTGTGTATTTATAGACCTCCTCAATCAGATCTTGACATATTTTTTCGGAACTTCGAAAATGTTTTAGAACATATCGCACATAAATCTACTAAATCTATCGTTATAAGTAGTGATTTCAACATCGATTTCCTGAGTACATCCGACTCTCCACATTCACCAATTAATCAATTCAAGAATCTTATCGACTTCTTCAACCTTATTACTACCATAAACGACCTCACTCGCCTCTCCGGCTCATCTCAAACATTGCTAGATCAAATTATAATCAACAATGGAATCTCGTGTCTCTCTGAAGTGTTTATCGCCGGATACAGTGATCACTTTGCTCAAGTATTGACTATTAATAATAAACTAAAACCACTTAAAATCCATTACAAATTTTCAAGAGAGTTTAATGACACAAATGAATCCATTTTTTAAAATTATTTGCGTGAAGAAACATGGAAAAATGTTTACAATTGCCAAAACACCGATGACAAATTCTATGTATTTATCTCAATATTCCTAAACATTATAACTCTAGCTTTCCCATAAAACGCAAGTTCATTAACACAAAGAAATACAATAGATGGATCACGCAAGGGATAAGGATTTCTTCAAATAACAAACGCCGATTATATTATCTTCCAAAACGCTATAACCAACCACCCGAATTCCATAATTATTTTCGTAAATATAAGACTATTCTTCGAAAAGTAGTCTATGCCGCTAAAGTAATGGAAAACGACAGGCATATACTAGAATAGAACAACCGGATGAAAGCCATGTGGAATATTGTTAAAAATTACACGTCAACTTCTGAAAATCGCGAAGAAAATGTTTCTTTACTAAACGATGGCAAAATCGTAACAAATCCACAGGACATCGCAAGTTTGTTTAATTCTCACTTCTCAGAAGTTGGTAAAATAACGAACTCAATATATCCAAATCAATGTCCTCCAATTATTACCACCCACATACCCAATTCTATGTTCACTTCCGAAACTAACGCCAGTGAAGTCATGGGAATCATCAGCTCCTTAAAAAACAAATTTTCACGAGGCATAGATGATATACCTGAGTTTATTGTTAAATCTTCGTCCCACGCTATATTAAATCCACTCGTAAATATTTTTAATTGTTCTTTATCGGCAGGGGTATTTCCTAAAATATTTAAGAGAGCTAAAGTGAAACCTTTACACAAGAAAGGAAACAAACTTAATATTGGAAATTACCGACCAATATCTCTACTACCCACTTTCTCAAAAATCCTAGAAAAATTGTTCTATAAGCGTCTTCTAGATTTTTTATCAAAATATAACATTCTCTCTGACGATCAACACGGTTTTAGGAAATCCTTTTCCACTACAAGCGCCATATTTTCCTTCTTAAACGATGTTACCACATCTCTAGACAGTGGAGAAAATCCTCAGGGTGTTTTTCTTGACTTATCCAAAGCATTCGATGTCATCGATCACGGAATTCTCCTTACCAAATTGCATTCTTTAGGCATTCGTGGACTTCCACATCAATGGCTAACTTCTTATTTAAAAGATAGATATCAACAAGTAGAAATATCCTATACTAAAAATAAAATACTTGAGCGTTGTCTTTCAGAAACAAAGCCACTTACTTGCGGAGCACACCAAGGATCAATTCTCAGCCCTATACTCTCTTTATTGTATGTGAACGGCATGTCATCATCCACATCAGATTGCAAAATGGTTCTTTTTGCTGATGACACTAATTTACTGTGTAAGCACGCCAATGCTCAAAAAGTTTTGTCTAACCTTTCGACTTGGTTCCATGCAAATCGTCTCATTGTAAACACTGACAAAACAGTGTCTATGTCATTTCACAATAGTATCACAAAATCTTTACCCCAGGTTTCTCTTTCTTTAAACGGAACACAATTAAAAACTGTTACAAATACAAAATTCTTAGGTCTCCATATTCAAGACAACCTCAAATGGAATTGTCACATTGACAATCTTAATTCCCAATTAAGCAAATTGTGTTACGCATTCCGAATCTTAGTTAACGCAGTTAGTCCACGTATTTCCCGTTGCGTATATTTTGCAAACGTTTACTCCCATTTACGTTACGGCATTACCTTCTGGGGTAATTCCGGTCAGAGTATTCAAACTTTCAGAATTCAGAATTCGGATAATTTGTAAATCTCACCCCGAAACTCTTGTAAACCTGTATTCAAAGAATTAAATATCTTAACACTTTCCTGCATTTATATTTATGAAACGGTCTTGTTTGTTAAGACCGAACTACTGAAGTGCCACCCTTGCTTTATACGAAACAGTCTCGTTTCCGAACACAATACTCGCAATAGTAATAATATTCATCGGCCTAGAGTGTCAATCACTCTTTGCCAAAAAGGACCGCATCATTCGGGAATCGTTCTATATAATTCCCTGTCCAAGAATATAAAAGACATTATGAAATTGAATATCTTCAAATCTGCGGTTAAAAACTACCTCCTGCACCAGTGCTTCTACACTGTAAAAGAATTTATTGATTTTAATAAAAGTTAAATTCGTCTTGTACTTTATCACGCCATTGCTGTAGCACTTTTTAAATAACTTATAACAATTTCAAAAACTATTTTCTTGCATGATTGTGTTGCCGTATGGCTCATATTAATTTAGTTTTATGTGTACTCAACTTTGGCACGGTTGTGTACATTAATTCTGTAGCCCCATCCTGGCCCGGGTTTTTCTCCGTTTTTCCTTCGGGTAGAGGCGGATTTCTTATACAGGTTCTCTAGGCTTTGTCTAGGGGCGTGTTTATTGTAACAATAAATCGTGAATTTAGTGTTATTTCAACTCTTATGATTTTTAAACACTATACTCAGAATAATCTATAGTTCGATAATAACTTGTACATGTAAATTTACAAACATATTTGCGTTAAATTACACACATATTGACATTATATATGTATTATAACTTGCAGCTAACTTTTTATCTTTTCTAGGAACTTTTGCTGTAATTTTTATATCCGCCTCTGCCTTAGGGCCCTTGATCGGAATTGATGGGATGGTCCCTTGCTTGCTTCCGGAGAGTAAATTAGTTTATTGTCCTCCACGTGGTCATACGCAGTTTGTACTGTTTTTTGACAATAAATTTATATTATATTAAATTTGTATAGGATCTGACGTTTTATCTTTATCTCTGCGGAAATGGAGATATTAATTACATTAGAAACAAAGTTATAGTCAATCGAAAAATACTTCGTTTCTAATTTAAGGTTAAAACCGAATACAAAGCCACTGTCTAATTATAATTATATGTATCGATTATTCATTTGTTTCTGAACATTCGCATTAGAAGCATACTTTATCACTTCATGAACTATTTTGACTTACTTTTTAAACGGATGTAGTCGTAGCGGTGGTAGCGATGTATCCAGGATGTATCCCTCCTCCAGTTAATAGCGTCCATTTGTAACATTACATTTCGTCCTAATTGTAATATTAATTCACGTTATTACCGTTAATCCAATCATTAATATTTATCAAAACAAAGAACTTTTATCCAATCCAGAACGATACCATCTTACTTGTTTTTTCCGCGCCAAGCTATCATTACATTGACTGTCAACGTATTGATGACATCATCGACTCTCAGCGTGTTCATCTAGAATATCCATGTGTGTTCATCATTCCACGTTATTATCTAGTGCACCTAATATTTTATTATAAAAAATTTCGGTATCTTCTCCACTAAAGACACCTCAATAATGAAAAGTGGCATTATTTTGAAACCATTCCACATAATTTCATATGTTTACGTGGTCACCTAAACTGAACCCAACATTTATGCACCAAGGCAAGTCATGCGCCCTCCTAAGAACAAATTGAGTAATCACGTTTCAACAGTGACATATCTAATTCTTTCTTCATTTTTCTCACTTATTATAATATCAAATTTCATTGTAAAGTGTTTACTGATTGGTGAGTAAAATAATGTATTTTACGCGTAAGAATTAATACAGTAGGATCTATGGAATGAAAATTCGAGTAAGTAAAATAAGTGAGTGAAATAAGAAAAGTATCAGATATGTCAATGTTGAAACCGTAGGGATCGATTTTAGGGGGACGCATGACATTCCTTGGTGCAGAAATGTTATTTTCGCCAATACCTTTGGGTCGTTGGATCGGAATTGAAGAGATGGTCCCTTGCGTGCTTCCGGAGAGTGAATGTGTTAATGTCTCTCCACTTGGTCATATGCAGTTTGTAAGTGATATTTGACATTAAATATTATTATTATTATTGCAGCTGAAATTTATTTTCTTAACAAACGCTGATTAATAAAATGACACGGGGCTAGTGGCCAAGTATCCATTTCCCTTTCAATTTCCCTAGAGATGAAAACTTTCTAACTATATGAGAGGTTGCAATAATTATGTCTTTCTGAAGAGATATGTAAATGTGCTTGGGTAAGTGTAATGTTTTTAAACTGGAATGTATAGTTTTTGGAATTACTCCTGTTGCAGAGATTACTATGGGTACTATATGGACTTGTTTCATCTTCCAAATCCCATGAACTTCCTGAGAAAGACAGGACTGTATTTTGAAATTTTCTCAGGTATTGTCTTCTGTAGGTTATTTGTGTTTGGCTCTGTAATGTCTACGAAGAATGTGGTCTAGTTATTATTATTATTATTATTATTATTAGATAAAGCTGTTTCGTATCCTAGTAACGACCGCTTTTTTGGCGTAGAGGGTCGGCAGCGGTGCCAGTTACGAGAAGTGACGTCGCCGCATTGCCGTCTTGTTGTTGCAGCTGCTGATGATCTTGCAGTCAGTGTTTTTTATTTTCGCACATTAGCTGAGGTATGATCACTTTCCCCTATCTCCATATGCATTAAGTTAAAATAACATTTTCTTTCTTCCTCTTCATTTTGCGTAAATTTTTCTCAAAATTTTTTAACAACGGGGATAAAAATCACTAAGTTCGTAAGAAGGTCATAAACTTAATTTTAGGGTAGATAGCATCCTTAACATCGTTTCTCATGGGGTAGAGTGATAAATACACAGCATTCGAGTGGGTACGAATATAATTGAAGTAGAGAAATAGCACATCCCAACAATTGGCCGACTCTCTTATTGACCGAAAAACAATACAATTTACTATTAGTGTAAATAGTCATTCCATCGGAAAATTGGTCTGGAGTGATGAAAAACTCTCTCTAGGGTAAAAACACGAGTGCTCGACACATCGGGTCGACATCAATTATATTTGGATTTTTTAAAATAAAAGATTTGTTTCATATTTTATTGTGGTAAACTCTTTTGCGGGTGATACTAAATTGAACTGGTGGATTGCTGGTATTGGTGTGTATCTTCAATCCCTTATTCTCGCTTATAAAATTAATAAAAAAATTTAGTTTTTTTAAACACCCATTGAGAGATGTTCTAGAATTAATTCAAGAACCAAAATGTATGAAATTTATATCATGGTGTTGCCTGGTATTCACTTATTCCTATCTTCAAAAACACAGAATAAAAATAGCTGTCGTGTGAACTTATATTTAACGGTATCGGGAGTTTAACACTTCATCTCAGCAACCCGGAACACTATATATGACTAAAACTTATATCCGTTATTTTCGGCAAGTTTTCATTTCACGCTTCCTCACTCTTAGGTGTGTCGTGCACCTCATGTGGTTTGAACGGTTACATAACGTCTTCGGGAGTACGATTGATCTTAGAATACCGATTAACTCTATTATAGATTGTTTAAAATAATTTTTACGCCTCGCTCTTCCCACCCCAGCTTTTAGGGAGCCGTACCCCTATGTGGTCTATACCTCTCTCTTAACGGCATTGCTAGTGTAATTATAAATCTCAGCAAACCTGAAAACTATGGATTCAAGGCAAGTCCTTTTCGATTATTGTTTCGCGTTATCTCCTTTCCACTCTCTCTTCAGAGTGACAAGGGATGTCCGTGGGGTGTGAATTGAGGCAAAGGGTGTCACCCACCATTCATCTCGGCGACACTGAAAACTGAACTCGTCATTGGGTATCATTTTCGATAATTTGTATGTGTCATACTCTTCCCTGAGGTGCTGGAGTTTATAGAGTTGATCGTGGATTTAAGCAGCACCGTTAATGTCATCAATAACCTCACCAACCCCTAAACCTTTGATCTCCACACTTATACTAGTAACTTTCGATTATTTTTACATGTCAACCCTTTCCCATCCCTTACCCAGGGAGTGCTAGGAGTTTCTTATATCCCACGGAGTCTGAATATATCCTTACGCGATTATAGGATGTTAAAATAAATTCAGCAATGCTGAAAACTCGTTACTGATATCTATCATTTTCGATAATTTGTACATAGAATCCCCTAGGGTTGAAAGGGGTGTATATGTGCTGATTTTGTATTTTGGGGTCTTTGAGAAGGTCACTACTAATTTCAGATGCCCCGAAAACTAATCTCAACACTAATGTGTTATCGGGAGCGTCTTTATCCATCTCAACGGCACTGATAACTATATTTTCAATTATAATATTTTCTATAATTTTTACACATCATCCTCTTTCCACCCCCTCCCATGGGGCGCCAGGGATGTTTTACCCCCACAATGCTTGTTGTAGGATAGTCATCTGTGTATTACGTTTGGTTGAAATTGCTCCGGACACTCTTGCCTTATGGTGGGATTCATGCATATATTTCAACCCCCATTTCACCCTCTTAGGGTTGGAGTTTCGTAAAATCCTTTCTTAGCGGACGTGTACAACCTAAAAGGATTCTGCCTAAAAGCCTACCAAATTTCAAGTCTGTAGGTTTTGTAGTTCCTGAGATTTCGTGATGAGTCAGTCACTATGTGGTATTTCACTTTTAAGAACATAGATAAGTAAATATATCAAGTAGAAATAAAATTTTAGTAAGGAGCTATAATTTGTAAGATTTTAACTTTGTGAAGAAATCCTTTATATTGAAATAAACAAAAAGTACGAGTAAATAACATTTTGTGACGTCATTTTGAGTTTCGACTACTCATGTCATGCACAGGCTTATTTCATTTTCACTCTGTCGACTTCTGATGCAAACATTTTGAGTTTGGGAGAAAAGAGAATATTTAGACGTCTCTCGAAGAAGCGGGCGTAGAAAAAATGAAATTGTAGGCTCTGATTTCACCAATTAATAGAAACGAAAAGTAAATTTGTAAGATTTTGAGCTTCAGGCCTCTGAAGCACTTACCGTAAATATGTGTAACTTCGTTCTTTCAGTATCCTTTGACGAACGAATCTGTCTCATCCGTTTCACTGACCACAGACTTGGAACAGTAGAGTGAAACGTATCGTGCCATCTTGAGTAATTTTCTCTCTTCTTGGCGTGTATATTTAGTCGAATATATGTCATTTTCATGGACTTCAACAGATGAATATTCCACTGCAATGATACCATCGCATTACTTCGAAAGATTTTGAATTCGAAACCTTTTGGTTATGATAGCATTACTCTTCATATATGATGATACGGGTGCGAGGGGTCCCGGGTTCAAATCACGGTCAGGCCCTTATTTTCAGTGATTCTCGTATCATTTTACAGTTTAATAATTTAAAGGTAAAAATAATTTATATTACTTCAAATTTAGTCTAGAAAAATATTTTCCTTTAATATCTGTAAGGTACCATGAATGTATATTACCCGCTCAATTTAAATCCTGCAATTATTAACAAAAAAAGTATATTCGATTGAAATTCATGACTTTTTTTCTGGTAGTAGATTCCTAGATACTAACATCCTCCCTCAACCTATGTACAGTGACTAGGTTTTACATATTAATTAGATTACCTTCAAAATAAAAAACCCATTAAAATAAGAATGTAAAATTAAAATATGTTTAATTACTTCGTATTATAATATTAGAACAAATACCATAGCAGAAAAAGTTTGAAGAAAACAGTTTACGTGCTAGTTGATCAGTATTACACATTGATTTAAGAAATCATGTTAAGAAATACATGAAAATATCTCAGAAATTATTTAAGGGAAACTTTTTTTTAATTTAAACCATGCACATTATAAATCCTTCCTTTAACTAATTTGTTATGACATTCAACTGTAAAATACATTTGTCAGAAATTATGAAAAATAAAAATTATTAATTTTATCATTTTTAATGATTATTTAGTGTATATGTTTAGCGGAGTTTAGAATAAATGGAATCTATAACTTACCAAAGCATTAGATGTTTGCGTTACAAAAGATGGGCCTGTCCGGGATTTGAACCCGGGACCTCTCGCACCCAAAGCGAGAATCATACCCCTAGACCAACAGGCCGTTGTACGTGAGCTATCACCTGCACTACCCCTCGTCTCTGGTTTGTAAACAAGGAAATAGCTAAGGTANCTCGTAGTGCAAACAGCAGCGGCCTTGGTAGAAAGTAGCGTCTGCTGAATTGTGATAAAAAAGCGAGCCAGCGAGCATATATGTGAATGAAGATAGTAGAAGAACTTTATTTTTTACTTTTAGCCACCATTACATAAGGAGCAGGACAAATTGTGAAACCTGGAAGGCGGCAAAAGCGCACGTTGTTTATTTAGTCATCAAAGTATGGAACATTCCTTGGCCAGTTAGGATTTACTTAGAATACAAATTGTACTATTTACTGGGTTCCTCTTAAAAAGAGGGTTCTTACCTGAAATGAATATTGGTTTGAAATTGTTATCTAAATTGAATATGTGTTGGTCACGAAACTTGAGAATGTTACGTTCTTCATTTGGGTTTCAATTTGAATACGTTATATAATATTGATATTCGTCCATGCTGTTGCATACATCTCGAGAATAAAATGGCACTTCTTTAAACAGTTTTACAATCGAGTAATCTTTTTTTCATTTAGGTTGTTCAATTATGTTTGTTTCCGAAAAAGAAACAATCTTCGAAGCAATAAGGAGGACAAGAATATTTATTAGAGAGAATTATGTGATAGATTGTTTCTTCTATACTTATCATGCTTGGCAAAGTCAGTGCAACAATTCCCTTTCCTAATTCCTTCACCGACACCATGTAGTTGTATACTGGAAGGCGAACTTCTAAGCAGTATGCTCTTTGCTCTCGCAAGTGCAGTTACTAGTTGCAGGATAAGACACTTCATGGATGCGACAGAAATATTTAATGATCTTTTTTTGTTTATTGCTACGTAGAATAAACTTCACATTTCATGTGTAACTAGCTGAATTTATGTGACTTAACTCGCTTTACGTTCTGATTTGTTTACGTATTTATTTATTTATCTAATGGCAGGTATCACATGGCTTACAGTGCAAATAATGGAGTCTAAAATATGAAAAAACACTAATAAGATTAAAAACAACCAAATTGTTCTTTAAAACCACTACAGAGATAAGTGTAATTTCGCAATCCATTCGATTGCAGTCGGTGTCAGATGTAAAAAGTCTGACGGATCCCCCGGATAAGCTATCCGCTCGCAGCTCTCCATCAGGTGGCGCACAGTCTGAGGGGCACCACACTCACAATCAAGCGATGATACCACACCCCACTTAAAGAGGGAGGCCGCGCATCTTCCATGACCAGTGCATATGCGGTTAGCTGTCTTCCGTGTATGATGAGGCATATCAAAACCCGAGGGCTGGTATTAAGAAAGTTATGGATTGTTGCGTGTGCATGAGTAGACCAGTGTCTCTCCCATTCCGTTCGGATTTGGAAGTTGCTCTCATTTAGGCGAGCAGCTGTTTGGTTAGTTGGTTTACGTGACTTCACTCTATTGAGCAATTCTGCGAGGACGTAGTTATGTATAGGTAGATTGATATTACGGGAAATCTTCCTAAATTCATCCAGATGGGCGCTCTGTCTTCTTACATTAGGGGAAGGAATGTGGCCCAGGGTAGGAAGCCAGAAGGTTGGAGTCGACCTAATTTTTGCATGACTAATCGTTCTTGAGTCTCCATGCTGCGATGAACAGAGACACTAATAATATTATGCCAGAGTTGGGTCACCATTAGGGTTAGGAGGGTGGGTAAACAGCCTTAGAATCTCCATGGGTGGAGAGGGAAGGGGGATCATGTAAAACATTTAAGCGAAAAAGACGGGTTTCCATTGATTTCGGTGTCTTACAAATAAACAGTGACATATGCCGCATAAATACTAGTTCAGCACGTATAGGGGTTAAATACCCGTAACCCGTCTGAGGGTGATGTGCTAGGGTACTTGGTGACGTTTCGACAGACTTGTTTCTCTCACAGACAACTTCACATTGCTTGCTCAAGAGAGGTTTCATCCGAGGATACATTTATTATTGCTGCTTGAGGTGAAACTCAAAATGGTGCGTAAAATCAAGTTTTGTATTAAATTTGTATTATTATGATATGTAAAATTAGAATGCTGAACGTATGTTTAAAAAAAACCAGTAAGTAAAGTTATCTTAATATTACAATATTGATAGCTGAATTTTTTAAATGTAAAGCTAGCTTGTTATAGAAATTTTGAAGTAGGTTCGTGCCCATAATTTAGGTGAGGACAACACACAGGGTTCCTTCGTAGGAAAACGCTTGATTTAAAATAAGATTGGTTCAATTATTTATTAAAAACACACATACTTGTTGAAATATCAATAAAGCATGCTCACTTCCCATCCTAAATCATCAGAACCCCATTTTCAAAAACCATAAAAACACCTCTTCTCTTCATTACACCAGGTACTTAATTAAATTGCTAACATGTTATTGTGACAAATTAATGATTTTTATGCCCTTCTTAGCTCTTCTTCATATATTTATAACAATAATGAAAACAAAATTCCTCAAATTCATAAAAATGGAGCACTCTTTCTTCTGCGCCGCGCTTTGCACACAAAAATTTGCTGGTAGCAACCAACACGTACTACTTCATTCAAGAAGATCCGATCGTCAAACTGTAGTGGAAGTAAGTCACCATCCTTCTCCTCCAGAACCTGAGTCCCTTCACAATAACAGCCCCCTCCCAGCTGTCGCTGCGCGTGGCGCAAAAGCTAATGACCCCGGCACCATGTCCTCGGTGGTTTCAGCAAGCCGATGGCGCTGTTGCGTTATCTCGTACTGATAGTTCATCTTTTCTGCACTGAATTTACACTAGTGTGAGTCCGGTTTGCGAATCAACTTGCGACCTAATTTTTTCTTCCGTGTTGACAGTAACTATCACTCACGAATTCTAATTAGCGCGAATAATTAGTCGATTAAGTGCTTTAACTTGACACATTTAATAATGTTCATGAGATAGCTAAGTGGTTGTTACACCACTGACAGAAGTTCAAAGTCGAGAATATTCATTGAAACTTAGCTAAGTACTCACTCAAAAATTACTACAAAGTGATGTAGTACGAAGTACTAAGTGATCTAATTGAAGCGATAATACCGCGTGATATTCTCGAATCTTCACTCCTCAACCCAAAATCCATCCGAATCTGAAAAATCTGCCTAGAATCATCTTGAATCTCCTCTGCTCATCTCTTATGTAACATTGTCTCTTCCCTGAAGCTTCCTCACGTGATCTTTTTCAAAAGTTATATGACTTTTGACACCCAATTAAATTTGACTGATTCCCTCCACGCGGAGCCGTCCCCATTGGTTATTTTTAACGAAATGTATAGCCAATCAACATCCTAGTTTTTGAAAAATTTCCAGTTTCTAAACGCTCCGATTTTTTCCCACGCATCCCCTCAGTGATTTTAAACAGACACACTTTCCCTTTAATAACAATGTACTACTTGAATTTTGGCCGCTTTTGAAATCTTCTACGCCGAAAGTTTCTCGAAAGTCTCCCGTTTCCCTAGAGTATCAACCACTCTTGAAGCTTGCTACCACGTGCGTCTCAGTTTTATGGTTCTAGCCTGCACGTGCAGCTTGTCATTGTTTGTTCACAAACAAAAAGACTGCCTCCATCTTTCTAGTATTTTTCCACTGTTCCTTTTTAAACAACTGCGTTCTCAGCTCCATGCATGTCACTAGTCTCTGACCTCCCTTGTTCTAAAGATGCTGAGATTCTTTTGTCTCGCTTCTGTAAAACGCTTCTACGCCACTCGTCACTTTATTAATATTTCGTCGCTTTCTCCTCTGCTTCTCGCAGACGTAAGCCATCTTACTTTCGTTTTGGCAGATTTATAATCTTTTTGAAGTTNTTTATTCATTTTTCATTGTTCTTTCCTTTCTTTATTTCAACAACAACCAAAATACATTTCTTTCGATACTGTTTCACCCAAATATTATGTAATTTCATATTATGTATCTATTTTTATATTTTTTATATTTTATATTTTTTATTTTATTTTATTATTTTTTATAATTTTTATTTTTATTTTTATTATTTTATTTATTGTCATCTTATGTACATTTATATTTTCCAGTGTATGTTACTGACGATGGTTGCTATGCAGCCGAAAAAGCTTTTTAACACCAATAATAAAAAAATGAGCAACATAGAAACGTCTTTCAATTTATCATGCTTTGATAATGTTGCTAAAGCACCACAATTACCAAGTNCCCGATGCACGGCCAAATGTGAAAAGTGAGCTATAATTTACTTACATTGTTGTTAATAATTACTTACTTATGTTGTTAATCAGAGCTTATGAAGCCTGTTTGATTCATTTTCTCAGCTCAATGAGTAACTCTGTGTCTGAGTTTGAGCTCTTGCGTTATATCCAAGTGGAGGGGAGAGTGGTGGCTCTCAAGGCTCTATAACCCATCACCTTCCTCGCTGCCCATAGTTCCCCATAGCATTCGTCGCAGGGCAAGTCGCTGGCCGTCTCTGATCTACACAATGCTTATTTAATGTTATATTATAATTAAAAAAGTCTAATATTTAGGTACTAAAGTTCATCAAAAACCCTCTACAGTATTTCCTCCAACCACGCGACTTGTTGGTTTTATTCCGACGGGGCATGAAGTTATGAAAGAATTTAATTATCTTGCTATCAGAAGAGGTTAATTTAAACTTACAATAGCGTGTTCAAAATCATACTATAGAATACCTCATCAAAATAGACTAAGAAATAAATCAACATTGACGTTTATAGTTGTACGTCAATTAAATTGACTAATTACAAATAAAACAATTAAGTTCAATTTATAATAAAACAACGTATTGTTTATTGCAATTGTGGTTAGTTGGTATTTATACCAGAGAAGATTAACAAATGTTAATTGATTAAATAAACAGTGGATGAAACACACAAATGCACATGCAATACAATAAACAAAGAATGATACGTTTTCCTGTGAAATAGGAAACTTGAAAAAACATAGTAGAACAAATGAAAATAATATGAACACATGAGAAATGTATACAATATCAGAAACATGTTTATATAATAATATATGTATGTTCGTAGATACTGAATGTGATAGTCAAAAAGCAACATAATATATCAGAAATAATGAATTAATAATTAGTCTGATATAATTGATAAGTCTTTGTGAAGTTATTTTTACAACTTCAAGCAATTTCGAAGATTTTCTAGACTCGAAGTTTTATACTCACAGTTTTTAGCACTTGGATAATTGTTTATATTTGTCCTCCCTTAATCAGTTTGAGTACTAAAGAAGATTCCTTCACTGTGTACCACACTTAGAAATTGTTTAAATCTATTTGAAATATGTGTTAATTTTAACACAACCGAAAATCACTATTTAAACTAGTCAGGAGATTTGTGATAGTATAAATCTCGTTTGACAGTATTGAATATTCACTGAATAGCATTAGACATGATTACTATTTGACATCTAGCATCACGTGTGAAAAAACCAGACTAGCACCGGCACGGGCGAGGCGTCTCTCGTGGAGTCAGAGACAAGAAAAAAATTCCTTTTCCTTCTCGCATTTGACTGTCAACTTGCAGCTTTTAACAAATTTTGATTGGCTGAGTATTACTGTATTTATTCACTTGTCAAAGTTGTTAAGAACTTATCATTGTAGTAACTCTCGCTTGTTTGTTCGAGAACATTCTGGAAAGATTCCCTTTATTGTTTATTAAATAATTATGTTATCGTAAATACGGAGGTTGTAAATGTATATTTAGTTCGTACATGTAGCTTCGCTACAGTTTGATTCCGGGCTTTGAAGGTTATATTTTTACCTTCGTTAAAAATTCAAATTTCTGTTAAATATGGTATCATAATGGAATATATTTAAAGTTTTATGAAAAATTAGTCAGAAATCGCGAACATAACGACGAAGTGTAAAATATTTATTGATTAATTTGAGAATATAAATTCAATGTGATGGTTGCTGATGACGAAGCCATGCGACCGCATCTGAGTGGTCGCAACCGCGCCGTGCAGCGGCGACGGCGTGCGGGTGTACTGAAGCGCTGCGCCATGGCTCTGAAGCCCTTCTGGGATGACCTGAGCGAGTTGTGGCGCTTGCGCACGCCCGTGCCTTCCTCCGCCAAAGCTCTCGCCACCGGTGTCATCCTGTTTGTGGCGCTGGCGCCCGTGCTGTGCGCGCCAGCTGTGCTCTTTGGTGAGTGCCGGAATGCGCCTTCGGAAGAATGGAGAATAGGGAATTTGCCTTCTTTACAAATCCCTGCCTCTTATACAAGGATATGCTACTGGGTTATTCTTCAGAAATTGGGAAATATATGTCCGAAACACCCTATCCGGTTAGGTTTAGAATATTTTACTTTCTCATATACGTAGTATATAGAAAGTATTGTAAACGTGAAAAATTCGAAAGCGAGATTATGACTGAAATATCCGTTTTGGTTATCCCTGATTCAGAAATAGTTGTTTTTGGCATAACGTCCGTCCGTCTGTGCGCAGCTATTCTAAGTAAACGGATAAGTCAATTTATTTCGTATTTACGGTAGAATTTACTTGTTGTCGATGCACTTACTCCTTTTTTTAAAATTTAAGACAAAGGGTATTTCACATGAAGGTCAAAGAACTCTTTTGAATGTTCCTCAACAACGGCTACTACGATTTTGCTTAAATTTCTGTACGTAAGGTATGCAGTACATCCGCACTAGTGGTATTTAGCTTGAAAATTTGGTATAGACGCAGTAAAATAATTTGTCTCCTACACTTACACATTAGTTTACTGCTTCAAGAAGCTTGAATAATATTTAGCAGTGTAAATGAACCAAGCAGACGTAGAATATACTTTTCGTAAATGAAAGATATGATAATGATAAAATATATAGGAGGACAGCAAACGAAAATACATCAAATTCCGTATACAACGAAATTACATTTACATAACACTTTTACGATATTTGTAAGACTGATATGTCTCTATTTCTTTTCAAATAATATGACACAGATAATGGTTTAGTACTGTTTCCTCGCTCTTTCGTCATTTCATGTCTCATTCCTTTGTCATTTATTGAAATTCACGCCAGTGAAGGTAAAGATGATCTTATAGGAGCGGTTGATGTGGTGGCAACCCTGTGGGTTCCTGCCGAAACCAATGTAACCTGCTTCATTGCTCAATAACCTCGTTTGTTTTGTTTAAACATTTTGGATCTGTTAAAAATGTGAAGTGTTTTTTCTTTGACCTCGCACCTTGTGTGTCGCAGATTTCCCAATTTCCGAAGAAATACCCTGTTGTGATGAAATATAAAGCGACGTGAGAGGTCAATGAGCGTGAAAATTCGAGAAGTATCTGTTCAAATGGAGTCAATGAGCATAGCGCTAAGTTGCTGGCTGGATGGCCGGAGTTCGATTCCCGGCGTGGTGGGAATTTTTCAATCATACCTTAACAACCAGACTGACTCCCAGGCCTACTCAGTCTGCTGTACGATGAGTATCGGGTCTATCCTGGGGTCCAACCGGCCGGATCGTGTTGCTAGTCACATCTCCTCGTTCGACGAGACCTAGTAATTTCGGAGCTCTACCCTCCGTGAACCACTCGGGCGTCTTGGGGCCTCGTGTGGGACAGTTTGACTTTGATCTGTTTTATTGGATATATTTACAATTTGAAAAAAATATCCCCTCATTCGATTGCGGTACCAAAAATCTCTCTAAGTTTTGTTCAATAATATACTTATTTTCTTGTTAAAACACATTGAAACACACCACGTACTTTCCGATAAAGAATTGTATACATAACATTTCTTTAATTTTTTCTTAACTTTTTTTGAGATGAGAACAAAAAAAGTATATTTTTCTTGACATCGTTGGTAACCAAATATTCCATTTTAAGGGGATATACTTTCTAGGAATTTAAATGATTAAATTACGCTGTTTTACTTCTGAAAAAAATCGCTTACGTTGGATTTAGCTCTGTTTGAACAAACACTCCCTATTTGTATATAGATCTTGTACTTTGTGGTTTCATGTCAAACGCTAATTTCCCCCTCACGTTGCAAGTGAGTGGTGGGAAGATGACGTCATTGCAAATACCCTATTGCCTAACGAATCTTATGAACCTGAAAGCCGTTTTAAGGATATGAGGTAAGGCCCTTATAACTTAAGGCCACCAGTGGCCTACCATTAGGACCGAGTGACCGAGATCGTGAAATAACATTTGTCTACATAGGAATGTATTACACTCCGGCCACCGGTTACTGACATGGCCAAGCTCCGTCACTCCACGGTCGCTCCATGGTTGATGGCGTACGAGGTGTGTTCAAAAAGTAACGGGAATTGTCATTTTTTGGAAACAATTTTATTTATTCATCTACAACAATGTTATCACATTCAAAGTAGCCCCATTAGATATTATACGCTTATGCCAGCGCTTCTTCCCGTCTCCGAAACACTTCTGGAACTCGATCTTTGGGATAGCATTTAGCTCTCTCAGCGATGCGTTTTTCATTTCATTTATGCTTGTAAAACGATATCCCTCTAAGGTTCTTTTTTATTTTTGGAAAGAGGAAAAAGTCACACGGGGCCATATCAGGCGAATATGGACGCTGGGACATCATTACAGTGTTGTTTTTCGCCAAAAACTCACGAACAAGCAATGAAGTGTGTGCAGGTGCATTATCGTGGTGCAAAAGCCATGAATTGTTTCGCCACAAATCCGGGTGTTTTTTNTAAACTTGTAGTAGTACTCCTTATTTATTGTTTGCCCGTTTGGTAACAACACACGGTGCACTATGCCGTTAAAATCGAAGAAAACAGTGAGCATAACCTTCACATTTGACCGCACTTGTCGAGCTTTTCTCGGTCTTGGCGATCCAGAATGCCTCCACTGGGACGATTGAACCTTAAGTTTCGACGCCATTCCCGTACACTCATGTTTCGTCATCTGTTATGACACGTTTCAGTAGTTCTGCATCGTTGTTGACTTCATTTAGCGACTCCTGAGCAACTTCCATTCGCCGCAGTTTTTTATCGAAATTCAACACCTTTGACACAAAATTTGATGTCACACGTTTCATACCCAAAACATTAGAAAAAATTTCTTGGCATGAGCCAATTGATATGTCAACATCATCAGTAACTTGTCTGATTGTGATTCGGCGATCGTTCATAATCATTTCTATCACTTTCTCCGCGATTTCATCGGTTGTTGAGGTGCTGGGGCGTCCAGAACGCTCGTCGTCTTCAACGTCTTCACGGCCGTTTTGGAAACGCTTGTGCCACTCGTAAACCCTTGTTTTACTCATAGCGGACTCACCAAAAGCAATATTCAACATTTCTAAAACTTTGTTACATTGTATTACGTTTTTATAGCAAAATTTAATGCAAAATCTTCACTACTGACGACAGACTAATCATCCAATATGGCTACCAGTGTACAGATGCATTTAAGACATGTTTACCAACATTACTACGTAATATTGCGCGAATCCGAAAAATTCAACCCGCGAAATAACAAAATTCCCGTTATTTTTTTAACACACCTCGTATATTCCTGTTATATTCAGACAATGTTATTTGACGACCTCGGCCACTCTCGGTCACAAGTGGTCGGCCACAAGTGACCGGTCACCAGTGGCCAAGTAGACTGGAGTCATAATACCTTATTATTTAATAGCGAAGGTTCCCTATGAAGACGAATGCAACGCTTGGATTCGGAATGACGCATGGTTTGCTGATGATGGGCAATAGACATTATTAGTAAAGGTGATTTTCATCAATATTGTTTCTAACTGAACACTGGGTCACTTCTAATTTACGACTGTACGAGCAAATCATTGATATTCAAATTAAAAGATTCATGGAGTTAGAACAACAAATTTATGATTCACGATTAGTGAACGGGAGAAAGAAGAAATATGAAACTGCATCAGAAAAAAATTGAATATTCAGATTGTTCAGTAAACGTACTCAAGTGAACGTACTCATAAGCTTATGAACGGTATATAGTCAAATAATACAATAATTAGTGATATATTAACGATTCAAACCGTTCTTAGTAGTGATATTCATAAATGAATAATTATGACCTATATAACATGTTCAAATAATGTTTTTCGTTTTATTGATTTTTGATTGTGATATTTCTTTTTAATAAACTTATATAATAAAATATTATAAAGATAATTTGTTTTACAAAAAGCATTTAAAACGTTCCTATGACTGCATGCAGCTACTTCACAGTTTTGTAATAAAAGAATAACCTATCAATAAAAATAGTAATAATAATAATCTTCCAAACTGCCTATGACCAAGTGAAGGACAATGAACTAATTTACTCTCCGGAAGCAAGCAAGCAAGCAAGCAAGCAAGGGACCATCCCATCAATTCCGATGAAGAACCCTAAGACAGAGGTGGTTTGAAAATTTCAGCACACCCCTTAGAAAGAATAAAAAGTTAGCTACGTGTTAGTATATCAACAGAATACCAACAATTTTTTATTTAATAAAACACAAAAAGATAGTTCACAAGTCCGCAAAATTGTCGAACCATAGATTACTGGGATATATTGTTCATATTATCCGAAAAATATATTGTTTATATATTGTAAGTATTAAAATAACTCCAAACTCGTGATTAATTATTACAATAGTCGCTCCTTGTGAAGAACCTAGATAGCCTGTATATAAAATCCGCCTCTACCCGAAGGAAAACCGAAAAAAAACCGAGTAAAGAATTACTGTACACAACCGTGCAAGGTTGAGTGCAGATAAAATTAAACATATGAATAATAAGAAAACAATAATTGCATACTGTAAAATAGTTTTGAAATGAAAATCCGAGAAAAATAGCAGAATATGTGGTCGGGAACACATTTGTGTGGAAGAAAACGTTGAGTTTTATAGCCTGTATTACAAGAGGTTCAACCATTAACGTGCGAGACTTGGATTACCCTCACAGGTATTGACTCAAGCCAATGGGAAGTACCTCGTCCAATGGAAACGTACGTACACCATTGTCTTGCTGGAGAACTGAGGAACTCACACGAGGTTGGCTCATCATTAAGATTTCAAAAAACTCACAAACGTATATGAATGCAGGTATGAAATTTGTGACTTCTATAGTTGTCCTTGATACGCGAGATATAAAATTTATGGAATAAACTCTTTCTAGGTACTTAACAGGTAGAGAAGCGACAAGTCGAACAAACTTCCAAGGAGTATAGACAAGATTCTGAAACTTCGGCGGATCTTCTGAGCCCGCGTCATCTAATAGGCGCATACCGTGACAAAAATGGCCGCCTTTTGTTTTTGTTTACCTTGGTTGCTCAGGCGAAAGTTTTATTGATAAAACCGTTTTCATAAACATTTCAATACTGAATCAACATTATACACCTAAAATATAAATTAGACACTAATTAAGACCTACTCTATCGGACTATTTATGTCCAGTTTTACCCAGTCGATCGTGCTCCGACCTTTCACGGTATTCACTTCTCTTTGCAATGTGGACTTAATGGCAGTCACCTAACAGTTCCCGCTGTACTGGTGTGGGTGTTTCAGATGACGCGACGTCCATGTCGCTTCTCTACCTTATAAAGAACTCTATTTCTAGAAAGCTATAAAGTCATCAGTAACTAGTTCACAAAATCTTGTAAGTCACATTCAACATTTTTAGAGATAAATTTTCCCACAAGACTTCCGTGACAGCGCAGTGTCATTACTGGCTATGTTAACGGTTCATCCGCATCAAGTCAAAGAGAAAGAACGAGTTTCAGGGGAAGAATTGAAAGATCGATCTCATGATCCAGTATCGTTGGGGAGTAACTTCGACCTTGAGGATGGGATGGGATGAATAAGGTCGACTGTGGGAGAAGGTCAATCATATTTGCTCAACTAACTAAGAGAAACTATTTCTAACTTTATCGATGTTTAGCTATTTACATGGCGTTGATGATTAATCAAATGTGTCAGTTTCAATCAAGTTTCGTATTTACATACCTGCAAGTTTATATACTTATTGTTAGCGCACACACTTTAGCTTTTAAGAGACCGTGAAATATTCCTCATTGTCATCGTCAAATTGTTATAACAGTAAAGACATAGAAAGAATTTTCTTTAAATATTTTTCACATCCTTCACGTAATGATTTGGTTTCCCCTGTTGCATACCTTATCCATCCGGGCTTAAATAATTCATTATTTAAACAGATTCTTTTACGTTCAGGCGGGGTAATTGTAAGCAAGGGGTAAATGTAAACGACCGATTTGTGCGCCGCTCCAGGATTAAGAGAAAGTAAAAGACGGTCAAAACAGAGTCAGAGAAAGTAAAAGTTGATGGCTCTGTGGATGAAATATAACAATTCCGCGCTTTTGAACTCAGCAGTTGATGTATTCTAATATGATAATTGAGGTATCCCGAAGATTGAAAATCGAAGTTACTGCACTTCTTTTGTGGAACTTCATTTGGCAAATTTTTGAAATGTATGTTATTTTTGTTATTTACTGAGTCCTGGATTTCTGTATTCTATAATGTTCTGATAATCGATGAAACTATTAGTTTGCGTTTTTCTGAATTTGTTTCAAAATACACAAGTACAATGGGGATACTGGATAAATGTAAACATCCAATCGAAATAAATGTAAAAATGGCATTAAAGAGGCCAAAATGTAATACAAAGATTCCGCAACGGCAATGACATATGCCTATACTAACAATCTTTCTACTCGTTATATTAAGAGAGAATTCGGTAATTGTAAACAGATGAATAAGTGTGGAAAATCTCATCCTTGTTATCTTCGTTACGAGAGTAGGAGAGTGATCTGATCTTCTATCGGATTTTTTATTATAGACCCCTCACTTTGAACTGCTGTAGAAGGCACAAAAATCACAGAAAAACATAATTAACACCATAAAATTTTTCATGTTTTTGTTCATATACTTAAATTAAAAAATATTTCTAATGAATAATACTTTTAAAATAGCAGAAATGTTTTTTTTTAACGCGAAATTTTCACACTTTTTTCCGATCCGTCGTCTTTACTAATTTTTACACAACAAACTAAAAGTGTCAAAAATAATTCTTATTCAGCGAACGATTACTATTATATTTGTGACCATTTACAAATTTTGAGCTTGTATATGGAAAATATAGCGAGTTATTAACATTTTTCGAAAACATTGCTACAAGCGACCAGACACGTTTTTAAGGAATAAAATTATACTGTTGCCATTAGCAAAATACCGTGATCACATTATCAATGAATTTAAACGTTTAAAACTTAGTATGTAACCACAAATAAGTGATAAACAGAACTATGTTTCATTTGACGACAAGCGATGTCTCAGCGGCGAAGAACAGTCTGGTCGTGCTGATGTCGCGCGCACACAGTTCACACTGGAGTCCTCATCTGATGTGGTTACGCAAAGGATTTAAAGAACACTTCATCTCATAGATAACTTTTTCGTAAAAATTTCATAATTTTGTTATTTGATAATCATTTCTGTCGTATTTCGAACAAGGTAATGCTAGAATATTTAATTCGGTTCTCAAAAATATTAAAAATAATTTTTGTAATTAAGACATTTTATGTTACTGTTTTCAACTTTTATACAATAACACGTACGATAATTGCTATTGTACACTGTTTAAAGAGGTTGGGGAGAGAATTTTTGAAAGAACGTTTAAAGAACGATTTTATAGAGTGACTTGCAAATTATCGATCTATTTATATCTTATTTTCTTTTGCTTGCTGTTCTTCCACGTAGAATTGATAGGATCGGAATAAAATACTTGGTAATTGTGGAGCTTTAGCAACATTATCAAAGCATGATAAATTAAAGGTCGTTTTCATGTTGCTCATTTCTTTATTGGTGTTAAAAAAATGTTACTGATGATGGTTGCTATGCAGCCGAAAAAGCTTTTTAACACCAATAAAGAAATGAGCAACATGAAAACGACCTTTAATTTATCATGCTCGGAATAAAATGTTTTATGGGGAACTAGGTGACTACCCGGCATTGCCCGGAAATTTTTTACTCGTTAGACCAATGAACCCACTCACCGGAAGCCTCGCTGGAATTTTTGCTTCCGATGCAAGATACAACTGCGACAGCGCGGTTGTACCATTTTTTAAAAAACACTTATAATGATGAACTTAATATGAATATGGCTATATTTTCCCTTCGATTTCATTGATATTTATCTTCAACTTCATTTTTTGTCTTTCTTTTCATATATTTAAAAAACAATAGCCTATGTTCATCCTGGACATCTTAAATCTCTTTGCTAAATTTCATCACGATCGGTTGAGTGGTTCAGTCATGATTAAGTAATAAACAGACAGACATACTTTCGTACTTCGCATTTGTATGGATTCCTGCGCACCATTCACTTGTTTTAAGCCATACAAGTCAGAGATTGTTTTCAAATGGAGTTTTGATAATGTGATGAATGGAGTTTTGTAAAGTAAATGTACTCCACTATGCATATTTTGTTGATAAAAAACAGAATATAAGTTAAAATACATGAATTAGCGATTTCAGGACACACTAACTTATTGTTGAAGAAAGTTAATTCAAATCATCAGAATGTAATAATTGTATTTTAAAATGTTAAATAATATTTTACAATGTTACTAGATTTTGGTGATATAGTTAATTTTCTTTACTATTTAATGTTGACAATTTCCAAAAAAATTGTAATCCCACTTTCATTACGTTAATTGAGTTTGATACCTTCTATGGGTGGAATATTTCGTTTTCCATTACTCATTCTGTCCTCCCCGTGAATCTGTGAATTTACGACGAAACGAAACCTAGAAGTTCATTAATGTAAGACCACTTATCTGACGGATGTAGAACCGGAAGTACGTAAATCTCTCGCAACGCGAGGCCGTCACGCACATGAGCTGACAAGATACGATAGCCAATGACAACAACATTGCGTACAAGTTCACTTTAATTAGAATACAGATGCACTTCCACAGTATTCTTTTAAATATTTTTGGAAGTTATTTAAATTAGAATAATTTATCGCTGTGAATGCTCTAAAGATTGGAAATAGCTATTGGAGATGGTCACGATTAGTACTAAACTATTGTTATTGTGTACATATATTGTTTGATGATTGTAAATCGTTATCCAAAGATTGTGATGAGTTCGAGATAGCATATTTTTCAAAATATTAACAGCGAATTAAACTGAACTATGAACATCCATATCCATACTAATATATAAAAGCGTAACGCAAAAGTGTGTCTGTCTGTTTGCATACCTGATCACGACTAAAGTACTGGATCAATCGTGACGAAATTTGGCAAGAAGATAGATTAGAATACATAGACTAACTTTTAATTTTAAAATGTGGAATAAAAAAGACAGAAACATGTTTCACAATAAATGTCGATAAAATCGGGAAAAGAGAGAGTTATATTTGCTTACGCTGACTAAACGGTTAGAGATAGGTGACAACTATGAATGGCAATATTGTTTGCTTCAAAGAGTTCTACAAAAAAGTCCGCTACAGCATATGTTATCTACAAAAATACTCCAATTGAAGAGAGTAATTTAAGAAGGCAAAAAAATTATCATTGTTTTCTTTAATGAATTATTTGTTTTATGCATTTAACAAAGATTAAAAACGTCTTTAAATCAAAAAATTTCGATAAATAGTTTAGATTAATAAAATGATGTCACCGGGTCGTGCCTCGGAAGCGAATATTCGCGGTTCCCGCGAGATGGTGTGTTTATGTTACGCACAAAACCCAAATTCGGCCATTGGACGAAAAAAAAAACGACTAAAACTATGCACTTTTGCCAGAACTAGTTTTGAGCGTTTTCAAAAGGAATTCATTACTTTCGGGGTCACTGAAATGAATAGTGACATCCCCGATTCTGCATAAGATCATCCCCCATTCACCCATCAACCCCAGGGAAGGAGATGTCATATAACAATTAGAAAAATGATAAATTCGCAGTTTCTGGTGTCGCTGAGATTAAAGGTGTCACCGCTGATATCGTTTAAGTCTTAATACAGTCCCCATGGAAATGACACACTCCATTATCCCCTAAAGGGAGTGGAAATGACATGAAACGAAAAAAATAATTGAAAAGGACTGATTTTCAACAAACAAATAGTTTTCAGGGTTGCTGATGTGGAACAGTTAATGCTGTTTAAATAACATAGAAGTACGGTACCTTTGGAGCTGAGGGGGAGAAGGGCGGGACGTAAAAATAATGTAAAATGACCTCAATTAGAATCAAATCCGTCGTCTCCAGGGTTGCAGAGGTGAATTATTAAAATCAAAAGGAACGTTGAGAACTTGTGTAACTCGTAAAAATTATCTAAAATGATCGATGAAACTGTCGGATTTATAATATTCGTGGAAGATATAAGAATTTTAGCGGGAGTACATTCATATCTACACTCGTAGTCATAGTTTCATTCAGGACCATGACAAATTAGGGATTGGTACATACAAAACGGAGAATCTTCAACGTTATCGTGCACATAGTATATTTTTATTTTACTATCTTTAATTAATAAGACAAGTTGTCATATTAATTTATTATGCTTTAATATACCAGTCAACCCGGCCAGTGTTGGACGGGAGTATATTTACCTCTCGTTATAATTCAGTGCATACCAATAAAAAATGTTTGCATTCTCAAACAGTGACGATTTCTTAATTAGTTCGTGAGATTTAATGAATAAGAAATAAGGCACATCTTAAAATATATTTCAAAACAATTTACTCTGAAGGATCCTCTACAATACAACTGCAAGGTCGTCAAAGATTGAAATCTCAATCTTTAATAGTTTTTTTCTCTGCGTTGATGAATGTATCGGACCGTCAGTCAATCAGGAAAAAACCAAGCATTTTCATCTACTTAAACATGATTTATTGAAAATTCAAGAGTTTTTAGATATTCTATTTATGAGTGATTAAATACTAGTGAGATGTAGTGAATGTAATGTACCATACCCGTACCACGATGGACAAAAAATATTTGTATCACAATTCTTAAAGGAAAATATCTAAAAAAGCCAGAAGTCAATCTTTATATATTCAAATTAGAAATGTTTACTTACAAAACAGAGATATTGTATCTCCATTAATTTGCGAGGCTTAACAAAAATGGTGAAAATTCAATAAATCACATTTTAGCATAACTTAACCCTTAAAAATTAAAATGGGCGCTTAAAAAACGCATGAACGTTTTCGTGTTCAGATATGGTTGACCCTTCTGTATAATTTAGCATTGACAAAAACAGAACGTTTGCGTACAAAAATCGTGATGATATCTTTATTCATACCTGAGACACCCCAAAAATTCAAAAAAATACAGTTCACTCTAATTCACCTCTTTGAAATAAGAATTTTGAAAAAATCCTTTCACAGTGAGACTACGATTCAATTAAAATACAATGGAAAATTCTAGAAATTCTTTTATAGATCTTTGATTTCATAATCTTTACATACAAAAATGGAGATGATATATCGAATTAGTTCACGAGATACAGTGAAAATAAAGTACAATGCCATTAGGACGATCGACGAAAACCTGAGATTTATTCCCCTTTCCGACCATTAAAGAATGAAATGTCAAAAAATCTAAATTTCCGTTATTAGATAATTTAATTACAATGTTTACATACAAACATATCTCACTTAGTTCGTGAAAAGGACACACTCAATATATCAATGTGAGTCATAACTATGTAAATAAATAATCAGAACAGTTTTCATTGTGTAATAGAAATTATAAAAAATAAAATTATCTACAAATACAACAAAATTATTGCAATATTGCACGTCATTAGCTTGACGAATCAGCGAGGTAGGTCTCTGAAGTCCCATACGTAAAAGTGCAACATTCTGACTCGGTAAATCGAGTAAAATACAATTAAATATAATCTTTCAATAAAGAACTTTTTCTAAAAAGTTTTTATTTACAAAGTTCTGTGCTGAAAAAATAAAAATTCAAAATGATAGAAATAAAACAATAAAATGTCCTTCTTTGGTCACTCATCATAATTTTACATTGCATTCCCTTCCCACGAGGTACTAGGAGTATATAGTGGCTTATCGTGGAATTTAGTGTCATTGGCAATATCACTACTGGTTTCAGATGCCCCTAAAACTACGATCTCATAACTAATAGCGGTCATTTTCGATACTTGTTACATTTCATCCACTTCCCACCCCCTACCCAATGGGTGTATGTATATCCCTTGTGGAGGGTGACCATGGGCGTAAGTTGCATTGAGAGTTCAATTCAGCGGTACCAAAAAGGATGTATTCCACAACAGTATCGGTCGTTTTTGATTATTTTGACTTGCCACCATTTTGGCACCCTCTTATGGGTGCTATCAGCATATTATCTCCCCTGAGGATTAATGGTGAACTTATTGGGGTTGTCCTTATCCATCTCCACGGTACCGAAAACTATAGATTCCAATCAAATATTGTTTTCAATTATTATTACGTGTCCCCCCTTCCCACCCCGTCCCAGGAAGTGCCAGGGTTGTCTCCATGGTGGTTGTTGTCAAATAGTCAGTCATTGTGTACCAAATTTGGTTCAAATTGCTCCAAGCATTCTGGAATTATGGATGCTCACATACCCCCATTTCAACCCGCTTACGGATAGATTTTCGTAAAATCATTCCATAATAATCTATTGTCATGCAAACCATATTTATCTGTAAAATTACAGCTCGATTGGAAACTTGGACGTGGCCGAAAAATAAAATTACGAATTTGGAAACAGAAGGACAATATAAATACATACATACCCCCTATTCACTTCCTTAGGGTAGATTTTCCTAAATTGTACCATAATCTATTGTCATGCAAACTACATACACATTCATATGTACATCAAACGGAGCAAGTTAAGTAAAAGCTCCTAATATACTCGGGATGAATACTTTTATACCAATCCGAACATAAAAACACTCAAGCGAGTAAATACCATTTTGCCTCATGTCTCTTATACGAAAATAACATTTGATCCCTACTAAATACAAAAAGATAATAAATAAATAAAAATTGGCATCGAGTGTAAGAAGTTTCATTATTGTCGACAGGACAAAACTAGTTTTGCACGATTCTCTTTAGTCAGAACTAGTATTGAGCACTTTGAAAACGCTCAAAACTAGTTCTGACAAAACGTGAACGTCCAAAACTAGTAGTGAAAATGCTAGAAACTAGTTCTGAAAAAAAACCGCATCTGCCAAAATTAGTTTTGATCGTTTTATCCGTCCAATGACCCAATTCGAATTTTGTGCGTAACATATACTAGGCGCAGATACAAAGGAAGGTGAAGGAGGTCATGACCCCCCCCCCAAAAAAAAAAAAATCCTNATTGAAGCATTTGAACGATAAAAATCGTTCAAATGCTTCAATGTCTTTGAAAATCATAATTACTGATTAAAAATCAGTAATTAGTACTGCAGTATATTTGTAGAAACGATATAACAACGTGGCTTGATTGTGAGAGTGGGTGTCGATATGGATGACAGATGATACGCTCGTGGGAAGAGAGTCGTCTTCGGAGGGTCACGAGTTACGAAAGGCGGTTGAGTTTAAGCGGAACGCTTTGCGATGTTATGCTGCAGCATTTGTTATCAAACGAGGGTTCTCATAAGCAGACTGCTGCCATGATGAGATAAATAAAAATCTTCCACATAAATTATATTAATTTGAGACCAGTCCCTTTCTATTTGATCAGTATTCTATTAACATTGGTAGTACATTGTTCAATGTCATAAGACCGTGGTAGAAGAGTGAACTACCACTGGATAGAACGCGAACGTAACAATGAGGATGGAAGTATAAAATCTACTACATGAACGTGTTCCATCGTAACTTGACATTGTTTATAAAGAGAAAATATTAGCCATGTTTTCACAGTCATGTTTTCACTCTAGTAAAATACTCTGGCCTACGAACCAGGAGGTTGATTAAATTAAATTAGAACTCACCAATTGTGCGGTATTTGTTTGACAACCAGACTTCCCGCTTCCAAGTACGATTATTGTTTTCACTACCTTGACCATCGTCATCAGCAATATTAATCGTATTAGTTTCTCTAAAATTATCGTTTAAAGCCCGTTTAATGGTTAATTGTATTTTTTGGGAAGTTTTACTAAAGAGATTACCTTCATGAAAAGAACGAACATTCCGGAGACAACATTTACAGAGACCCTGGTAGAGCGGAGAATTCGTGACTGGAACCTGGGTTAGTCAAAAATTTCATAGTTTACTCGAAGTTGGAGAATTTGCATAAATCATTTTTGATCATAAAATTGTGCTCTATGTAGTTTCGATTTGGTACAGTTCTTTTTTCGTTTAACAGAATAATTCTTTAGAATTTAAGAACCTCCGGTGGATGCGGCCCTGATTTTATTCTTGCCCTTGAAAAATTAAATGTACATCAAAAAGTTGAATAAAAGTTTTGCATCTATTACTTTCCCCTTCCGCACAAAAGTTTTAAACTAATCTCGAAAGTAGGGCGTGACTGTTCCGAACTGCACATTAATTAACGCTTAGATGACCTAAACTTAGGATTTGCTTTAGAATTTTCAATTTTTTTCTGAGGTTGGGATGTTTTCTGGAACGTACTATGCCCAAGACCATATTCTTTTGTCATGACCCCCCCCCCCCCTAAAATATTAGTCTGTATCCGCCCCTGACATATACTGTCAATTTTTGTATTAAATTTGTATTATTTTGAATTTGAAAAATTAGGATGTTGTACATATTTTTGAAAACCAGCAAGTAAAAGTATTTCGTTGTTACAATATTATTTTTTCCTGAGAAAAAGAAGATTGGTCTAAGAAACGTCCCAGGCAACGTCGGGCAAGCTAGTAATTTTATAAATTACTTTACTGGGAATGATCATATATCAGTGTCGTGATTTCCATTAACTTAATTTAATATACATCGGATACATATCATTAATACGTATACGAATTACATTTGGTAATAAGCAATACTTCGAAAAATATTTTTGATAATTTGAAATCAATGGTCCCTTAACACAATAGAAACAATTTCGAATCGTAGTTTTGAATAAATTTGAACGTTTATTTGTTACTTAAAACAAATTTGGATGTGTACGTACCACGGTTATGGACTCATAAATTCGTTAGGTATGTTTGTCAAAGTCTATAGGTTAAAGTATTGGAAGCTAGAAATTCAATTATTGCAATGGATACGAATCAGCAAAGTTTATTTAACATGGTGTAACTTGGTAATATATATGTATTATTATATAATTATTGTACCACAAATAACTTTTGTGCGCAAAATAGTTTTTGATAGTGTTTCCTTTGTTAGCTGAAGTCGTTATACTTTTGTACATCGTACTTTTAATCACTTGTGTCTAGAAACACTTTTTACATTTCTTCATTACAATTTGCATAAAATAAATTTATTGAAATACTTATTCGTAACGAGCAAAGACAGACTCTTATATAGCCAATGAACGAGTCCTAACCTTCGCTTCACCAATGAACCGTGTCTGTAAACAAAGCAATTAAGCTTTTTTCTCGCTTTTGTGAGAAACGTACTGTGAAGCATGAGCAAAGATTCGAATAGACAAAAAATTGTATATTTTAGCGGTTTCCATTAAAACATCTTAGTTTTGAGTTACAGTAACTAATTTGAATGTCGGCATCGATGATGTAAATGATTTAAAGTAGATTTCTTGGTAGAAAACATGAAACAAATATTCATATTATTCATTTTCATACAAAAAGTTCGACAATAAGAAAATGTTCCATAAAAATTCTCACTACACCCGAAGAGTAATACCGTGTATTACTTATGCTGTGATGAATTTCATGTGAACGTTATACGAGTGATCAAATTAAATTTTGTTACATTTAACCGCTACAACAGTGAATTATTACTTCGTAAGTCTAATAAAAAATTTACTAAAGTAATGGAAGTCTCTGGCGAAAATAATGGCCGGTTAGATAAACTTTGCCGCTACATAGGATTCATAATGAATAAAAATTACATATGCGCAAATATAACTATAATAAACAATTGATGATGTTAAAAACAAGTGACTTCCGAGTACATTACATTTCCAAATTAGTCATGATATCATTCAATTTATTTAATGATAACGTATTTTATTTTCAGTTCATATATTTTGATATACTTCGTCGAGTGTTACAAATGTTTACTTTAAAATTTGTAAATTCCGCCAAATAAGTCCGATCAGAAGAAAATTATTTGTTGCCAAAAAATATTTTCAGTTCATATATTCTCTAATGAATTGGTGAAACAGTCTTCTTGTGCCTTGAAACTACATATATTGAAGAAATAAATTCCTTTATTCTTTTAGGTAGCATGACGGTTTTTACGAAGCAAACGTCCTTACCTCCAGCTCTATGTGAAATGCACGTGAGAGCGCGTGCGAGCGCGTGCGAGCGCGTGCAGCGGGACATGTTATCGGAGGAACCCGCATTTAGAAAATATAAGTGAAACGTATTTCAAAGTACAAATATCGGTGTTAAAAATTATATCAATAATTTCTTCTTCATAATGGAATGATCAAGAGAAACTGTGTTCCTTAACGCGCCCATAAATATGTATAAGTACGCGACCATTATGTTTTAAAGTAGAAATGCTTTTCTGAATTTTGCAACAATTTTCTCAAACTCAATTTCGTATGGATTCCATTAGTAGACTATATTTGGGTGGATGAGATGAGATCTCTAGACTGTATTCCAAACATTTATATGATCTAAATTGTGTTGATCTTATCAGAGGCGAATTTAAAAGTTGCGCCCCTAGGCAGTAGTAAATATAGCGTCCTTTGTGCTCAGATTTTATGTACAATGTGCATATATTATAATTTTTTTTGTAATATTTACAAAAAATATAATTTATATAATATATAAACTAAGTAATAATTATATATTTTTGTTTATTTGTTATTTGTATTTATTATTATAAGGTACAAAGTAGTATAAACATATTTACATAGAGTTAAGACCTTGTTCATAACATGATTAAAAATTATTGTTTAACTTAAAATTATAGAACATGCTTATATTATTAAATTAGAAATACTACTATCACAAAAGTAATACTTACAACTCAATTTGTCTTAAAATTTACAAATCATTTTTTAGAAAACATAAGGAAAGCAGCATATATTTGGAAACAAATTATTTTACCAAAGGTTGTACTTTTTCAGTTTCTTTCTTTTGGCGCCCTCAAAATTTTGCGCCCCTTGGCAATTGTCTATATTGCCTATGCCTAAATTCGCCTCTGGATAATAGTAGTAAATAGTAACTATTATCTAAGTTGCAAAGGTGAAGTTCAAAACGAAAAACATTAAAAAACATGTTAATACTTCACAACATTACTGTCGGTTTCGGTACTCAACCACTGAAATATTGATTTCATTGCCATCTATGAGCGCAACTATGTACTACGGGTACAAATACCACATTAGCGTCCCTGGCGTTAATTCTACGAACTAAGTAGTTTCAAGTTTTTCAGAAGTAATTTTTCCGTCTCTTCCAGTACACTGAAATCTTCTAGTACACTTATAGATGAGAAATTGAAGGTAAATGATTCCTCCTTTTTTTAGTACAGTGACACCTTTCTTTAACGAAAAATGATGAATAAATTGCAATTTTGAAAACTTCCCTCGTTTATTGTATAAAACCACGCTATGTATGAAAAAAGTGAAAATCTGTCTAAAAAATGAAATATCATAAGAGAGTATTATCTGTCTCAAATACATGGTCATATTGCCACAAAGCGGCGCACGGACAACTGAAAATTATGGTTTTCTGAATATGGTTCAGAAATGGAATTGGGCCGATTGTATAATTTTTTATCGAAGGAGAAATGAAGTGTACGAGGTAAAGCAAATTTACATTTTTGAAACTCCGGGAAACGACAACAGCTCGGAGACGTCCTCGCGCATTTGCGTTGCATCTGCGCAGGGAATATTTGCGAGATGCAACGCAAATGTGCGCGCAGGGAATATTTGCGAGATGCAACGCAAATGTGCGCGCAGGGAATATTTGACGAAATATGCACTGGATACCCGGTCACCTTCTACTCGCACTGAAATCGTGTTGAAGCTGCTGTTTCGTTTTATATATCACTAAATGTTGATACATGGATCATTCGAACCACTGGATTCATCTCAAAAATGGTTAGAACCTTCTTTGTAGGAAATTGAATGAGAAACATTTTGTTATATAAATAATTGTCTCGAAAACCTGACCGTTTTGCGTCAAAACGGTAAAAACCGCGAACGTGCACATTAGGGGTGGCTTTTAGGGGTGCGTGGCTCCGAAAAATTCGGTAGAGAGGTTATAGTCGTAAACAATACTACATTCTACACCTAATTACGAAGTTTCAAAAATTTACGAATTATTTCCCCTATTTTGCTAATTTCAGTGTGCGATTATACATATTTCCTTATCATTTCTTTGAATTCATTTTGATAAATATCAAATTATTAAAATGCATTAATATTTATTTATCTTTTTGTTAGAAAACACTCATGAATGAATTGCAGAAAGATAAATTTATGAATTATCGGTAAAACTTCACAACATTCTTTTAGTTCTTTCTTGTTACAATAGCAATCCTTAACTACGAACCATGATTTAAAAGTCATAGAATTCATGAAACCACCTACTACCGCAATTTTTTTGAGCTGCGACTGACAGTGGAGTCTGTAGGGACATCTAGGCTCCTACGCCTGTTATAATAATTATTCGTCAGAAATAAACTTAATTTTGCAAGAAACCAAAGCAATATCCTTGAAAAACAGATTTTGAGACAAACTGAATTTCGGGGCTCTTTTGTTTTTACGTTTTGTACAGTTTTAGTAGAAAGAGCACCTCTCATCTCGCACATATATGTATGTGTTAAATTCCTGTGTTCTTTCCTGGACGTATCTCGCATCATCTTCCCTTCTGTTTACTTGTAATTTGAATTTTTATTAAACTTGGTGAAATTTTGTGAAGTTGTCTGGACGAGACAGCACACCACTGCACACTATTTGAAGTCTCTACCCGTCACTCAAGCAACGGAAATCCATGCAATATGCGGGTATTAACTGTTTGTTGAACATTGACTTGTGAAGGGAGGTGGACAGGGAAGTAATGTTACTGCAAAGATATCATAAAATACGATTTTTCAATTTTTTGTCGCAAGAAAAATACTTTCCCATTATTATCTGTGATCCCCTTGCAAATATTTTTTTAACTTTTATTTTGTATGATTTATTTAATGATATTTCATTAATAAAACTTCGCGGTTATGGGTAAATCCGCCAGAGAGTTACAATTTCTGGGTGTCGTTGAATGATTTTAGATACAAGAAAATAACGCTACATCATATCGGCTGACATCATAACATCATGCTGACGCATAACATCACGTCCCACTAGTCCTTAGACTGAACTGTTAGTTCATAGTGTCACATTGTTCTATTTTTCTCTCTCGAAAGTCTCCTTTTAATTGATTGGAATATTTTCATACTCAGTGTTCGATTCATCGGAATTTCAACACTTCATTTGACATTCATTGAAAATGTGTACACCTACGTAGGTATTATGAAGCAAAATTTGAACATCTCTCTCGCCAGATACGTCACCTTCACTTTCAGCATCAAGAGGAAAATTATTGGAAGTCGTTTTTATTATATATCTGTCAGATTCATCATTCAGTATAAAGTTCCTTATGCACCTGAAGTTAAAAATATATGAGGAAGAAAGTAAGTCAGTGTGTATAGATATTCCTTTAACACGAACTCGCACTTCAAAAGAAGATACTTTGGAGACAGGAATCTTTCACTGGTGGACACACTCGGGCTCTCAGTATCGGGAAGAATGTATTATTGTCCCACAAGCTGGAGATTGCCGTTTCGAAGAACTGCTGTCACGCAGTCACAGTCCACAGTTTTAATATGTAGCGTTACGCGACATGAACGAGTGGGAGACGAAGTTGATCTCAAAGAACATTTCGTGTAAAGTAACAGCAAAACAGTTGAAAATCAATACAGTTTACTATTCATAAATGAAAAAATTGAAAAAGAAATTTGTTCTTCGTTGTAATGCTGTATGGAAGTCAACGCTATTTAAAAATAAATAAATAGTTCAATTTTTCAAAATAAATTAAAACAGTTACTTGTGTGATAAAATAAATGAAAAGAACAGTGTCAGGGAAACTGAAACATTTTTGTTCATAACGGTAATATTTGCGGGTCGCGAAAGTTACTCTGGGGTCCGAATTGACCCCATTGGTAACAGGAGGGTTAATCTGTACTCCATTACCTTTATAAAGTAAGAAAAGTTTGTATTATTAGTATTTCAGTAGTCTCCTTATAAAAGTGTAACGGAATAACGTAAGAAGTTTGGGACAACCCCTTCTTCATGTTTTTATTAACATTCTCATAAACAAAGTATAGAGAAATTATTTTAATCACGAGAAAACTTTGACTACGGGATTTCGACGGAAATATCCGTTTTGAGTGTCCGTGGTACTAAAAAAGTAATTTTGGTCCGTATGACCATCTGTGCGCACCGATTCTGGTTAAAAGGATAGGGGTCAATTCATTCGTATTTTGCATTTAGCGTAATATCTACTTGTCGTCGATGAACGTGCTCTGAAGTTTTTACTCTTCATTTAAAGGATACTTCATATTAAATATGATCTCTCTTACCTATTCCAAGAATTTTTGCGCTACTATGACTGACTAGATAGAATAGAAATAAAAAAGGACGGACTAGATAGAACAAAGAAGACTGACTAAATAGAAAAACTTGGGTACGACGCGGTATGATGTCACGAAATCCGTTCTGACTCGACGCCACCTGGACCTCCAAGACTAGTACATCCAGCGATCGTCAGTCAACAGTACTTGGTCCACTCGCCGTTGATACAACACTGCTTTCGTGACGTCAGGCTACGTCACACCCAAGTCTATCTATATAGTTGGATCTGGAGTGTAATTAAACGACGTCAAGACATGTTCATTGATTTAAATCCCAAATTTCCATGGGAGTAACAGTGGAATTCTCGCTTTTGTGTTTCGAAGCGACGGCTGTGGTCATGCACAGCGAGTTGGGATTGTTGGCGCGGTACGTGATAAACTTCCAACCCAACGACGAGCAGAAGCAGCAGTTGGCGTACGCCTTTGATTACGTCTCTGCTTGGACCTCAACGATCTTCAGCTCTCTGGACTTCGCTCGTGTTATTCATGAAGCAGGAGGCGCGGAAATCCATGGCCTCGTCAATGACGATCCGGACGATGAATGATGTGTACTTCGCGAATAAAATATATTTCATACAAGTGTCAATGTAATTATCTTGATGCACGAGGGTGGTTGGATTTCTGATCCGAGTACGAGGAACTAGAAATACGTGTAGGATATGAGTTTAGTGAAAAAAACCCAGGCTAGGAGCGCAGTTCGATTGTGCGTATGCGCGAACAGCGACCCCCACTATAATCCTCGCAGCGAAAGAAAAGTAATGAGATGTAACCAAAATGGAGTGAAAGTGTGTTGTTATTTGCCAGTTGTGTGTGTGTGGGGGGGGAGTGAGTGTGATCCAGTGTAGCTCTACCCATTCCAGACGGTATGCTACAGCACCCACACAAAGGTACCTTAACTCGTGGAAAAGTTAACTTAAGGTCGTGGGTTTGGGACCAAACCCTTTATCCTTCAAAATCGGATAATCACATTTTTATGTCGGGTTTTACTATTATATTTTTAATTACCCCCCCCCAATCCCAAGAAAGGCAATGATACAAAAATTAAAAACATGTTTCATTAAAATTTTTATAACTTGTATTTTGCACTATTAAATGCATTTAACTCGAGAGGGAGAGAGCTCTTTCAACTGAATGTCGATCAGGCTCAAACAATTTTATTTATTTATTTATTTGATGCCTTTTGGCGAGAATCAGGCCATAAGACCTGCTTTTCCACCTAAAAGGGGACACCAACACTTGGGAAATGGAATTGGGAAGGAGATATGTTGGGCTGCCGGGGTACTTATTGCACCGTATCGACATTTGTCTGGAGTAGGTGAGGGAAACCCCAGCTGAAAAACTCTCCTAATTCGGCCGAGCAGGGTTTGAACCCACGGTCTACCGCACAGCGGGGTCGTGGAATCGAAGACGCTACCACTAGACGCTGTCGGTAATTTTGAAGCATGGTCTTGGTGGAAATCTAAATGGCAAAAAGGATTCTTTGTACTGAAATACCAAACTTCATGCGAGCCAAGTTGTGTGTACTCTGATAGTTTGAAATATTATAGTAATCATGTTTGCGATATTTAAGATCAAGTGTTCTCATTAAAATATATCCATCGAATATGCTTCACTCATTCACTAAATATGAGAAAAAAATGATAAATTACAATAACATTTTTTAAATTTTCTTTTGATTATTCATGAATGATCATAAGCTATTTTCAAAGTTGTGTCCCATGTATCACTGAATTGAAAAATATTTTAGTTAACGCTACGAGTACATTTCTATATTATATGATTATAATTATTGACACCAAATACATTGACAAATTTAAAACTCACAGAAAATGAGATAAAAATTATATTTAATATTTTCAAATTGACTGATTAAAAATACTCCATCGGTAATTTCTTCTTTTCTTAGAAAGAAATTTTATCGCAAATCTAGAGGATGGACTTCGTTACCTAGAACTGTGTTTCCTAAACTTTTAAGACACTCAACAAATCCCTTTCATTTTATGAAATCCCACATCAAATGAGGACAAAAGAAAGACACTGCAACTTAAAATGAGTGTAAAAAATATTAATGTGAAGAATGAAACTGTTTTACGAATGTATTAATTATTGTTTTCAAGTTCAAAGAGGGGACGACTTTTCACATAATTAACGATCTGCACAGTTTCATCAAGAACTTTCTTTAAATTGGATGACATTTTCTGTACTACCAAGGCATAACGATGCAAAATGCAATGACTGCTGTTACATCCCGGCGCAATATTTTTAATTTTTGATAGTGTACCTTTTATTTTTCCTACCATTTCTGCGGCCCCCTCGCTACGTACGTCAAAACATCTTTTCCTGTCAATGTTTTGTTTATTCATGTAACAGTCTATGACTTGAAGTATTTCTTCACTTGTTGTCTTGGTTTCCAAAGACGTACAGAGCTGCAAATCATCTCCGATATACCTAAGGAATACAAGTAATATAAATGGACCAGCAACATCTGTACTTTCATGAAGTTGCATCGCAAATATATCAGAAGCATTCAATCTGTGTATGAGTTCATCTTCAATGTGGTCTGATACTTTGTGAATCCAATCAGATACAGTGTTGCACTGTTGCAACGTTCTTTTCCACACCTTTTCTAAGTGTACAACCAACAGCTGCTAACATACACGGTTCAATTAAGTTGTTTGCAATTGTTTCTTGTTTTCCTCACAGAAGCTTTCCTGTAACTTATGAGGAAAGATGCTTCAGTGACATTTAAAATCACATTAAAATCAGTTACATTTCAGTTACATACATACATTTTAAAGTGATATGTAACCGTTTATCTTCATACAATCCAAACCCTGATGAAGAGGTCAACACACCTCTTTGGAAACGTTGGCAACCTGTAACCAAAATGTAATAAAGGAAGAACTGTGAACAAGTAATTCTGTAGCAGTATGATTGTCTATATTTAAGACATATAGTACAGTGAAGGAGTTTACTGATAAGATAAAAAGACAATCAAAATTTCTTCATTGCGAAAATTGGATTTTAAATTTTAAAAACACCAATCATGGGACCGTTTTTTAAAAAAGAATGATTGAAATTTTAGGAGAATAACGGCGAGTATAAGTGATAAACTTAGTAATTATTTTGTAACATGAATGCCTCGTTAAATTATATCCCTTCCCCGTCTCCGCGCAACGGTTATACAAATATTTCAAATACTAATTCAACTATGGGATACCCGGTTCTTATCTTCTGGTAAATTTTATTTAAAGCTACTTTTTCATAATTAACATAGGTTAACAAAGTATGGTGCGGGTGAAGTTTCCATAGAACGTAAATTATCAATGCAATGACGCCTTCGGATTAGAACAAATGGCAAATTTTTAATTGAAAATTAAATTTTTCGCGCATACATTTTATGAATGTAAAAAAATCCTTATTTTAAGATATCCAAATCAAATAGCTTGAAATGAAACTTAAATCCAATTTTGAAAACAACAACTACACAAAAAAGCAAACCTATACAAAGTAAAAGTAATACAGTATGAATATATCTTGTTATAAATCGTATAACCGCCGATTATTCGTCTCTATTATACTTAAGCATGTTTCTAGTACTGTTAAATCGTGTGTCACCTTACCCATAATATGTTACAAAAATACAATACTAATCAAATAAATCTTACCGATCGATCAGCAACAACATTCTCGTGAATATTTTCTTGGGACTCTAGTCCATCTTCATTATTATGTCACTGCGTCTAGTCTTTAGCCAGTTATCCATGATAAAACTAAAAAGTACAATTTAAATTACCTACCAACACGGAAATAACTTGGTTACAAACTACTGTATTTTTGCTACACGTTATTAACCATAATTAAATCCAGCGATTCAATGACAAACGCAACTGATTCGCAGAATCCTGCTGACTTTTTCACGGAAATCTAGGAATGGCAGAACTAAAGGAAGATGAAGACTTAAAGAAGTATTTTTTTCAAAATGCGACAATATTTAATAATCAAGAAATAAAAGAACTGGATTTTACGTGTACTGCATTTGCATCACCAACACCAAAACAAAAAAAATCCACTGAAAATCATTTATTCGACTTCACCTGAATTCAAGACTCCAAAATACAAAATACAACAATGTGACGTAATATTTAAGAGTCCAAGAATCAATAAAACACAAATTCACTTTTAAATCCAGTATTTTATGGATTTAATGTTGGCATCAATTACCGCTCGTCGGCCACAAACTAAAATATCTGAAAATTACTGCCACGAGCTGATTATATAGCTCTAAGATGCGAGAAAGTACCGAGGGTGTGACGTCAGAAAACAATTGAGGAAGAAAGAGGCTGAAACGAATTGAGTCACTTTTACCTGCCTCTGGTTGTCGAAATTTACGGACTCAGTCCTCCGGTAAACGGGGTGCACCAGAGATGTGTAAGTTTCTCAATTCGTGCCTAGGGATTAGTAGACCCTTTTTCAACCTTTGTTTTTCGCTGTTAAAATAGTTTCTCAATTTCAGTCTGCCGTGAAGAAGAATAACCCCAACTCCGCCACTACCCCTTAGACCAAATGTTGCAAAATGTTAAGTACAAAATTATATAAACGTAGGCTTCTGCGACCGGAGTCAATATAAACTTGTTTGTCCCGGACAAACAAGCTTATACAAAATTATAGTACATTGTCAGAAGGACTTTCCGTTAAAATTATACGTGTTGGCATTCATGCGTCGTCTAAGTGAACACTTTGCTCTCGCAAACGCAGGTACTGATTGTAAGACAATGCCTGTATTATTGGGTTTCTCCTTTTTTAATCGAGTCATTTCAAGATTCCCAGTAACTTTCTTAAAAATGGATCTTTAATTGTGATTACACTTTAAATTTATTGTAAAATAAGTTCTTAATTGACCACATCACAAAAAAATTGTTTATTACTAAAAAACAAGGTGAGGGAGTTTTTGTTGTTGTGATACGGTTTACTCTTCGTTTTGATTTAGTGTAGACACAAATAGCACGATTACTTAAATCAATCTTAATTAATTCAAAAGATGTGGAGAAAATTCGAAAAAACGTACCTTTAAAAGTTTATTCGTAATTGTACCTTCAAAATTGGAATTAGAAAACTTTCAAACTTTTCACCCCTTCTCATCTATTTAAAAGAAAAATATCGAAAATTCTAGAAATTGGTTGTTAGATGATTAATTTAGGGAAGTTAAATTGTAAAAACTGGTATAATGATCGACTCCAATTTACTTTTCTGTAATTTATCCGGTTTGCATCCTGTTTACTCTCAGCCTCAGTTGTCTCTATATTAAATAATAATGTGCGATGACCACTCTCTATCTCATCATCGACTTCCCATATCGTTGCTGTCGTGGTTGTGATACGTGCCCCCTCTTGGGGGTCCTAGTTTCTACTTTCTCACAGTTATGGACAACTAATTTAACCGGATTTAACGGCTCGATCTAATTAAATATTCCTTAATCAACTCTCTGGGGCTACTCGCTTGGCTTAGTGGCGTATTATTTCCACTAGTGAGAGGGGGTTCGACTGGGGTGTGTGAAACTTGAGCCAGGATCATTTTATTCAAACAAGGAAATTAAATTAACCTAAGTACTATTTATTAACAAAATACTCCTCATTGGTACAGCTGTATCAATCCCCAATAATACAACAATGTAGAGTACCAGAAGGGTACTCGACAATACACCAAGTCAGACATAATGAAATTAAGAGTACAGTAATAGTTCTTCACAAGTAAATAAAAATACATTGAAAGGAAATACAACACATCACGCCACATGCGTCATAGTGCTTGTCCCACATAATAAAAGTTACAAACATGAATGTTCCGAAAATGAATTTTACGGACCATGGGTTGCTGATGGGTTGCCACCCATGCGCCGGAGTGCAAGCTTCCCCTTGCAATACCTGTGCGTTCGCCCGTCGGGCGCCTGGAAAAGATTTCAAGATGGAGGGGGCCAATCAGAATTAAGATGACAGAATCACGCCACCGAAAGGACGCCGCTGACAGTGTTGATCTCACGCTCGCGAAGCTGACGAGCCCCCGAGGCGGAAATGGCGCAGCGGTTTCTGCGTGCGGCCGTGATGCGGGCGTTGTACGAACAAAAATAATCTTATCTACCATTAATATATTGATAGAAAATGAAAACCCAATTGACATCGTCATTGGGGCCATAACAGTTGTATTTCTTGTTTGCAACGTTAAATCTATTATTGATGTTCCGTTTTGTTTTTGGAAAGTCTGTATTCCATATATATGTACTAAACTCAAATCTTTTTCAAAGATAATCTTGTCTATTTCCCGTCCCCTTTTGTCGTCTATTTATTCCCCCACAATTTGGATCCATCATTCCAATCATCGCGTAAGTAAACTTCTTCTCCTTTAAATTTATCTAATAGTTATCTTATCTTCCGAAAAACTCCCGTTCTTTTGCATGTATATTCCACATATACATTTATAAGAACCACATTTATTTCTCCTTTTACCACCCGTATTACTTGCATATGCCGCTTGGTATATTCTCTCATTCCCATTATTTCTATTTGTGTATTGCAGATTATGAAGGCGGACCGTGCATCACTAGTATGTTTTACTCTCATTCTTATTGATAGATATGGTATTTTGCCCTTGATGATGTAGGGTTCCTGCAATGCGCTTATATCGATGTTTTATAATTATGTTATATGTTGGCAACTCTAAGGCCCCTTATTGTCCACCATGTATATTCAACTGCATTACTCTAAGCACCATAATCAGTTTGTTTTTTCTATTATTCCGCGTTCCCGCTTGTACTCCTCACAGTCCTTGCTACGCACACTATGATCACATGTCTGCTTTTCCTTTTGCAATTAATGCTTATTGACTTACTTTTGTCGCCTTTGCAATCTTTCAAATCATGACCTGCCTCACCGCAATGGCTGGAGAATTGCTCTTTCTCCTTGCAGTAGCGAGCTAAATGAACGTAGCCGTGGCACAAGCAACATCTCAATGGCTCGATGAACGGGTCCACAAAATAGGACCGAAACCCTATATTCACTTTCACTTGTTTAATAATATCTTTATATAATGTTGATTCAATTTCAACAATCCAATGTTTTAATCGCCACTTTCCGCCCAATCTTCTTTATTATACGGACTTTACTTTTCACCCTCCACCCATTCTGTTGCTTCAATCGTTGAATCATTTCGTCCTCCGTAAATGGATAGAAGGTTCGCTCTACGCTTTATATCACAATTCAGCTAACGTTACTTTCTGCTGTTTACACTTTTCACGAGTAGCGCCCTGCTTGTTTACGACACTTTCTAGCGGGGTTACTCATTTACGTGTGGTAGAGAGCGTCCTGAAACTGGTTTCACTCGTGCCACGTATGGTCTGTTGGTCTAGGGGTATGATTCTCGCTTTGGGTGCGAGAGGTCCCGGGGTTCAAATCCCGGACTGGCCCTNGTATGGTCTGTTGGTCTAGGGGTATGATTCTCGCTTTGGGTGCGAGAGGTCCCGGGGTTCAAATCCCGGACTGGCCCTTGTTTTTTTAAAATACAATGGACATAACATTTTAGTGTTGCCAACACCCAATAACTACCAAGTAGGACATGAGTATTATTATGGGTTATTTAAAAAAAATATGCGTACCTGGTTCCTGTTGTCTAGTCATGTGACAAAAAGGAATTCTGATGAATAGGAATCTGTATTTCATTTTTATTTTTCAATTGATTGGGTTATATCATTGTCGAAAATTTGATTAAATGGGTAATACGTATTCCAGTGATATCCCAATAGTAGATATGCGAAGTTTATAAATTTATTTAATTATATTGATATTTCAAACTGTAATTTTGCTTAAAGTGAGGTTCTTCGATGAAAACAAAATATTTTTAATATCAGATTCGTGTCTAGCGACTCCGAGACCTGTAGGGTATACAAAATGTCAAAATATTGCAAAATAAGAATATTACATTCAAAATTATTTAAAAAGTGTACTTTTCCATGTTAAATCCCATTGAAATTTCAACCTCAGTGGCACGGGTTATTATTCTCCAAATCGGTTGAAACTGTGCCCACCTCACTTTTCCAGCATTTTAATCCAATCTAGGGGGAGGGTTTGCTGAAATTCGAACTTTCGTTTTTTAACAGCAACCCTTATGGATATGGATAACTAGGTGAAGTCGCCTAACACGATCTTGACGAGTCATTATGATATTAATTTTTTTTACTCACAACTCGCGAATGGAAATTAACACGGTTTTCGAAATAGCATTATGTGTGGAGTTGTAGTTCATGGTAGGTAGAAGTTACCAATGATACGGGGTAAGTGCGGGAACTGCTTCTGAGGAATAAATGTGTATTATCTATTTATAAAACTGCGTGAAATTGTATGAAGAGACTAATTTAATCCCGCAGACGACGCTGTGTGAATTCAGCTAGTTACAACATACACGTTGCAAGTGGGCTAAAAGAAAAAAATGAGCCAAAGGAAATACGTATGTACGAGATCTTCTTTAGATACAAGTCAATTTAAGTTCTGTAGTTTGTTAGTTTCTGTCTCTTGAGTATGCTAAAGGAAACAGCGCAAAGTTGATCAAAAAATGCATCTCATAATGACATATGCGGGATTACATCTCACAACCATGAGTGAAATTTTCGTATTAGTGTATAGATATGAAAATTTAATTTGCTTTTATTTTTATCTTGTTGAATTAGAGATGTAGGTAAATTTTTTTTATGAGAGTCTTGAGACAGAAGTTGACCTTCTTTAAGTGATAAATAAACGACAAATGAACACACATAAGAACCAAGAAATAAAAAAATCTGAAAAAGGAGAAAAAATAATTCTTGGAATGACAAGATGTATTTGAAAAATAATGTTATTTATTATACAAAATCTACGTAATGAAATTATACAAGTTTCATTAAATTATAGTTACAAATGGATACAATCATGTTCTATTTATAATTATTATTTATAATATTAAATACTATTTACTGTAATCTTTTGTTATAAACTTTCAAAAAGATAAATTGTGTTTATCACAAATTATTCCTATAACATCAGGAAGGAAAGTATTCGTGTATGAATATTTTACATTTTGAAAATTGCCTTTCAGGTACAACCAAGATTAATTTCGTGTAATCAATTAATATCTTTGGATTTCAGCTCAACTTTTCGAAATACATCTATAATGTACCTTAAAACTACTGCACTTCTTTATTTGAATAGGAGAAGTATTAACATCCCTCCGTAATATTGGAAGGATACGAGTGGACTAAAAGAAGTACGAAGGGAAATCGTGGAGATCTTTAATAGGGGGATAGACGTCATATATGTAAAACCATTAAAACGAGCGATTTTTATATCTTGTGCTTTCTAAATTACCCTCAATTTTTTCTTTTATGTTCATCTCTTGTGTTGTATTAACATCTTCACAGTATGGAGAGATGTAAATTCACTAGGTATTGTCAACCTCAACGTTAGATAGGTGGTACAGAACGTCATTTATTCGGCCATCATTTTTACGGTTTCCTGAGTTACCCAGATCAGTTTATTATGAAAATATAATTTTTTTTTGTTTCAATGGAATAAGTTGCAATTAGTGACTGGAAATTATACATCAGTGGACGTATGTTTCGAGTATATTTATGATAGTCGCGAAAGCTTTGGCCCGTGGACTTCGGAGATGATCATACTCTTTATTTAAAATGCTTAGTGTCTTTAAAATATTTAGTTTACATCATGTAAAGTAAACGGCAAGTTCTTTATTTTATTATTACGGTCGAAATTAGTCTGGATGTACGAGGTTGCACGGTATTTATATGAGAGATATAAATCCATGCTTGTTTAATCATTTGAGAACTTTTTCCTGTTATGTTTACTGGCTACTCTTTGAAGATTGAATGTGGTTTGAATTTTGTATTCTTTAATAATCTCCTGGAATTGGGATATAAAAATGTTAGCATTCGACGTTTCAATTCATTCAGTAATGCATCCTTCATTTTAAACCATAACTTCTTTTACTCCACTTTCATCCTTCGCGAGTAGAAACCTTACATGTTAGATTAATACGAGGGAAGTGCAGGCGAAGAAGGGCGAACCAGTCGTAGTATCGCGTGTGCGCAGGGACCGACAGCCATCAGTACCAAGAGAAGAAGTCCTCCAGCCAACGGGAATCGTCGAGCGGCATTCGCGCGCTCGCACGCTTTGCATCTGTACCGGCAGTGGCAGCACCGTCGTCTCCAAAACGTTCCCTCCATCCATGTGCACCTGCAACAGCNTTCGCACGCTTTGCATCTGTACCGGCAGTGGCAGCACCGTCGTCTCCAAAACGTTCCCTCCATCCATGTGCACCTGCAACAGCATACTGCGTTGACGCCTCCAATCACTATTTAGACGAGTTTGCACGATGTGGGTACATTTTTATTTTTTACTGGTATGTAAAGAAAAAATTGGTTATATAATTGTTATTGATAAAAATTTGGTATTATTTTTGCGTCATTAAGTAGTAATTAATTCAACTGTAAATATCTGCTTGATGAATTATATTTTATAAGATTTTTAATAAATGGTTGTGTCAACTTAAGAAAAAAGCTGACACAACCCTTTTTCTAAACTGTTATTGTTAGAAATTTTATTTCTGGGTACTTAAAAAGTAATTAAATAGTACTAAATATTGGAACTAGTTTCATTTGATTATGTTATAAAGGTTGTTCCAGCTTAATAGAGCTTTACGGTAATGATGCCTATGAAGGGGTCTCCAAACTCCAACGTCCGACCCGCTGAGGGCTTATGTCCGGCCCGCGGTCGGACTTTAAACTACCTGATGAGCACATAAACTTTCCTAGTGACATGGCTATCATTGTTCGACCCAAAGAGGACAGGTTTTGCTGATCAAAAGAGACTTCATATATCTCACATATTCTCAAGAAAGTCAAAGAATGATGCGTTAAAGTAACATAACCTTTCCAAACCTGTATTGTCTCATGAGTTCTGCAGTAAATTAATTTTTTCTTCTTCAGAAATGTTTGTGATATATATTTTTAATGTATCTAATTTGTTGATTAACATTAAAATCGTGGTAGTCCTATCTAATGTCGCTAGAATATATCTACAAATGATTGGCCTGTCTGTCTTCTTAGATTTTTCAACCCGGCCCTCAATTTGAAAATTTGAGGTTTAAAAACGAAACTTCCGCAGTTCAAAACTAGTCTTGCAGAATTAGTGAAGGGGTTTTATGGGGTCAGAGGAAAAGAATCCTTTGTGAGGAAATGATTTTTATCGGGGATGATAAAATGTCATGTTGCACGGTTCGTCTTAATTTGTAAGGCATTTTCAGTCCTTAACCATTTCTGTTGTATCTATTCAGTGGCGACGATAGTGGACCCGCGGGGTATGCGGTGCGAGGAGACCCCGGAATTCTTGGGGCCCCATCGTGGTAAGAAAATTAAAATAAGATAGATAAAAATTAACAAATATCACAAGTTTCTCGATTTAATGTACAACGAAAAACAATTTAATTATTGTCGTAAATTTATTTCTTCAACATAAATTGAGTAGAAACGAATTTTCCTGGCCAGCTTTATATTGAAAGTGATTTAATGTACGAATTTATACAATTACAATTATAGTATACATTTATACAATTTGTTGTTACTAATATTTTTGTAATCCTGACAGGAAATCAAGTTTAGTGAGTTCACGCATATTTGGTTCTTCGCTACTCGGGCTCATTGCATCGGAAAAATCAACGAAGGAGTTTTAAGAATTCTCTTTCGTGTATCTGTTACCGGCAAAGTAGGAAATAGGGTTATGTTGGAAAGGCTGCAGGAAATTACAGTGATATATATCAAAATAAACCATACAAATATACAAGTTTTCGAGATAAATTATAAATAGTTACACTGAAGAGAAATACAAATTGCTTTATACTGAGTGTAATTTGGTATTTCGTTTAATGTTTACGTGATAATTGGGTATAATTATATTAGACAACACCAATTTTTTAAAGGGGTGGGGCTGAAAAATCTTGCGGTGAGGGGGGTGTTGCCGAATCCTTACCGCTGCCACTGTATCTATTATTCTGATTACTACCGACACGAGAACAACATGTTTTTCGTTTTTATAAAATGATGAAAATATGAGAGGGTGCAATTATTTTTACATGGAAGTAAAATTGTGTCCTCCATGGTTCGTTGCGTTATGATTTAATGAATGCAGCTTAATACTTGAACGGGTATCAATGCAATACTATTTAAATTTTAAAAATTAATGCAACACGCGTCTTTTAACACAATAATGAACATAGTTAAAATTGTCATTAAGGAATTTCGAGTGAATTTCGGAGAACTAATTTTTGTCGATGAACTAAAAAAGATTACGTTTCCGCTACAAATGGCGGAAATTAGAGGAGGGTGATATATCGTGTTTCATTTTATACGATCTCCACTGGTAATTTAATATCGTCCAAATCTCCTTTCTCTTTTTGTTCAAATCAATAACTATAAAATATAAGCTCCTTCGTGGGAAGACTTTTCAATCTTTAGATTTCAAAATTTACGTTTCGATAAGGAGCGATGAACTCATTCGAGTGAAAAGTATTTATTACACTTGCACACACACAATGGTATATTATAAAGACTAGTCCTATGCATTTTGCCATGCAAAAACCGAATCCTGGGCCAGAATTGCTCTACCACTCGCTATTTTTTTAATTCCGAAAAACCGTCCCTAAACACATGCAAATACGAAAAATCTCGCTTTTGGAGTGATAAGTGTTAGGTACAACAGACTGAAAATGACTGTAGGACTATATTTATGAGTATTTTGATTCACGTGTGTGTATTGTGCGCAATATAAAATACTGGAGGGTGATACAATGATTCCGACGTCAGAATCGGATTCAGCATGTCAAAATACGTGTAGATGTGGTCGTGCAGTAACTTTCATTCTCTTTTTACTATTGTTCCAAAAACTGGTGGTTGATGGAGCAATGAATTCAGATTAAGGACATCAAGATAATATAAATATGATCATTTTGTCGGTTATATCCAATGCTGATCCCTCCCAAAGCAAATTTTCAGCATTCTCTGAATGTATGGGCGGTTTTTCGTGATTTAAAAAAATAGAGAGTAATGGAGCATTTTCGGCACCAGATTGGGAATTAACGCGTCAACATAGTTCTAGTCTTTGGAGCAGACCAATAAAAATATAATTATCAAGTCCCTTGGACCTTGATCGTGATTTTATGAGCGCGTTTTATGATATGTTAAAAATTGTTCCTATCTCTGTTTTAAACTTGACTATACTTGGACTGATTATCTTTTACCTGAAGAGGATCCCGTCCATTATCGAAAAGTAAATTTGAAATCTGAAGTTTAAAAAGTCTGTCCATAACGAAGTCGTCCTATTTAGAATGTCAAACGGACACTTCTACAATCATTTTTAATTTAATTCAAACGTAGATGGAATTAACGATAATTCAGGAATGTCTTCATTGAGAAACCGATCTTGTTTAATAGACAGAAGATACAATCAAATATTCTTTGTTGATCAAATTAATGAAATGTTGATTCTAAATGAATCGAACGATGAGGAGCACGCAGTATGATTATCTGAAGTGCTATGATCCACCGTGATTCATATCAATCTGTTTATCACTCCTTCACGATATTATCAACTGATTAGAAGAACATTGATGTGAATAATACGCCTAAATGTAAATTAAGATAATTATAACTACAAGAGTGTATTGGAACAGAACCGCTTCCTTATCAGCCACCAACCTGCGGCATTGAAAGAGAACCTAGCCTCAAGCAGGCATTCAATCTTACGAATCTTAAAACTTTTTCATCCATCTCTGACCATAAAATTTAAAAATATATAATTTATTTAGGATTTAGGAGTCAGTTCCACGAACTGACAAGGCGACTTGAAATACTAGATTGTTAAAAAGTTCTTAAATTGTGTCCGCCGATAGCCAAGATGGAAAATCCTATTGTTTTCATTTTTTCAAGTAGCTAATTTTCATTTTTTATGATTATTAATTTTCGTATTTGAGAAGCATTGCTTGGATATTTCGTATTTTAGAATCATTGTGTGACATAATAGTAACAATGTGATAACTTTCGGTCAAGTGAAAATGGCGACCAGCCGGGACTCGAACCCGGCTGGTCTCTTGCTTTGAACTTGCTTTGGGTGAACCGGTGGTGTAGCGCTTAACACCCTTGCGATCAAAGCAAGAGACCCGGGTTCGAGTCCCGTCTGGTCGCCATTTTCACTTGACCAAAAGTTANACGTGTAGGGTACACGGAAGAAATATGTACCTAATAGTAACAATGTCAACATTTTATAGTATATACCAAAATTATTTATTTCAAGTTTGCATTTATTTCTGCTTAATAAAAACTATACAAAATGACTTTTGGCTTTGCGCAAAGTTTATGAAAAATTATCATGAATGTATATATCAATTACCCAAAGCATGAAAATGAGATAAAATGATTTTATTAGATATATTCCACAATATCCCCATGGTACTTTTCTAATATGTTTATTTAAATGTTAGTTTGGATCTGGTGCTCTTCATATGTATGAAAACTCAAATAAGTGATGCGCTTCCAATTAATGAACAAAAATATAATTCAATAATGAACATGAGAGCTTCAATAATTTTATCCCTTTTTAATTGAATTTATTCTCAACTGACATATAATTCCAACTGTAAAATTACACACTAGAATGTATCTTTAGCTGAGAACAACTTATTTAAACAATAAAGGAAAGGAGCGAAAGTATTGCTCAAATATCAACTAAATGAGTAATTGCGAAAGAAGAAAGTTTCAGAAAACTTATTAAGGATAAACATTTTTTACTATGCACAGCGATTTTAATTCTTCGACTTTTCCGGTTTGAGGCGACAGAAAATTTACACAAATTGAAATGTTAACAATTATTGAGTCATCGGACGTACAGTATTCAAACAATTTTAATTTTGCAAATAACTAGTTATCTTGAGTTATGAAGCACCCTCAAAAAGTGTTACAATTGCTAACGTGAATAATCTTTATCTTTTAGCAAACTTAAAAACATTTATTTATTACCTTCATTCGGGAGAATGGACTGCTTTTTTACAATGAAGATTACGTAATTTTAAAAATCCTGCCGAATGAAAATAATATGGGTATCGATGGGAATCTATTATTCTCACTAAGGTCTGAACCTTCACTGAATATGAAATCGAGTTTCGATGGTATCTGAAGTCTTGAAATGTGAAAAGGAACCCGAATCACCTGCGGTCCCAAAATTAACAATATAATAGATAAATGATGCTTCATGCGCCTTATAACAAAAAACTTTTTTATAATTTATTATTTATCAAATCTTTTTTATTTTAACAACTTATTTTTTCCCCGAAGATACAACTACTCTCCTGAAAGCAAATGATAGATACATCCCTATGAATGAATCTGACCTGCAGTAGGACAACGGTCGTGCCAATTACGGAACCACCAGGGACCCGTGGCATGAGTATGGTGATCGCCTTCATGGTGATGCATATGGTGATGATGGAAGAACCAGGGTCGCCGATAGTCACGATGGTCACTTGACTCATTTTCGGAGCGATGGTGCGGCCAGGAGAAGAAGCGGTGCCTGGGACACGTGTCATTTGTCAAAGGCGGCTGTGGAGCCGGGGTAGAGGTAGCTCCCGCGGCGCTGGCGTCGTCGGTATTGTTGGTCGCCATCTTCAGTCAGCTGTAGAAAATTGCGAAGTAGAAACACCAATTGAGACAAGGGAGACACTACAAGGAGCTTGTGCGCAGGGCTGAATTATTAAATGTATGCATGGGAGACGGAAAGGCTGCAAAGTAATTTTTCAATTCAAGGACTTTAGATATCTCGAGATCGATATTGACATTATTCAACGACAATTTTTTGTAAACAATTATTTATTTTATGCCACATTTCAGCAGGAGATTGCTGTCCTCGTTAGGTTGGTCTTGTTTCCAAGATAAATCAACATTTGTTTATATGTTCAAATGTTCAAACACACACGTTGACCTGACGATGGCAACAATCTCCTGCTGAAACGTTGTGGCATAAAATAATTTTTTTCTACAATAAAAAAGATCGTTGAACAATATCGTGATATCGTTTATAGAAAATTTGAGACAATACTCACGAATGTATCATTTATCTTAATTTAATTTACAAATACGACAATCGAGTAAATAATTTTAAATCGATTAATAATGTGCTAATATAAATTAACCTCTGGAATTGGTGAACAAATAATGAAGCCATTCGTTTCGTGAATTTTAGAATGTTCTCCTTGTATTATAGCTACCTCTATTTGCAGTATAGTTGCAGTATTATAGCTACCTCTATTTAGAGTGAAATGTAAAATGTTAATGACTGCTTGTAGTTACGCACCTGTTTTAACAAAATGGTCGATCTAATTCCACTTATTTACGTAGTTGCTCTTCTACACCAAATCACGAAAACAGAGACAATGAAGGTGTATCTCCTCAGGCGAAGTAAGAGACTGAAACGGCAGGTTCTCGAGCGCAGGTATATGAGCTGCCAGATGCGGCTGATGCCATAGGTTCTCAAACGCGGTAATTTTCGCGTGCGGCTGATGCAAGTGTGACGTCAGACGCCTCAGACAGCGCGTCGTGGTCCGCAACGAATGCGGAGGCGGAGTGGAAGGGGGAATGATGCAAACGAAGGCCGTTCGTCTTCCGCTAAGGAGTGCTTCAAGACGTCGAAAACCCATTTGAAATATTTCGTCATCTAAACGTGAGAAATACCTTGATGAAAACAAGAGCGGGCAGTTTATTTCTCTGTAGAGACGGTTTATAAAATGTACTCCCGTGTAATTTCTAATGGAATCTATATAAAAAACGTAATCTATATAAACACGTGCCTCAAATTCAATATAGAAAAGAACAGTAAACTTTCTTAGTTCTCCAACCAATATAGAAAGTTATTTAATGAAAACGGTCGCAAAACTGGAGAACTCCATAGTTCATCTAGAGTCCAATCTTCTAATACAGTACAACACCTCATATCCGACCATCCCCGGATAGGGCCATTGTCGAAACACTAAGAAGGTCGGATAATCAAAAATAAAATGCTTTTGTAGACCGTGAAACATCTAGATTGATGCAAAACCATACATAATATTACAAAATATAGATCAGAGCACCATACGTAACAATAAACAAAAGACAACAACGTAACAACAACAAACAAACAAACAAACAAAGCATAGCGTTGACGTATCACTTTCAAGTTGATATAATGCAGGAGCTGAGACGACTTGAGTATGCAAAAATTCCGCACCGCAGTTTCTCTTCAGATTCAGTGTTCAGGGTGTCCTAGTGGGTAGGAAAGTGCATGTTCCTCAATCTTACAAAATAAATTCTTGTTTATAAAGCTGAAATTGTAAAAATTGTTCAGAGAAACAGAATACATATTCTAATTATATCGTGAATAGATCTCTCATCTGACAATGAAAATATTTGCTAAAATTACAACTTGCGACCTATTTTATGGAATATTTCGATATAATTTTGTATATTTTCAATTTTATAAATGTTTGTGTCATTTCTGCTTTTTTGTCAACATATTATATACCGTTTATATTTACGTTTAACACCACGTTCAATTGTTCTGTTGCTACGTTTATGACACAGTTTGTTCATACCTGACGACGACTCAAGTCTTGAAATTAGATGTATATTGAAAAGGTAAAAATATATCGGAATAGTCCATAAAAAACATTGTAAGTTGAAATTTATTTTTAAAAAACATTTCTTTTCGTTTTACATTTGACATTTTGCCAATTTCGTAACTTTTCCAAGCATCTTAACTCTCACCAGTGTAAGTGATTTGTCTATGTGAATGAGGTTCTGCTGAGTGCTTTGGACAATGAGAATAAGATGTGTTCGAAAACTTAATTGTAAACGCAAATACAAATTTGTTAAAATGTACAAATATTGACTTCTTGATATAAACAGAAATACTGTCAGAGGCATTGGAGATTTTGTGATAATTGGTATCTTGAAATGTGTGAATTTGGTCCCTATAAATATTAAAAATTTGATTACGCTGAAATCAAATTTTTTCTCGTATGAGTTCAAAGAGTTGAGAAACGGCAAGGAAGACTATGCTAAGGGACGGAAATGAGTTTGAAAATAACAGTTTCAATGTATTAGCGATCCGAACAAATACTCGTATGTATTCTAGAGACCATTTTTTAAGCCTTATCATGCTGAAGACAGTGTTATTTCGCAGGACCTTGCAACTTTTATTGACAATTGCAATCCATTCGCCACCCGTCTCATCAATGGAGCCAGCACTGATGATGGCCGCCATGCGGTCGAAAATATTTTATGATTTAATAAATCAAAAACTAGGTAGTACGACTACGTATTCTTTATACAATACTATGTATACTACCAACGCCGCACCTTAACATACAATACAAATTATAATCCTCCTAAATATAAAGTACTTCCTCACGTTCCGCCCAAAAAGTTGAGGTCACCGGTTATTCACCCTGATTGTGCAGCGAGAATGTGCAGCCAGTAAAAAAAAGAGACAGTTGAATAACAGCTATTCTTCTTCTCTTGGATTAGGATAAATGAAACAATTTTACAATTTCAAGAAAAATTGACAAAATCAAAAGAAAACATTTTTAGAGGTTAGACATATTTTCCGAATAAAATTTAAAAAATGTCAATTTTTCCCCCCGCTATAATAATTTTTACAGACTCTTTGTACTAAGTATCCCTTGTAGTAAATGAGCGGTACGTAAGAGTGTCTATTGAAGCTTATTATGCTCGCAAAGCAGAAGATAACTCACACGACATACACTCCAAAGTTGGATACCTCACTTTGGCGCATCATATCCCAGGTCGTCGAGACCCTTATTAGTGAAAGAGTGCAAGGTGTTTATCTGGAATAGTTGATAAAATTTTCAAACTATTTTTAATTTTAAAAAAATCACAAAATCATTTGAAGGCATTTTTGGAGGTTGGACACATATATTATTGAAAAAGAAAAAATATTTGCCAAAATTTTCCCCTATTTTTCATTATGATAGTGGGGAAAATATTGAAAGAAATTTGTTTGCGCTTTTTCGGAAAATGTGTGTCTGACCTCTAAAAACGCTTTCAAATTATTATTTTTTTACCTTTTCGAAATGTTTTAAAAATATGGAAGTTTTGTTAACTATTCCAGGGAAACATATTGCTCACTTTCACTAGAAAGCGTCTCGACCACTTTGAACATCGTACCTCAATGTATTGTACCCAACACGTCTTGGCGTGTGAGTCGTGTGACTTTTCCTCTATTTCACAAGAAAAATAAACTTCAATACCCTCTTTTGTACCGTTCAAGTTTCTACAAGAGATATTTAGTACAATAAATCTATAAAACGAAGATTAAAAATGGGAAAAAATATAAAACAATTTGAAAATAATTTATTTGTGTGTAATCGGAAAACGAATGTCTAGCCTTCAATTGATTTTTTGTACTTTTCACAAATTTGATAATACTTTCACAATTATTCCATTATACTTTGTTCTCTTTCACTAGGAAGCGTCTTGATGACCTGGGATATAACACGTTAAAGTCAGGTACCCAACAAGTCTTCTTGGTGAGTGAGTCTTGTGAGTTTTCTTCTGCTTCAACACAATCTTAAGTACCGCTCATGTTATTACAGGGATATTTAGTGTGACAAGACAATAAAAATGATGAAAAGTGGAAAAAAACTGATAAAAAGGAATATGTGATATAATTGATCAATTTTTTCCTAATAATAAATTTATTGTCAAAAAACAGTACAAACTGCGTATGACCACGTGGAGGGAAAAAAACTAATTTACTCTCCGGAAGCAAGCAAGGGACCATCCCATCAATTCCGATCAAGGGCCCTAAGGCAGAGGCGGATTCAAAATATATGTGTCTAAACTCTAAAAATGTCTTCAAATATTTTTGTGATTATTTCAAAAATTCGAAAAAAAAAATTAATTTCATCAAACTAGATAAAACACCTTGCTTTCTTTTACAAGGCAGTGTGTCGATGACCCAGGATATCGTACGTCAAAGTGAGGTACCCAACACCATCTTGGTGTGTGAATCTCGTGAGTTTTCTTCTGCTTCACGTGCATGATAAACTTCAATACACACTGCTCAAGTTGCGTACTTCCGTATTGCTCAAGTTGTATCAAGGGATATTTATTACGGTAAGTTTATGAAAAATTATGTAAAGTTGGAAATTAAAAAAAAAATTAAAAAATTTCTGTGTATGAAAAGAGTCTAACCTCTAAAATCGCCTTCTATTGTTTTTTTTCAAATATTTTTTAAAAAATCCAAGTTTTATTAACTATTCCAGATAAACACCTTATCTCTTTCGCTAGGAAGCGTGGCGATGACCAGCGACACTATATGCAAAAGTGAACAGCCCAACACACTTGATGATAAACATATCAAGTAAGCTTTCTTTTGTTTCGTGGTAGTCGAGGGAAATTGTCATTTAGTTATGATGAGATTGGTAAGTAGGATTTTTTAATTTTTTTCATTACATATGTTAAGATGAAGTCAAAACAAAATTGTTTTGCAAAATTGGATAGGAGCTTCGCGATAAAATTGCATAAATGTGAATTTTTGATGCATTTTTAGTGCATCGCTACACTATTTTTCTTAAATATCTCCGTTTCTAATGGTCGTAGAAAAATGATAAAAAAGCAAAATACTTGTCAATGAATAAACTATCGAACTGGTTCGTTATAAATACTTTAAAAATGAACCCTCAAGAAAACAAAAATGAATGAAATTTCGTTTTTTAACTACAAATGTAATATATAACGAAAATATCGGCGGATTGTCATGAAAATTAGAGAAAACGAGTATACTGATGATATAAACGCGTGGTTAAAATTTCATAAAGTAATATGGATTCTACAGCCACTTTTCGAAAAAATTTCAAATTGCCGCCATTCTATGTAAAAACATTGTAGGGCAAAAATTGTTTTTTAATTTGTAGGTTTTTTATGTACTTTCTTGTGTATTCCGGACCAGTTTGATAGTGTATTCATTCACGAGTATTTTGCATTTTTTAAAATTTTTCTACGACCATGAGAACCGAAGATATTAAAACGGAGAGTTCTTTCGAAAACAACCTATTTCATAATTTAATCAACTATTCAAGTAAAACATTTTGTTTTCTTTCACAAAGAAGCTTCTCCACAAACTGCGATACCTAACACGTGAGCTACCAAATACATCGTCAAGATGTGCGTGTTATGTGAGTTTTTTTTGTGTTTCCCAACCATTATAACCAGCAATACTATCTCTTTCATATATCTTACGTTATTTTAATGAATACATAGCCTGACAAGTGTATGAATATTGAAAATTTTTCTTTTTTTTGTTTCTTATTCAGAAAATGCATGTCCCTATGCTAATATATTTAGCCTATGCTATAATATTTAGCCTGCCACCTGAATGAAGTTGCCTAGAATGTGCCTAGAAAATTTGAAAGGAATTGGACCTCCCCTTTTGGAGAAGTCAATATCAGAAGATAACGTAAACATTACGTATTGGTAAATTACGTTATTTGTCTTACTGGTACTGAGGTAACTACACTATGGGGAACTCACAAATTGTAATGGAAGCAATATAGAACTTCGCAGTTGCTGCTTCATAGAGTAATCGTACAGAATATTACAATACGTATCGGGGAACTGTCTTATGAACTATTGTGGATGGGTAACGGAGACTGTAGTTGGTTACGTGACACCAACTATAAGCGCAATGTGACACGCACTGAGCATAATGCATATCAGGTCGCGTTTGCAACACACTATGGTTACAGGAAACAGCGCTGCCAATACCACTGAACAGAGCGATTTACCTAAAGAAAAGCTTTCAGGTCTTTTTCGGAGGTTTGGTGCTTGCCACCTTCACCAGACTTGGTAGGTAGACCCAGTGGCCAAACATCTAGCCGCCCCCCGTGAATTTTACAGAGGTGGGAGTCATAGGGAGTAAATACAGGCATCACGTGGCAAATACAAATGGTCGTTCACGAAAAATTGCAAATATCTCGTAAACCAGGAGGCTATTTTGATACGTACTAGTAGAATGACATGCTGAAAAACTATAGAAAGATGGACTGGGAAAGATTTCAGAAAGAGAAGTGGAGAATATTAACCTATCCAGAACAAAAGAATAACGAGGACATTGACGAGAGATTGGATGTACTGCAACACGTTATCCTACACTTCGTAGAGACGTACAGCAGAAAGAAGACTAATGGCTTTCGATACGGACAAAACAGAAAAGGGACTGCGAAACAAACTACGACGATGGTATCAGCAGGGATGAACCGGCTCTGGCGGATACCAGACAGACAAGAAACGCTACAGGGAATACCTCGTGACGTTAAGGCAATGATGTGCAAGAAAAAAAGACTAGGACATATGTCTCGGACAGCTTGGCAACTAATGTGTGGGGATTGCATTTTGTCATCAGTGATAAGATCAAGAGCGAATCAATATAGGGAAACGTACTGACGGAGATAGGACTGACAACAGAATGGAGGGATACAGGACGGCTCATGATTAATGAAATTCTGAAGGGAACGCCAGTATAGACAATGACATGACATTGGATACAGAAGAACAACAGGTAAAGACAAAATTAACGAGGTTAATCAGAGGGTTGCGATCAACGAAAACTGATACGATAACCAATGAAATGCTTCAGAATACGTTAAAAGTATATGCCGAGAAGATGCTCCACATCTACCAAAAATGAAATGCGTTCGGTTACTTCCCCCGGTCCTGGAAGATTGGCGTGCTAATGTTATTTATGAAATCAGGGAATCGAGATCTGTCAAAAAGCACATCATATAGACCTATAAATCTTCTACCAGAGCTCGGGAAGGTCCTAGATAAAATAATAACACGGTCCAGGAAGCAATGCAAGGACAATTATACACAATTCAATATGGTTTCCTTCCAGAAAGGGCACGGATGGGACATCGATTCTTCATTGGGGAAGACACGGGGACACATCAAATATGTTAGCCTGCGTCGACTACACTGGAGCATTTGATAACGTACGATGGCAAATAATATTACGCTAACTAAAGAGGAAAAAAGAGCCACAAAAATTGTTACAATTAGTCATCTCCTATTTGTAAGAGCAGCACGTGCTCCTGGAAATAGGAAACTATCAATTCATAAATAAAATGACACATGGATGTTCCCAGGGATATCACTCCGGACCAATACTTTGGAATATAGTCCTCAATGTTGTGCTTGAAGAATTTGCTCAGAGAATAATTGATATAATCGATTGTTCTGTTGACATAGCAAACATAGTTGAAGGCAATAGTAGTAGGGAATCGGAAGAAGAATTGCTCGGGTGCTAAGGATATCTGAGGACACATGTACTGAATTGCAGCTCACAATATCGCAAACAAAGTATGAGGGATTGGCTCAGAAGTGTGCTAGTCGACGGGATCCATCTGACGCTCTCGCACTTCTATAATGGCGGAAAACACTTAAATATCTTGGGGTAATTGACGAGAAGTTGACGTTTCAAGACTATGTGGTGGACGTAAGAAAAAAGATCAAAATAATCATATATGAGTTAATGAGAGTAGGCATAAATAGTTTTAACTTGGCGCACGATAATTAGCATGCTCACAAATAACATATTGAGGGACTATGGTATGAATGAAAACTGACGCAAATGTGCTGACGCCTGAGAAGCCTTCAGAGGATGTGCCTCATACGTTGGTGCGGTACTTACTGCAGTGTTTCCATAAAGGTTATATTAGTGCTCTTAGACCTGCTGCCAATCGACCTAAAAATATATAAACATGGTACAAAGCGCAATAAGGCGGAGTACAAATAGGAACAGTGTACATCCTGCATGAAGATGGGTGGAAGGGGAAAATTAAGGCAGAAATGGCTAAATGTTGGGACGTACGGTGGAGGTTAGTGTTAGAGGGACAACATACATATAAATTCATTCCCTGCGTGCGATACAGCTATGACAACCGTAAGTGTTCAAACCAACCCTACCGGCGAAGAAGATACGGTAGACCACGAATAGCATATTTGTTCACTTTTCGGAGCGGAACGGGCGGTCTGGTTGCGGAAGCTTGCACAGTTCGGGCTGTGCAGTGACAAAGATTGGTTACAATACATAGAGAAGAACGAACTGTGTGACACATTTGTGGATTATATTATGCTGTTAATACTTGAGCGAAAAGCATATATCAAGGGGCTAGAAAGTGGAATATACCTCATTTTACTGTATGGACGGGTTCAGCAGTTCCTCAGTTGCGCTATTGGCTAAGTAGGAACAGCCTCATAAGGCAGGAGAATCATCGATCTACAAATCGTGAATCCCGAATCAAGAGACCATGACACATGAACAAGAAGGCGACACGTAATGCACAATGTGGAACACACCACAATGTGAGGTAACAAATAAAAGAGAATTAAAGACATAGAGACGATCAAATAGAGTGCACTTAACCCAGATAGTTGTGAGCAGGCCGAGGAAGTGGGAAAATTTTTGAATGAAAGAAGTCCTACTCCACCCAAAGTATATGACCAAAACTGCCAGTGCGGCCTCTTATTCCAAATATTCTGCGCTGTTTTAGTGACATATTTAGATATACAACGATATCGTGTAAGGACCGTGCTACTTGTGGCCAGTGTAGGAACGAGGAATACAAACCCAGAGTTTTATGTCTGGGACTGCTATGTTCATTAATTGCACAGGTAGCCACACAGTATGGAACAGGGAGCGGTTAGCTTTTCTTGAAGAGAAAAAAGTACAAGACATTAAGACCACCGAGAACATGTCGTACCGTGAAGCACGGAAGAAATACAGGGCCACACTCCCTCTCTTTTCTACCATTTACTCCACCGCTGCCAAAACTCCTGTACCGCTGCCAAATCTGCCATTGACTTGCCTACGACAACGTCGAACTTTCGTCTGTGCAAAGAGGGAGGAAAGACATTCAAGCTGTTCTTTTGATGACAGTTACCCCAGGTACACCAAGACCTACAACTTAAATGCAGAAAAAGGACAGCAGTGTCCAAGTAACCACAGAAAGTACAAACCAACCTAAGCAAAAAAAAAATCAGGGTGCCAAGTTTAAAAATTTCTACTATCTTCTTCAGGATCGGATTGTCCGAAGATCACGCGGAAATGCATAGTAATGTGGTCAACCCAAGAGATTCTAAATCGTAATGACTTCCATACTTCAGTGACACCGTAATGGCTATAGAACTCAACGAGAGCAGCTTCCAGCTCGTCGCAATCCGATATGCTTTCAAGAGACACACCATTTACCAGTGCACTCCCCATCTCTGCAGGAATACATCAGCTCGCGATGACAGAACGGGAGAGCAAGAATGGAGTGGCAGTATTTGTTATAAATACTGTCCTCTCCTCACCCGTTCTCCTACTTACTAAACTCCAGGCTATAGCTGTTACAATCCACAACATTCCAAAAATAACTGTGTACTGCATCTATGTTACTCCGACATGAGAATTCTCGGAGGTTGGCCCAAGGGATTTAATTCACCGGCTACCTCAACCTTTCCTCCCCTTCGGAGATTTTAACGCCCACAGAGAACTGTAGGGTAGAGTAGGTTGTCCAGGAGACCGACAGTCTCTTCGAGCGTGAAAATTTGTATCTTCTGAACACCAGGAAGATGACACACTTTGCATTTCTTACGGAGTCATCGCCTGCTATAGACCTGTCAGTTTCTTCTCCTTAAGTTGCTTATGTTTTCGAAAGGGAGGTAGAAGAAAATATGCATGGAAGTGACCATAATCTAACTGGTTATTCTTGCAAGAACGTGCGGCAAGTCCGGAATGCAAACCCTAGAAATGAATTCTCGGAATCTCGGCGCTATACCAAAGCTCGGCACTCTACCGGAAACTCTGGCTGTGTTCAGAGAAACGGGAAGAGACCTGGGGCGACAATCTGGTCCACGAGCACCATACCGCTGAAAAATCAATTCCCAGAACATCAATTTTTCCGCCAACACCTCACGTTCCCTATTATTCCGCCACGCGGGCGAAGCGAAGAGCTTTACAGTGAAGCCTATTTTCGGAAAACCTTGTTACATATCGGATTGTCAGAGTGATAGCGCTCAGAACCTTCAAAAATTGCTGAGATCAGCTCCTGAAAAGGGTTTCCAAATACCATTAAGAGATCAACATTCACTAAAGTATGTGAGTCTATCCGTAAGATATCTGGGATATATTCTCGAGTTCCATTATCCGGACAGTCATCAGGGTCAGATTCTCACTTCCAAAAGGGAAATGGCAACAGTGATGACTTAATATTTTACTGATCTAACAATTACAGCCAACTGTGAACCCGGATTTATCGGAGGGAGAGGGAATCTGCGGAGATAAACTTATTTTTTTGTCAAACATTTTAGAGCGCTACAACTTCCTTTTATATGTGGGAACTTGAGTCACCTCTACCTACAACCCACGACACTGTACCTGGTCCCGATTGGATAAATTACGAGGTGCTGCGGACACTTGGTTTACAATCGAAAAAATACGTGCTTGAAATCTTCAATCGTTCCTGGTCCGAGGGAATTCCCTAGTTCGTATAAGGATGCGACGCTGATCACCCAGTTAAAATCCGGTAAATATATCCATTAGTGGTTATCGAAGTATCACCTCGATGAGTTGTGTCCGTGAAACTTTGGAGAGGATTATCGACAGACATCTCGAAAGTTGAGAGGCATCTCTGCTCAGTATCGATCTCAGAGTGATTTCTGGAAGTTCAATTCCACTCTGAATAACCAACTTCTCCTGGAAACAGCAATTCAAGATGCCTTCGGCCGAAAGCATGTTGTTGGAATATTTTTTGACATCGGAAAGGCTTACGATAGTACTTGGCGTCATCGCATTTTACAAAAACTCTCTGTCTGAGGTTTTAAATGACGTCTTTTTCTGACCTTGCAGTCCTTTTTGAAGAAGCGTGCAGTTCTTTTTGAACAAGTGAGCAAACAAAAATTTCTGATCGAACCTGAATCTAATCTGTGTTGTTTCCCCCGTCAGCTTCTTCGTGATCGCCGCTCACCAAGTGAGTATGTTCTCTATGCGGCCAACAAGTCACCAATAAAGATGTAAGGGACTCTGCAACTCAACCTCAACCTGCAATTGCGGAGGTACTTTCTATGGTGTTTTGTCGTCGCAGATGTGGATGTTCCGATTATTGGGTCCGATTTCCCAGAGCACTATCACCTCCTATCAGATTGTTGCACAAAGTGCCTAATCGACGCTAATACAGGAGTCTCCATGCAAGGGCAGCTCACCAGTGTTGCCTAACCCAGTGTGAAAGTCATAAAGGAGTGTAAACTGTATGGCGATTTCCCACACCCAGCCGCTCTCCAAGACAACCGCGCCGAGTGAAGCATGGCACGGTGCACTTCATCCGCACCACGGACGGTTCTCCCATATCATCCTCTGGAGACCATGAGCAACACTTAAGAAGCTCTTCAAGCGCCTCTAAAAGTACGGTGTAGTAATAAACTCCTTTAAATTTGTTTTAGGAGTCAGTAAGGTAATTTACTGACTCCTAACGGTTATTTTGTCTCCGCCACAGGGACACGCCCTCCTCCTCAACGCGTCACTGCACCCAAAACAGCCCAAGGGCTCCGTCGGTTCCTGAATATGGTGAATTTTTACAGACAATTTATACCTAACGCCGCGGCGCAACAGGTGCCCCTACAAAATGCCCTGTCAGGAAGCCAATTGAAGGGCTCACAGCCCATATCCTGGACGACAACACTGAAATTAGCATTCGAAGTTTGCAAAGAAGGACTGTAAGCTTGCATCCTCCTGGCACATATTCTCCAGGACGCTCCACTCGGACTGTTCAGCGATGCGTCTTCTGTAGCTCTTGGTGCATGTCCCGAACAGTGTGTTGTCACGGGGCTGACATTAGGCAAAGAGTTATAATATTATCTCTCGTGGCGTTAGCCGCGAGAGATAAGAACCTTTTCCTGTTTGTCCGTCTCTGTGGTGAGGTTCCCAGGGAACCTATTTTTCTCTGCGGTCAAGCCCGAGATGACACACGATCGTTTGACTCGCCACGCCACTACACTCAATCACCCCCGTCCATGTGACATTCCTCCCTCTTTCTTCCTAATTGCATTTAAATGCATAAGATAACGCCTTACCATCTCCACAAATTATCGTAGAGCCGCGTGCAACGATTCCCTTCCCAATGACTTCTCCTACCATGAAGAGCTCCTCAATACATTCAAATATCCACATGGAATCCCCCACCACTATGATGGCCGGTTTCAGGGTTCGTTGCGCTTTCGGGAAATTACATACCAATCCCCCCGCACACCCCTCACGGTTACTTAAACTGGTTACCGCCCTTCCGAGCTCCTTCTCTTCTGCTTCATCTCTTCCTTGGGGAACTCGCTGGAGACGATGTGACGTATCCGAGGCTGGGCATGTCGGCCACGAGACGCAAGAAGCGTCCTGCGCGGTTTCACGGAGGGCAACCGATATCAGTTCTGATGGCGATCTGTATTAACGGTAATTGGAAGCATATGGAACCGTCTAATGGACCCTGACGTCCTTACGAATCTTTAGAACATGTTAATGCAATATATTGACCTCTCGCTCCGATAAGGGCATTTAGCATCACTATGTAGTCATTTACTTATAGGAGCATTTTTATAACTTTTTAATTATAAGCTCTCCTCGAGCTTATTTGCGAACTCAATTATTAAACTTTTGTTATAGTTTATATGTGTCAATGTTTTATTAACCAAACGCCAAAAACCCGAATAGGGAATTATTCTAACTATTGCCAAGCGAGTACTGTTAATTATCACCTCTGGGGCCTATCCTCTCCCGACGTTGGGACAAAGACAACGCTAAATATATGCATAGCAACGACCAACGCGACATTGTCGGCGCCTCTTGGCAATCTCTTGCCTTTTTTTCCAAGAAACTATCTTCCCGCAAATTCCAGTGGCCGGTTTACTATTGAGAGCTCCTAGTATTATCTCCAACATTTCCGACACGTCTTTGAAACCAAGCACTGTCGGATCATTACAGATCAATAACCTTGCCTCTACGCCATCCAGCAGCGGCGTGGAAAACTTCCCCAAAGCAGCTCAACTAGCTGACATTCAAAGCCCAGTTCACAAAGCAGTGCATATAATGCGAAGAACGTAGTTGCACACTGCATGTCACGCGTTGATACCGTGACAGCGTACTCGCCCAGTCACTATTGAGGGATGGTGAACTTGAGACCCTGGTGAACATCACACCTCTACAGATGGAGCGTTGTCCCCTTATCGGATCGGACCTGTCAGTGTACTGTAACACATCCTTTGGCGGCCAACGACCATTCATCTCTGAGCTTCTCCGACGACGCGTCTTCCTCACCCTGCATGATCTCAGCCATCCTGGAATATGTGCGCCCACCAAACTTGTAGCTGATCGCTTCAACTGTCTCTCACTGCAATCCGACAATCGGCTACAGCATGCTTGCCGTGTCAGCGTTATATGGTAACATGTCATGTCACTGCACTACTTGGTTCCTTCCCTGCACCGTCAGCCCGGTTCACGTACATCCACGTGGACATCGTGGGTCCCCTTCCGTTGTCCTCGGGGTGTCGCAATCAGCTCACCATCGTGGACCCGTTTACCCCCTGGCCTGAGGCGGTGCCCATGACGGAAAACCTTCTCTTATAGGTAGCCCGCTTGTGTACCGAAACGGGTCACATGCAACCAGGGGCGCCAGTTTGAGTCTACACTATTCAAAACTGTCTTGAGCATATGTGGGCAGACAAAAATCGCACAAATACCTACCTTCCCCAGGCATCTGGCATGATGGAACGCTTCCACTTCACGCTAAAAGAAGCATTGATGTTCCATGAGGGGGGCTCTTAGTTGGCTGCTCTTACTTGGGTACTCGGTTGGTCTACGCAACACGCTGAAGGAGGTCATTAAAGAGTCAATGGCCGAACTGGTGTATGGAGTGCCGTTTCAATTGCCAGGCGAATTGTGGAACTCCATTCTATCCACCCCCACCAACGACTCCCTAACCGTGCTTGAGGATCCGGACACAAATCACACGCCATCGCTCAACACCTGCCTCTCGACATGTGCGGGAAGCACCCTTTGTGTTCCCGACCTCGACACCACCACCCACGTGTTTCTGAGAGACAACTCTGTGCGTCTTGCACTGACGTTTCTGTACACCGGACAGTACGACTCACCTAAAAGGTCATCAAGCTACGTGTAGCGGGAAAAACGATGCGAAAGTCTATCGATAGGATCAAGCCGGCGTACTTGTTGGCGGACGCTCAGGGAGAACAGTCCACCAAAAAATATGCCACCCCCATTAATGGTGCACCTCTCGTCTCAGATGGGAGCGCGTCACGAGTTCGACCGACCACCGACTATGTAGCTCACATCGAATGGTCAGCGCACCCGTTCGATGAGGCGCGTCCACTTCCCCGAACACTTCGTCGCTTGATTAAGCTCCCATGTAGTTGGGGGCTGATGTGGCAATGCAGTGAGGCATTGTTGTCGTGTGGCAACAATGCGGTAAGGGACTTGCTCTTCCGTCGAGGCAGTTCGTCTGGAGACGCGCATGTGGGCGGTGGTAAGACTGATCAATAAATACTAAATGCTTTTGTTATATTATATGGGCCATCATTCCTTATATATTTAAGGGAGAAAATTTTCAACTCAAGCATACAGACGTTACTAATTATGGCAGGTTCGGGAATTATGGTGCGAATGCACGGTTTTGGTGGAGGATATGCAGAAGGGGGTGGAAATGAAAGGTCTGGTGGAGCGTCTGGCAGGTTTCTTGGATGATGTGAAAATTCTCTCTGGCGATCAACACGGTTTTAGGAAATCCTTTTCCACTAAAAGTGCCATATTTTCCTTCTTAAACGATGTTACCACATCTCTAGACCGTGGAGAAAATCCTCAGGGTGTTTTTCTTGACTTATCCAAAGCATTCGATGACATCGATCACGGAATTCTCCTTTCCAAATTGCATTCTTTAGGCATTCGTGGACTTCCACATCAATGGCTAACTTCTTATTTAAAAGATAGATATCAACAGGTCGAAATATCCGATACTAAAAATAAAATACTTGAGCGTTGTCTTTCAGAAACAAAGCCACTTACTTGCGAAGTACCCCAAAGATCAATTCTTGGTCCTATACTCTTTTTATTGTATGAGAACGACATGTCATCATCCACATCAGATTGCAAAATGGTTCTTTTAGCTGATGACACTAATTTACTATGTAAACATGCCAATGCTCAAAACGTTTTGTCTAACCTTTCGACTTGGTTCCATGCAAATCGTCTCATTGTAAACACTGACAAAACAGTGTCTATGTCATTTCACAATAGTATCACAAAATCTTTACCCCAGGTTTCTCTTTCTTTAAACGGAACACAATTAAAAACTGTTACAAATACAAAATTCTTAGGTCTCCATATTCAAGACAACCTCAAATGGAATTGTCACATTGACAATCTTAATTCCCAATTAAGCAAATTGTGTTACGCATTCCGAATCTTACTTAACGCAGTTAGTCCACGTATTACCCGTTGGGCATATTTTGCAAACGTGTACTCCCATTTACGTTACGGCATTACCTTCTGGGGTAATTCCGGTCAGAGTATTCAAACTTTCAGAATTCAGAAGAGGATAGTTCGGATAATTTGTAAATCTCACCCCCGAAACTCTTGTAAACCTTTATTCAAGGAATTAAATATCTTAACACTTCCCTGCATTTATATTTATGAAACGGTCGTGTTTGTTAAGACCGAATTACTGAAGTGCCACCCTTGCTTTATACGAAACAGTCTCGTTCACGAACACAATACTCGCAATAGTAATAATATTCATCGCCCTAGAGTGTCAACCACTCTTTGCCAAAAAGGACCTTATCATTCGGGAATCGTTCTATATAATTCCCTGCCCAAAGATATAAATGACATTATGAAATTGAATATCTTCATATCCGCGGTTAAAAACTACCTCCTGCAACAGTGCTTCTACACTGTAAAAGAATTTTTTGATTTTAATAAAAGTTAAATTCGTCTTGTACTTTATCACGCCATTGCTGTAGTACTTTTTAAACAACTTATAACAACTTCAAAAACTATTTTCTT